>CM054128.1:40841272-41320694 GCA_028751855.1 Ambrosia trifida | reverse complement strand
CCAGACGTCCCTTTCGAAGTCCCCTCGCAGGGCCCATAGAATGGTCCTATGATTATTCCCATTCTGATGTGTACGTTGTGGGTTCATGTGCGCGTGCGGGTACATATCTCTTCACTCCTCATTATTTTATGCGGCATCCAGGTGAAAGGCGAATACGGGTGGCGTTGGTTTGACTAAGACGGGAGGCGAGGTTTTAGCGATTATTCCACTGTCATGCCTTCGGGCGGGTGGATGTCGGGTTTCCGTGCATCTGGAAAAGCCAAAGGGCTGGCGGCGGTCGAGTAGTCGACTTTGGCTACAGCGTCCGGTGTCACAATGGTTGGCACATCGTTCCGTATAGTTCATAAAGAAAGTATAGAATATTACCCTGATTTGGCTCCATGATTATTGCTACTACTTTATTTCCTTTCCTATAGTTTTTCCCTTTTATTTAGCCTCTATTTGTTATATATAGAGGCTCACCTTTGTATTTTAATTATTGGAACATGATCAATAAACAAAACCCATAACGATTTTGTTATGGTATCAGAGCAGTCTTTGTGAAGATCCTCCGATCAAAACCGACAAACCCATTTAATCCCAACCACACAAACAATTCTTTCCAATAGCCAGCAACAGAAAGCACCGGCCAAAAAAAAACAAGCTGAGAAAAGGTTCCCAGCAAAGGAGTGAAGGACGAATCATCAAGATCAACCGACAAGAAAAAGAGGCACAAGAAATCTGTTGAGACCTACAAGATATACATCTTTAAGGTCTTGAAACAAGTGCATCGAGATGTTAGGAATAGGTATCATGAACTCCTTTATTAATATTATATTATTTTTGATAAGTTTGCTCAGGAGAACTCTAAGGCTGGCTTGGTATAATAAGAAACCCACTATTACTTCAAGGGAGATACAGACTGCTGTGAGGCTTGTGTTGTCTGGTGACAAACTCCCTGTTCGTACCCGACCCGACGAAACTGCCGCTATGGATGCTTCCACTGTCACCTCTGTCGACATGGACATGGAGATGGATGAAGGAAATCAAATCACGAAATCTTTAAGACCTATTAGGAGAAAATTAAAAAAGAAACTGAAACTCAGCAAAAAGAAATATAGATGCAAGGGCTACGGCTTCATCAAACCAGACGACGATGGCGAAGATCTCTTCGTCCATCAGACAGAGATCCAAGTCGGACGGCTACCGTAGCCTCCACGAAGATAATAAATCTAAAGGTGGAGGAACAGTCGCATGTGTTGAAGGAGAAAAGGGTCCAATTGCAGGATTAAGCGATTCTCAATACAAGCAACTTGTGGAGTTTTTTTGGAAATAAAGATGGCGGACCCAAAGCAAATTTGGGTGGTTACATGGATAAAAAAGGAAAATGGATAGTCGACTCGGGTGCTACCGAGCATATTATTTATGATGATTCCTTGCTTAAAAATAAAAAAAGAAGACAGTATGAGCCCCCTGTTACTATACCAAATAGGGAGGCTATATCCGTCGAGGGAAGAGGAGATTGTGTTCTTCCAAGTGGGGCGATAATTAGAGAAGTTCTTCATGTCCCAAAATTTAAATGCAATTTGCTTTCTGTTAGTAGATTGTCAAAAGAACTTCAATGTGCTATTACATTTTTTCCTGATTTTTGTACCATGCAGGACTTGCGTTCGAGGAAATTGATTGGAGCGGGTGATTGCGAGGATGGTCTCTACAAGATGGGTATGTTTGAAACCAAGCGGCATGCTATGATGACTACTCAAAGTATGTGGCACCAGAGATTAGGTCACCCATCAAACTCTAAACTATGTCATTTGGATTTTTTTAAAAACACTTCTTTGGATAATAAGGTGTTTTGTGATTCATGTGTTAAAGCAAAATTTACAAGATTGTCGTTTCCAACTAGTGTTACCAAGACAAATGCTTGTTTTGAATTAATACATTGTGATATATGGGGCAAATATCGCACACCATCTCTTACACGTGCGAACTATTTTTTAACAATAGTTGACGATTTCAGTCGTTCCGTGTGGGTTTTCCTTCTCAAACACAAAGACCAGGCAAGTATTTGCCTCGTAGATTTTCACAAAATGGTTAAAGTTCAATTTGAAAAGGATATCAAAAGAATAAGGTGTGGCAATGGTGGGGAATTTGTTTCAAACAAAATGCTTGATTTTTATGTGAAGCAAGGGATTCTGCTAGAAACTTCCTGTCCACACACACCCCCAACAAAATGGCGTAGTGGAACGAAAACACCAACACCTGTTAGAAACAGCACGTGCCTTAAAATTTGAGGCGAATCTACCCACAAAATTTTGGGGAGAATGTGTTTTAACAGCAACACATGTTATAAACCGTTTACCATCGAAAGTGATTGAGAATAAAACGCCCTATGAAATTTTACACAACTCAAAACCCGACTATGATTATATGAAGGTTTTTGGTTGTCTAGCTTACTATAGGAGTGTTGAGACCAATGGAGATAAGTTTGAAGTGAGGGAGAGGCCTAGTGGTTTTCCTTGGGTATCCTCCCGGAACCAAAGGATACAAAATCTATGATCTCAAACACGGCAAGATGGTGACCTCTAGAGATGTCAAATTTCTAGAAAACATTTTTCCTTTTGCTCGAAACATTACTGAGAAAGAAGAAATTTTTGTTTTACCTCAAAGGTGGGACACTTCTGTCATTTCCCAAAATAAGCCACAAGAAACAGGTGATTGTCCAAATCTATCTGGGCCAAATGAAGACACCAATAGGCCCGTCACATCCGGCCCAAACCAATCCAACCAGCCTCAGCCCGAAACACCCATGAGCCACCAGAAAACCATGACGGTTCGAATCCATCTGGATCAAATGAAGAAACAAATGGGCCTACCACATCTGGCCCAAACCAAACCAACCAAAACCAGCCCGAAAACACTCATGAACCAGTTTATGATGACCAACATGAAATAGGGTTTGAACTACCAATGAAACACATGGGCCCACAATTGAAAATGTAAGACCAATAAGAAGCAAATCACGACCTGCGCGGCTTGATGGTTTTGAAGTCAACCTACCCCCATCATTAGACCATACGCAATCATCACTCCATCAAGACTCCTCCACGGTACATCCCTTAGCACATTTTATTTCTTATGATAACTTTACTAACACTCATAAAGCTTTTCTGACGGCCATTACCACAAATAATGAGCCTAAAAATTTCAAACAAGCCGTGAAAGATGTTAGGTGGATCGAAGCCATGAAACAAGAGATCCAAGCTCTTGAAGAAAATAAAACTTGGTCTTTAGAAGAACTTCCAAAAGGAAAGCGAGCGATTGATTCGAAATGGGTCAACAAAATCAAGTACAAGCCGAATGGAGATGTTGAACGGTATAAGGCACGCCTTGTAGCTAAAGGCTTCACACAGATGGAAGGGGTTGATTTCCACGAAACCTTCGCTCCTGTTTCAAAGCTAGTGACAGTACGTACTCTCTTGACCATCGATGTAAAGCGTGATTGGCATGTTCACCAACTTGATGTAAACAACGCTTTTTTGCATGGCGATTTAAATGAGGAAGTTTATATGAAGCTTCCGCAAGGCTTTAGTAAACAAGATGACAATCGGGTTTGCAAACTCAAGAAGTCCTTGTACGGACTCAAACAAGCATCAAGAAATTGGTACCAAAAGTTCACGCATTCCTTATTAGAGATTGGTTTCAAGCAAAGCCACGCTGATCATTCTCTCTTCATTTTCAAAGAAAATGACGCCTTCGTTGCTGCACTTATTTATGTTGATGACGTGGTTCTTGTTGGAAATGATGTGACAACCTGCACCCTTCACTTTTCATAAATGTGCATAATTGGTTCCTCAACTATTTCAAAATTTTCATTTTTAACCCTCGTATTTTAATAGGACCAAAATTCATAATTTAATAAAACTTATAATTTTTATAAGTAAAAGTATGCACGTTTTATACTCACATCTACACCCGAGCACGTATGTTTCAGACCTTGATACTCAAAGCCCTTAATTTTCGGTCCTAAAACAACTTAGAAACAGAAGGAAACAAGTCTATAACTTAAAATTGATTAAATTAGAAAATTTTTTTTTTAGCCCTCGCGGTCCGCTAAGACAGTCTCAGTCAAAGTCCCAGTCAAAGTCAAAGTCCCAGTCAATGTCCTAGTCAAAGTCTTAGTCAAACAGTCAAAGTCCTAGTCAAATATTCAATTCATCATAAAACCTTACTTTATGGTGTTGACCAATTTTAATGGCTAATTGAATCCAAAACTAGTATAAAAACCCATCTATGACCCATTACACTTTGCACCTCTAAATCAATTGTTTCAATTCGATTAAACTCTCCATCATACCTTTCTTCTAGAGTATATTACTTCTACATTTGAAGCTTTGATTATAAGCTCTTGTAATTGGCGAATTGGAAGCTTGATATTTTTTCCTATTCGGTTTCTTTTCTTCTAAATTGGACTAGTTTCGTTGTTGAACCTTTGGATTGCTCGCATTTTCACGCTCGCTTAGTCATCTAGTCATTTGGCGAAAGTGAGTATTTCCTATCCCCTTTTTGTCTTTATTCATTTTTTTGGGTGTTACATGTACACTTATACAAAACACACATACAAGTTCACATTTTTACAATACAATTCTAGTACATTGTGCATTTGCTTCCATACGTGCTTTATGCTTAGACATTACATGTAGAATACATTTGTACTTAGTGAAATCATTAGCCATGTACAAGCCGACCTTAACATTGGATAGCGCTATTGGATTGACAACCCACCTAGGTGATTCTCCCCCTTTTTCATCGGAGAATCCATGGTCATTGTTAAGTTATTATCCATTTATTGGATAGTACACCGCCGTTCATTTTAGTACATTTATACAGTCACATGATGATTTCGCTCATTTGTATGATACATAGTTTACATAAATGCACTGTAGCTTTGCACTTGAATTGTATAACATTTTCCAATTTACTATATGTATTAAATCTAGGAATGCTCACCAACATTTCATTTGTTAACAAAACTTATTTTGTACATGTTTCAGGTGTAGTTTGATCTTAGTACTATAGCATTGGATTTTAGTGCTTGCTTTTAATAAGTTATTTCAAATTTCATGTTTCGTTCAGACTTTTGTATTTTTTTCCATTTCATCTATGTAAGACAATTTAAATTATTCAATAATATATTTACATTTTAGTACCATGTGTTTTTGAACAATCGTCACTACGTGACACCTCGACGATTCCGCCATCGGTTGGGGTGTTACAGATTGGTATCAGAGCCATGGTTATAGGGAATTAGGTTATTAGAATGTCTTTTAGCCTAGTCTATAACTAAGCTTACATTCACGAGTCCTCTCGTGTTTATTTCTCTTTATCCTATTATTTTCTTTCAAGATATTTTCGCTATGATCCTTTCTCGTTATTTCTTCGGTGTTTTGTTTAGAGAAGAAGATACTCGTATTTCACAAACGAAACGATATCACCAAGTTAGGAGTGACATCCATACCTTGGTGATTAGTTTCACTCTATATGTTATTTATCTTAGGAATATATCTTTGAGATAGGAGTGGCATCCACACCTCAAAGAGTATTTCTTTCAAAAAGGACTTAACCACTAAGCTGGGAGTGATATCCTTAACTTTGTGATTGGTTTCATTTCACAATCGTTTTCAATTGTGAAATACATCTTTGAGTTAGGAGTGAAATCCAAATCTCAAGGATCTATTTTTGCATCTCGTTTTTAATCTCGCTAAAGTTTTGGAATTCACTAGTGATGGGGCACGTGCAATCTGGAAGGGTGAGCGCCTGTATCCTGAGTTTTCTGTCTAGGCCTGGTATTTTGTATAAATCCCAATCAGACGAGGGACCCGTATACCTACCTGGGAACTCTTGGGATGAGCATTCACTTATAGGCTAAAGTACGCCCCCACAAGTCACTAGGAAATTTCAAATACTTGAGTTGGTCAAAGTTTTCTATGGAAACAATTCCAATGTTTTATATCATTGATATTTATGTTTGTTTATCATTTGAAGATTCCATTTAATCACTTGATGTTTCATATGCCATTATTCATTGATCATTCGCTTTTGAGTCCCTTATCATCATTACTAAAACTTTTGATTGATATATTATCGCATTAAAGCTTACACTATTTCACTTATGCTCATGATTTTTACACTAAGCTATTACTCGTTTTGCGTTAAAACATTTTTACCCACGACTTAAGTTTTAAACTCTGTGTTTAACTTTGATCACATCCTGATTTTAGGAATGTTGCGTCATCATACAATTAAAAATGAACATGGTTTTTCCAAAGTTATTATTTCAACCTGTTTTATACCTTCATGTTTACAAACTTACTTGATTGAAGTCACAGTACATCCTCATATACCTAATACTAATATTGCTGCACCCAGTCTCCTAAGCCATAGCCAACTACCATTAGTTAGAACTTTTTAGTCAGACAATGCCTACCTATACGATACGCACTAGTACACTACTCTCTAAAATGATTAATTTGACAACTTATTCTATAAGTCTTTTCACAAAGCCTATTCGCCAAATTAGAACACACTTTTCATACACCTTGTGCCTTGAAACAAATAGCCCGCTATGAGTCCAAAGAGTTGCCTTAACGATCCTACAAATAAATGATCTTTCAATGTATAAATTTCGTAAAAGTTTGAAATTTTAAAAGGTTTCAAGTTTACCCAGTCTTAACGGGTAACACTTCGATTTTCTCAACATTTCATAACAATTAAAAATTTCCGACTTTTCAACCCACAAGTTAAAGAAATGTTAAAATACTGAAAATTTTATTTTCCAAAATTCGTCAAGGCATCTGGGATCATTCACAACCTTCACATCATTTTAAATCTTGGTCTTTCGAAACACATTAGATTTACACACACTTCATGAAATGGTTTCATCTTGCATTTTATAAACTTGCATTGCATATTTTACAAATCAAATGCAAATCTGCATGTTTTCATATAACGTATCCAATATATGTTTTCGGGAGGAATTTGCAACTAATAATATACCTTATAACACTTTTCAAACTCGACTTCTCGTAAACACATGAAAATGTGTACCTACGAAATTTTTTCAAGTGAACCTGTTTTGAACTTAAAACATTCTTCGGTTTCCAAAAAGTTATCCTCATACCAGTAGACTATACGTCTGTTCTGCGCACTTTCATATACAGTAAATTTCATTATTTTTTTACACCATTCTATTTATAGTTACGTTCGTACATTATCTTATTATTTTTGTATTATTCTTTTGTTGGTAGTTATTTTCACGCGTTATTCGCAACTATTCTCGCACTAGTTATTAGTAGTTATTCTTACAACACTAGTTTTGAGCATTAATTTAACTCGTTTACTTTCATTTTGCGCAAATTGTGCGATTTACTCGATTTACGTTATGCTATTCTTTCAATCGAAATTTTATGCTATACTTATATACTTACATGAACGTATATTTGGTATGCATATTTTTTTTTGTTGTGAGCAAAACCCTGTTATACTTTACATTATTTTGTTCATCATCATGACCAACGAACATACTAATTGATAGCTCGTATGAGATCTAAGCCAGTTCCCATGTACGACTCGGTTCAGAGTATTCCTCTAACCCGAGGGGAACGGTGTAATCCTTAGAGTTTATCAATATGGTTGTTTCGAGCCCAATGATGTGAACAAAAATTTACCGATTAAGGGTGAACCCGAAAGGTGAAGAACCCCTAATCATGTCTTATACTTACACATTAATCTCATTACGGTTAAAAGGTGAACCTGAAAGGGGAAGAACCTCTAACCGCATCTTATACTTGAGCAGTATCTACTACTTAACACATTTTGGTTGCACGCATTGTTTCTTGTATTACTTATGTTAGTGTTATGGAAAAGCATAGCACCCTAGTGTAAGGTAAATCGATGATTACGGTCCGGAACGCAATCATGGATTTACAGGTACATGGGGGTGGTGTGTGATTCTACTTAGGCTATTGGTAGACAATCAGTACGAGTCCAAAGTATTAGTAGTGTGGTGGGTTAGCTGCGGTACACCCTATATATAAGCACGAGCGATCCTGCGGGAGCGGACTAGGAGTCTGACCAAGAACCTACCCATTACTATCTCTTTATTAGATCGTTGACTAATAGCTAGCATTTTCGATAAGAATGTTCTTACACGAGCTTCAATTCGAGTTCCTAGAGTCTTTCTCTGAACCATCCACACAGAAAACACAAACTTTGTATACTCTTACACTCTCTGCTAGTCGAAATCCTGTTGCATGTCCTTAATAAAGTTCGGTTAAAAACTTCCTTAAAGTAAGGGAAGCTACTATAACACTGCCCTGCCCTCACCAGTTACATACTTTTCCCAAACCTTGCTCATTATAAACTCTTAATTCTCTAACCTTAGGTCAAACTTTAAGGATTTTCAAACTCTTATTTTGGGTATTAAACAACTACTTCAAACTTTATCAAATCATGGCTAATGCATTTCTTAAAATCTAATTGCCTTTTTTACAAATGTCTTTCGTTTCATGGAAACCTTCACTTGAAAGTAATTTCGGGATGAAATTTTCTAAAGTAGGGGAGACTGTGACAACCTGCACCCTTCACTTTTCATAAATGTGCATAATTGGTTCCTCAACTATTTCAAAATTTTCATTTTTAACCCTCGTATTTTAATAGGACCAAAATTCATAATTTAATAAAACTTATAATTTTTATAAGTAAAAGTATGCACGTTTTATACTCACATCTACACCCGAGCACGTATGTTTCAGACCTTGATACTCAAAGCCCTTAATTTTCGGTCCTAAAACAACTTAGAAACAGAAGGAAACAAGTCTATAACTTAAAATTGATTAAATTAGAAAATTATTTTTTTAGCCCTCGCGGTCCGCTAAGACAGTCTCAGTCAAAGTCCCAGTCAAAGTCAAAGTCTCAGTCAAAGTCCCAGTCAATGTCCTAGTCAAAGTCTTAGTCAAACAGTCAAAGTCCTAGTCAAATATTCAATTCATCATAAAACCTTACTTTATGGTGTTGACCAATTTTAATGGCTAATTGAATCCAAAACTAGTATAAAAACCCATCTATGACCCATTACACTTTGCACCTCTAAATCAATTGTTTCAATTCGATTAAACTCTCCCTCATACCTTTCTTCTAGAGTATATTACTTCTACATTTGAAGCTTTGATTATAAGCTCTTGTAATTGACGAATTGGAAGCTTGATATTTTTTCCTATTCAGTTTCTTTTCTTCTAAATTGGACTAGTTTCGTTGTTGAACCTTTGGATTGCTCGCATTTTCACGCTCGCTTAGTCATCTAGTCATTTGGCGAAAGTGAGTATTTCCTATCCCCTTTTTGTCTTTATTCATTTTTTGGGGTGTTACATGTACTTTTATACAAAATACACATACAAGTTCACATTTTTACAATACAATTCTAGTACATTGTGCATTTGCTTACATATGTGCTTTATGCTTAGACATTACATGTAGAATACATTTGTACTTAGTGAAATCATTAGCCATGTACAAGCCGACCTTAACATTGGATATCGCTATTGGATTGACAACCCACCTAGGTGATTCTCCCCCTTTTTCATCGGAGAATCCATGGTCATTGTTAAGTTATTATCCATTTATTGGATAGTACACCGCCGTTCATTTTAGTACATTTATACAGTCACATGATTGATTTCGCTCATTTGTATGATACATAGTTTACATAAATGCACTGTAGCTTTGCACTTGAATTGTATAACATTTTCCAATTTACTATATGTATTAAATCTAGGAATGCTCACCAACATTTCATTTGTTAACAAAACTTATTTTGTACATGTTTCAGGTGCAGTTTGATCTTAGTACTATAGCGTTGGATTTTAGTGCTTGCTTTTAATAAGTTATTTCAAATTTCATGTTTCGTTCAGACTTTTGTATTTTTTTCAATTTCATCTATGTAAGACAATTTAAATTATTCAATAATATATTTACATTTTAGTACCATGTGTTTTTGAACAATCATCACTACGTGACACCTCGACGATTCCGCCATCGGTTGGGGTGTTACAATGACCCGCACAAAATACAAGCTACCAAGGATTTCCTAGATAAGCGATTTAGCATCAAAGATCTTGGCCCCTTGAAATATTTTCTAGGCATCGAGGTTGCTAAAACAAAGGAAGGTATGGTGTTGAGTCAACGCAAATACACATTGGACATTCTTGAAGATGTTGGCATGACGGTATGTAGACCGAGTCCTTTCCCCATGGAACAGAATTTAAAGCTTGACAAGTGTGACAAAGCAGCTTGTGTTGATGGTAATCAATACCGTCGATTGATTGGGAGGCTTCTTTATTTACAAGCTACGCGACCTGGCATAGCTTATGCGGTCAACATTTTGAGTCAATTTGTTAGTGATCCTAGACAACCTCATATGGAAGCTACCAATCGTGTCTTGCGTTATTTAAAAGGGACTCCGGGACAAGGCATACTCATTCCTAGAGAAGGTGGAATCAATCTTTTGGCTTATTGTGATTCTGATTGGTTAGGGTGTCCAATGACTCGACGCTCCAGAACTGGTTATTTACTTCTACTTGGAGGAGCTCCCGTTTCCTGGAAGACGAAAAAGCAGTCCGTAGTTTCCAAATCCTCGGCAGAAGCTGAATATCGAGCCATGTCTAATGCGGTTAGTGAAATCTTATGGATGAGGTGGCTTTTGAGTGAACTTGACATGGCCCCTGTCGGGCCAACGAAATTGTTTTGTGACAATCAAGCTGCTGGTCACATAGCAAACAACCCAGTCTTTCATGAACGCACTAAACACGTTGAAATGGATTGCTACTTTGTGAGGGAAAGAGTTGACTCTATGGAAATTTGTCCCATGCCCATAGCTACCAAAGATCAAATCGCTGACGTTCTTACAAAGGCTTTAGGAGCCAGTTCTCTTCGTTTTCTACTATGCAAGTTGGGTGTTCGGAATCTTCACACTCCAACTTGAGGGGGAGTATAAAATATTACCCTGATTTGGCTCCATGATTATTGCTCCTATTGAATTGGCTCCATGATTATTGCTACTACTTTATTTCCTTTCCTATAGTTTTTCCCTTTTATTTAGCCTCTATTTGTTATATATAGAGGCTCACCTTTGTATTTTAATTATTGGAACATGATCAATAAACAAAACCCATAACGATTTTGTTAGAAAGTGAACAGTAATAAAAAAAGAGTTAATAGCCATTTTTGTCCCTGAGATTTGGGCCAGTTTGCCACTCCAGTACAAAAGTTTATTTTTTTGCAATTCCTTCCCTGAGGTTTGGATTTTTTTGCCAAATTCGTCCTTTTCACTAACTCAGTTAAAAAATCTCGTTAAGGTCAGGGGTATTTTTGTCTTTTTACCTATAATTTAAAATTTTAATAAAAAATCTTACCCTGCCCCCACCCCACCCACCCTACCCCATATATATCTCTCTGTGACTCTCTCCCTCTCACTCTTACTCTCTCTCTCTCTCTCTCTCTGATTAATATTAATATTAATAATAATAATAATAATAGCTCCATCTCCAAACACCTCCAACTCCATCCAGACCACCACCCACGACCCGACCCAAAACCACCGATCACCAACATCACAGAAACAGAGGGTTTCAAGCTCAAACCGCAAATTATCGATTTGAAAGAATACAGAGATAAGAATAAAGAGATTAGATCAAGAAAATGACACCCCCTTCCACACCCAAAGGTCTTACAAATCACTTGTTGACCATGTAGATGTAGGATTGTAGGGTAACAATCAAGCAAAACCAAACTTCATGAATCATCAAGAAATCCGCCCAACAATCTCGTAAGCATTTTAGAAACCCAGACGTCACTTCGATTTGGTTGAATATCCAACCAATCGTAATCTTGGAAGTCTGGTAATAAATCACCAACCGTCTTTATTCTTGAAGCAAAAAAAAAAAAATAGCAAATAACAAATCGAGAAAAAAGTGTATTGGAGAAAAAAGTGGAGAAGATCTTGGATTTGATTTTCTGTTATGTGATCTTGTAATCTGACGAGAGATCATACACATAAAAATCCCAAAAATACCATTAAATCTATTAATATTGAAACAAAATAAATTAGAGAGAGAGAGAGAGAGAGAGAGAGAGAGAGAGAGAGAGAGAGAGAGAGAGAGAGAGAGAGAGAGAGAGAGAGAGAGAGAGAGAGAGAGAGAGAGAGAGAGAGAGAGAGAGAGAGAGAGAGAGATTGAGTGAGTGAGTGTTATGAGTTTGTGAGAGATTGAGAGAGGAAGTCGTTGTTTGCAGAGGATAATTAGAGAGAGATTGAGGATAATTAGGGTAGGGGGAAGACTATGTTTTTTTTTTTATTTAAAATTATCATAGGCTATAAAATGACAATATTGTCCTTCATTAAAGTGGGAAAAAGACAAAAATACCCCTAACACTAACGACCTTTTTTAACTGGGTTAGTGAAAAGGACGAATTTGGCAACAAAATCCAAACCTCAGGGAAGGAATTGCAAAAAAATAAACTTTTATACTGGAATGACAAACTGACCTCAAGGACGAAAATGGCTATTAACTCAATAAAAAAATATAATTTCAGAACCTTCAGGTATGAGAGATAAAGTTATTGCTTTGTGATAAAGCGTCCTCGTTACTGTGAAGATCCAACATGAATCTTTGACGAAATTAAGGTGCCTTTAAGCTTTGGTTGAATATTGTCACGTGTCACGTGTAATGCTATATTTGATTTTCCAACTTTACCCTTGGTTTGGTAGGGGCTAATCGTTGGGCCCTTCGGTTCAGTGTGTATCCGCCCCTTGTTACAAAAACAGTATTATCATTTGGACAAAAGATTACAACTAATAAAAATCAATAAATGAATTTTAGGCTGCTTTAAAGTGACAATTGCTCTTTTAAATAGATTTCTTGTAATAATGCTATTACATTTGAACTAGTGAGATACCCGTCCGTTGGGACGGGTTTTCGAACGGGGATTAGAAAAGCGTGAAAGTATATTTGTGTTGATGTTATCATTTTGAGTAAGCGAATGTCGATAACTAATCTCTATATAATCTTAAAGTATATCAATTTTAAAAGTTTTGTTAATATATATTATTTATGAAATTAGCCATTGAAAAACAAATACTAATTTATTTGTTTTGTTTAAAAAAAATTATATGAAATCTTGGTATGAACCAAAATGTGTGACAACATTAATACCAACCACACCAACATTACTACAAAAGTTTAAATATAATACCAAAAACCTACAAAACGAAAGTTGCCTTAATCCACAAAGCATACCAACATAGCAAGTAGTTTTAAAGTCAAAAACATAAACATAGAAAGTTGGTTAACATAATTGAACACAAACATGATCTACTTCTTGAAATCGCATTGCATGTTTTCGACATGATTTCTCAGCCTCTTCTTGTAGCTCAATCTTGTTTGTTTAACATTTGAATGGCCAACAACTGTTGAGTTAGGCACATTGTTGTCACCATTTTGTACTAATACCTTAGATTTGCTAAACTCACTCTCTTGTTGAAATGAGTTTAGCTTTAATACCAACCTGTATTATATTAAAACTAAAAAATCATCGCAATCCAAATAAAACAAATTGTTTACCTTTACTTCAACTTGGGCAAGGCTGACATATTGCTCCTTATCAGCAGTAACCTAAATGTGAATCCTTAAGCAAATTTCAACTAACTAAATCCATAATATTAATATAAAACATGTAGTATACCTCTAATTCAGATTGGAAGAGGGTGTCATCTGCATTGTTGTCAACAATAATCTAAAAGTAACAAACCAAACATTAAACAAAGACCAGCTAATTAACCCATACATTTAGAATAAGACATATAGTATACCTTAACTGTAGACTGTGTAGGTTCACCATCTTGCTTATTATCAACAATAACCTAAATGTAACATAAAACATAAAAATTAAATAACATAAAAGCACAACAAATCACTAAAAACCAACAATAAAGTAAAATAAAAATTACTTACTGATGACTGTGTTGAAGCCGAAACCGAATTATCATGTATCTCCATAAAAAGTTCGTCTACCATCTCCCATTCGTCATCGGTTATCTTTGCAAGCAGTTCTTGATATTCTTCAACTTCATCCTCAATAAGAACACCACACGATGGAGGATTCGCAGTGTGCCCACTTGTAGATATCAAGCTAGGTTGGCTAAGCATGTTGATATCATCACCGAGATATTGAGAAACAGTAAAACGATCAGAACATTTAGGTGGCAAATTATAGTCATCAATCTTAATACGAAGAATAGCCCTTCAAGCACATAAACTATCATTGAGAAAATATAGTATCCAGTTTGGATCATTGGCACCCTACAAAAAAAAGCAACAAAGTATCAACACGCGCGCGCGCGCACACACACACACACACACACACACATATATATATATATATATGAAACAAAGGTATGTATATTATATTTGTAAAACATTAATCAATTGATAATTATGGATAAAAAAACCTCTAACAAACTCCGGTTGACTAAATCATCAACCGTCATGCCAAGAAGAGATATTGCAGCTTCGTTAAAGAGAACACAGGTCATTTTTTCCTTGGCCAGTGTTAGTAACACAAAGATCCAATTTGTACCTGCGCAGTTGAAGTCCATGAAAGTCAAACATAAGCCCAAAAGCAAGAAACGTAGTAGGGTTACCTATAGTGTTGTTTGTGAGACTCCATTGACAAGTAGCAAACCTTCATGCTCTACTCAACCAAACATAGGTGAAAGGAGTAACCTAGTTTCCAAGGCATTATTTCAAGATGATAAGTGATCACACAGATCAATTACTAACCAAGCTGATGGCACTCAAAGTGAGTTTTATATTGACTTGTTTAATTAGTTGTAAAGTCATAAAGTTTTGTAACATGAAAAAGGTGTTCAGCTATCTGTGATGGGTAATTCATAGGGGTACTAAACGGGTCGGGTTCGCGGATTGGTGGGTCCAACCTGACCCGAACCCGAAAATTTTACATGAACCCGAACCCGACCCGAACCTGAAAATTGTGAGATACATATCAACCCGAACCCAACATGAGTATTCTCAGCTTGACTCGAACCCGACCCGTTCAACCTGATTTTTTTTAGTTTTGTCGCAAACTAATGTATTAAAATTAAAATTTTACTACAAAAAATACAAATATATATAAAACATTTATGTTTTATTTATAAAATCTCATATCATTTTCTATGTGTACATTGAAGGTGTCGATAATGTTTATCCAACTGAGATTAGTAGGTGCACAAGTTGGTTAATTCCCATGCATGTTAACTCAAATTTTGTTATTTAGTTGTCACAATTTAACATCTTTGCTTCGTTCTGTATGATCCAAATATTTTTAGGAAAAAACAAACAAAAACGAAATAGCTTTAAACACGTTATGGCATATTTGAATTACAAATGCACAAAACAAAGACAACAAACAACCGTAGAACAAATGTATTATACCACTTCGCATTACTAACACAAGGTCAAGTTCGAGATATAGCATAAAATAAATATATATTCCATACAACCCATTCAAGTCATATAATCATTTAGCAAGCTGAAAAGATCTTAAACTCAAACCAATCACGTATTAATATGTTTCCTACTCAATTCATACATGAACTTCCGGTCTTCCAGGATAAACTCATGAGCCTCTCGCTCTATCTAAACTTAAAAGAAAACGTGAACTTTTGTTTTGGGTTTAGTGTGTCTTGCTCAAAGAAAGTACAAGCGCAAGCACAAAGTATGTACATAAAAACTTACAGGACTTGGATATTTGATGCATTGTTGTTGAAGCTTTTTATGCGAGCATTTGATTCGAGCTACCTTAATCTATTTTCTTTGAACATACAACCTCCTGATAAATAGGCCAATTCCTTTGGACATGTTAATAGTAATCAAGAGTATGTCCATAGATATTGTTTAAACAAAACAGAAGAATCATCATTAACCTTGCAAAGTAGCAAACAAATTCTATTGAAAGAGTTTGATATATTCACATAGAAACAATAAGCAATTATCAACTATTAAAAAAACTAAACATACTTCAGCCAAGATATTCATTGCAAAATACAGGGACTAGTCAAGTTGCACCCTTTAGTATGCTTAGATATTCATTTACCTGTTTAATTAAATCCAGTATAACATAAAAATACCATGTATCTAATTCCAATAAACTCACCCTTATGCTTTCTCTGGTTCCATATGAACGACTTCAGCAAAACCACTATGTGCACTATCTAGACCAGTCTCAACCAAACTTGTCAACAACAAAAAGTGAGACACCAATCTACTGACTTGTAAAACACTAGTGGGAACCCGCGCGTTGCAGCGGACGCTTTGTGGCGATCTCGCAACAAACCAGCTAAAACCCATAACGGGCGTTAATATGGTGATCCGGTAGGCCCCCTTTATTCAACCAATCAGATTTTTTTTCTTTTTCCTTTTCTCTTTTTGTTTTTTTTTTCTTTTTGTATAATAAAGGGCCGCTATTCTATTTTCTAGTAGGTATTGGGAGAGGGGAATAGAGTCCCCTTTTAATGTGGTGCATACGTGGTGCTGAGGTGACGGAATGGAGGCCCTAGGGGCTCCATTCTAAACCACCCAGCCTTAATGTTAAACGATTTCCATCCACGTACCTACTGGGGAGAAAGATGGAAAGATATAGATGTGGCACAAGTGTCTAAAGACTCCAATCATTGTATAAGCTTCTAATAAATGATTATAAGGAAACTGTAAAAACGAATTTAATTTAATATTTTAAGAGTAAGAAACATATATAAATTGGATGACGGATCAAAACATAAATTCTTGTACAATTGGCATGGCAAAAAAACCATTTCATTTACAAAATATTGAACTTTCTTTTTATATATATGTTTGTTGCGATACTTTTACCAGGTTCATGCAAACATAAGGTATTGTGTTCATACTTTATGACCAAGTAGCCAAATTTGCATATCATAAAATAAATTCTAAAACTATACATGTTGATGGCATTGGAAGATATTACAATTTGGCTTAAGGAAGCCCTGTAGACATTCATGATATGAGATGCTAAGAATTGTTTTCCAGCAAGATTTCACTAATTCAACCTGTAAACTAATAAAACAATCATCATGACTATATGTGACCATTTCTATCAAGTAATTAAATAACTACAAAAGGGGTCGAACAGGTTAATAGGTGAAAGAAGTAATTTTAATGCATACAATCAATCACTCTGTTGCAAACATATTCTTATTTTGATATATTACTCCAATCATAACTTTGTTAACAATTTTAGTAGATCAAAAAGATGTCCAAAGTGTTTGTGGGTTAACCACTCAACCTGACCATTTGTCACTTCTAATTATGACACTTTTAACCTACTTAACCCAGCCTGTTTCATTTTTAACTAACTTTTTTTCACCTGAAAGATGTCCCTGTAGGGTGCCTGAAGTATATTGTCTGAATATTCTTCATCAACTCCTGTGCATTTATCTACCGGTCATGTCTTCAAATGGAACACTTTGAGTGGTCAAACGCATGAGTTTTCTTTCAACCCAAATGATCCATTACTGCAATGACATCTTTAGCCAGGATTTTTGTTCTGCCACGAATAAATAATATACATTAGATGCTACATACTCTCATGTTTGAAATAAACATTGTAATTTATTAATACAAAACATCTATAACAAAACAAATGGGTCCTTGCTATAAAATGGGTAACCTTAAATCCACGTAAACATATTTTGCTTGAATATTACTCGATTCATGGTTCTTGATAAAGAAATTCCAATCAAAGGCATACAATCATAAATCCATCCCATTGTTCCCAAATCTACTATATTTTGTTTTATTCATAAAGTCCTAAGTTGACCTTAAAATCTGACTATATACTATGCTTTCTGATCTTGTTTCTGTTTCAGTGTTGGTCCTTTGTGTACTCCACTTCCCAATCTATTCTCTATTGTTAAAATGGGAAGCTTAATAACATTGACTACAAAAGCAAACAAACAAACCTTATGAATGTAATGTTGTTTACAAAAATCAACACACTGAAAAATTATAAAAGAGGTAGCCAAACCCAACCGGTTTTGACCCATTACCCAACTCACCCATTTACACTTGTACAAAAGTATTGAACCAGATTAAATTGAATCTAGAAATTAATTTATTTTAACTGCTTTAAATGGGCTCACAATGGGTCGATTTGGGTTGTTCTTTATCTCAGATGGTTGAAGATGAACAAATACCTAATACAAAGTTTTTATTTCAAAATGTGTTTCAAATTAAAAGATTTGAGGGACAGATCAATACCTTTCGACATCTGAAAATCATAGTGTCGACTCTTGATTGTGACCGCAATGCGTGTTGAATTTTGTTTTACCGACCTGCCATTTCAAACGTACATATTTCAAAGTTGAAACTCATCATCAGCTGACCTTAGTTCTGCTTCAAAGTCCTTCAAATCACAGTGATAAACCAAACAAACGATAACTGAATAATTCAATGAGCTGCTATTGGTCTTCACATTCAAAAAACAATTACATGTAGTTAATGCATCATCAATGCTCCGTACAATATTCCTAATTTCCAGACAGATTTCCATAAATTAGGTTAACAACAAAAGAAAGCTAACATAGAAAATTAAATTCGTTATTATGAAGAGATAACAGATACCTGGTTCAGTGCAATATACATCGCAAGTTTCGCAACGCTTAGGGTAAGAGAAATTCTTGGTTCCGAGCACCAGACGTGCCAATTCCAGCTTCTTGACGAGATCAGCAAGATCATTGCAGACATCGTATTTTGCAAGGACCGGGCGGGGCTTCATCTCCTTGAAGACTTGCGATGACAACATTTTCAAATAAATATTACGAATAACACCGTCATCTATATGTTGTCATGACAGCATATATATGAACTTTTGAGAACTGCAAAGAGGCGATAAGTAATAACATACCTTGAAGCGGCCCCAATATGACAATATCTCCTTGAGAAAGCAAAATAAATGGTAACATATCCACAGGAGGACCAATATAATAGAAATAATCAATAACTTAATCATTATCAGTAGTAGCAGCAGCAGAATGTCCCCATTTTGCAGAGAAATTACAAAAAGAAGTCAATAAATAGCACCGTTCCATACGGAAAATTTGTAAATTTGCTGATGTCAATAATTAAATTTTGACACGAGCAGTAGAAAGTCCCCAATTATATATACGCAGGGAGTAGAATGTCCATGGAGAGTCGGAAACAGACCTCTGCTTAGTATATCTGACAACTGAACTAACCCATACTCGGAACATCTTTGTCGGCTGTGGCAAAGAACAGGTGAAGCGGTGACTCCTTCCGTCATCGCCTGACTGTCTACAGCCACCGCCACCTTGGTCGGCCAAAACCGCCGAATCGCTGTTTGCAGAAGAAAAAAAGAAAAGCAGAAAATCATCAGCCTTAGCCTCTGAATTGCACCTCAAAATCGCACAAACCTAGTTATTCGATATATCTCCTTGAAGTTTTATAAATCACATGAGACATATTTCCATAAAATCTAAAGTTAAACAACTATGCGTTCTTATAGACTAAAGTAAAAAACAAAAAATTTCCATACAATCTGAAGTAAAAAAGCAATTGATTTGATTCTTTAAAATTGAACGGGCCCTGATTTTAGTGTAGCATGATTTATAACAGGATACTAATAGAGCACTTGAATCCAAAATCATTAATTTCATAATAACGATACCAATAAAAAGTAAAGGCAAAGTAGTGATTAAGAATGAAAACAAAATTAGCACAATACCGAGTGATATTCAAGAAGATTACTAATAACTGTTAAATGAACCACCACGAGCAACTTGATCGCGTGTCGAGTGCTAATCAAAAACTACAAGGACTGCAGTATAGGGAGTAGGGTTGTCGAACCACGAGGAGTATGTGGTTATTGTTAATAGTAATTTTATTAGTAAAACTAATTAATTAAAAATAATATATTATGAAGTAGAATGTTGTTTTGCTTGAAAAAGCTGATTAAGTGATTCGAATAGAAAACAATAATAATAAAGAAAGTAACTCCCTCTAAACTTCAGGTTCTAGGTTTCACACAATTTTCAGTTTATAGATTGGGAACCACATAGACATGGTTCTGGAAATTAGTTAATTAACTGGTAGCATAAGTTCTTGTCATCAAACCTATTATCTACCCAATTGTAAGCATCAAGTCAACCCTCTTTATGTCACCCAACCCGCTACTAAGTTTTGTCATCAACCGAACAAGTTGTAAAGAAAAGACTCAAAACACAAATCAATTGTTTGCTTAACTAATGCATCAATAATATTTTAATTGTTTGTCATCACAAGCAAAACATAATCCAATACTAAAAATAAATTGAAAAAATGCAAAACCTAATTGAACCATTCGTCTAGAGGAAGTCACAAAATAATTAGGCTTGTGTCTTGATTATCATGGCTTCATTGTAAAAATTCTGCTCCTCTATTTTCTTCTTGTGCGATCCCCTAGGCAGCAGCAAAGAAGAATGCCGCCGCTGTTTTCCTCGTGCCCCCCAAATAGGGGTGTTCATCGGTTCGGTTTACGGTTTATTTGGTTTATTCGATTCGGTTTATTCGGTTTTCAAAATTTGTACCTCAAACCAAAAACCAAACCAAACCAAACCAAATTAGGAATATGAAAACCAAACCAAATTCAACCAAATTGAATTCGGTTCGGTTTCGGTTTAAAACCCAACAAACCAAATTCAACCAAACAAACCAAATTGAAACGAAGTTTTTTTTTTCTCTAACTTATATACCTATATGTTCCAAAATCCGAAAAGAAAGTTTGCAATAAATATAAACCAAAAAATCAAACCACGCACACAGAAACATAATAAAAATTAGAAATAGTAAAATGAACCCTAGTTTACTAGTTTATACTTATATTATTACCTCTATAAATTGGCGGGCTTTATTTATTTTGGGTTGGGTTTAATATTTTGGGCTTATATATTATATATGAGTTATTAAATATTATTATTTTTATTTAATAATTATTTATTTTACCGGTTTATTCGGTTATCCAAATAAACCAAATAAAAAAAAAATGTAGAACCAAAAACCAAACCAAACACCGAATAAGCAATTCGGTTTCGGTTAAAACCAAACCAAACACCAAATTCGTTGTTCGGATTGGTTTTTTCGGTTACGGTTACGGTTCGGTTTTCGTTTTTTATTTAGTTTGCGGTTTTTCTGAACACCTCTACCCCAAAGAATAATATCCTCCCCCCAAGTTCATTTGAATCAGTTGGGCCATTAAAGAGCAAACGGGCTCGTGCGAACATCTGGTGGGCCGAAGGATATGTTTCTTTAACTCTTCTTTCTAATTCTTTGTTTTATAATTTTTTTTTCTTTTTGTTTATCAACGAGACATGTCTCTTTTTACACCAATTACTTTTTATTATTATTATTTATATATAGTATTAAAACTGGACGTATCGGGTATTCGCGATTTGATCATTTTCCTCCGTATTAAGTTCATATCTCACGAACACCTACAAAACATATGTACACTAATAAATAACTAATAACAGTTAAAAACACAAACTAAAACACGTAAATATATACAAAAACTAACATATAACATGATTTGTTCTACAACACATCACAACTCTGGTCTTCAACCTTACACCCGGTTGAGCTGCAAATAAATAACCCGCATATAAATAAACCAGATGAATTTGAAGGTTCCACATTACCTTTCCTTTATAGAACAAAAAAAATTAGTAGTATCAACATATAAATAATAAATCATTGACTTTCAAGTCGCTAATACCAATTTACAAACATATTAACCTAATCTAAAGACCAAAGCCCTCAAACCACGATTGAACAATGACTAAAAGATGAATACAAACCACGATTGAACAATGACTAAAGACTAAAGAGACTAAACAAAATTAGTGATTATCGCACATATAATCAAACTCGAATACCTGTTTCTCAAGGCGATGTTGCATGTAATCCATTTCGAACCATCAATTTGTGGTTCAATCATGGTCATGAAATGAGATGACTGATTTTGTTTTTGGTGATGAGGATTCGAACTGAAAAACGAAATGAAGAAAGAGTCAAGGAGGATACGTTAACGATAAAAAAAAACTGGGGTAGAAGAGTAGTGGGAAGAGATAAAAAAAACTGTAAGTGAAATTTGTAACCGCCAAAATTTTAGATTAATCACCCATTAATTGTGGTCCAGATTTGATGTTAAAAAAACTGAATAGTTTGGATGGCTGAGATGAAGCTAAAAACAGTTTTTTTTTCTAAAATTGGTAGTTACATAGGTGGGGAACAATATATTAATAATGTTATATATATAGGATTCAATTCGGTTGAGAACTTACTCTAGTTGTGAGAACCGTGAGAACTCTGACGTAAAATGTGAATTTTTTTAAAAAAAATTATCCAAGGATGTAAAATGGCTAATTAAGAAATATACAAAAAACGAAAAAAAATTACGTTGTCCTTACACTGGTGTAACAAAATGACTACACCGGTATAACAAAATTAATATTTTGTTTTCTTATTGTGTTTTAATCACAACCACAAAGTCATTTGATAATTAATTAAACTTATGCCTAATAAGTGACTTCCTATGGTTCTCACAACTCAACCTAGTTCTTATTTTAGAGTGAAAACCCAAGAAACTCCTACTTCTCACTCTTAGATTGAAAACCCTGGAAACTCCTACTCCCTGAGTTTTATTTTATGAAAATTTTAGGGCATGTAATATATATGATATTAAGTATTTTGAGCAAAGACAATAAAAAAATCGTCAAGTGTTTTTTAAAATAAATAAGTTTTTGTGTAACACATGTTACACGAAAATAACACGTGTTACACAAAAAACTTATTTAAAAAAATAACCGGCACTTTTTTGATTTTTTTTCGCTTAAAATGCTTAAAATCATGTATATTATATTCCCTAAAGTTTACATAAAAATTAAGTTTGTTTCATAAGATTTTCTATGGTTTTCACTCTAATATGGGTTTTCAATATAACCTTCCATTATAGATATATATATATATATATATATATATGTAGGGAGAGGGTTATCTTGAGAACGTTAAATATCGTGAGAACCGTGAGAACAAGTAAAAAAATCAATCAAAATAATTTTTTTTAATACAAACCTCATTATAATTAAAATACAACATTAATAAATGAATTTTTTATCCAAATAATTCATCTTTTCTTACAAAAACATTTTCAAATTAACTTTTTACACATGTGTAAATGAAACAGTTTACACATGTATAAACACTAAATTTACACATGTGTAAAATAATTTATTTACGTATACATTTGAATTTTTATGCATAAATTGTGTTTTTGATATTGTATTTTATTAATAAAGGTAAGTGTAAAAAGAAATTTTGAATTTGAATGGTTTTAGATAGCGTTCACGCGATTCGCCCGAAATATATGTGTTTTCAAATTAACTTTCCCATATATATATATATATATATATATATATATATATATATATATATATATATATATATGGTAGGGTTCAAATAGGAACCAACCCTTAAGTAGGAACTATAGGAACCAATCCGAGTCATCCATCTTCAATGGCATGATTGTAAATAAGTAAACTTTAATTAATTGTTATTTTTAATAAAGGGGTATTAATGTCTTTTGTTCAATATCATTGTTATTAGGTAATTAATAAGAAACTCCTGTATATTTGGAAACAACAAATTAGTGTTTATGGTATACCCAAACGTATTTATTGAATATATGTGACACCCCAGGAAAATCACACATCGGCCGTGGCCAGGAGAGATCCTTGGTTCATAAGTAATGTCTTGTCTCTTAAATCACCAACGCGTTTTGGGGCTTAATGTTAGTGGATGAGAGGAGAACTCCACAGTTAAGCGTGCTCAGGTGGGAGAAATTTTAGGATGGGTGACCTCCTGGGAAGTCTCCACTTGGGCAACCAAAAACAAATCCGTGAGCTCTGGATGGGCAAAGCGGACAATATTGGTGATGAGAGGGGCGGGGTGTTACAGATGGTATCAGAGCCACTCCTGTGCCGTTCGGGATGGTGGGTGCACACCTTATCAGGGACGATGAGACTCTAACAGGGGGTGAATGTGACACCCCAGGAACACACCTCATCAGGGACGATGAGACTCTAACAGGGGGTGAATGTGACACCCCAGGAAAATCACACATCGGCCGTGGCCAGGAGAGATCCTTGGTTCATAAGTAATGTCTTGTCTCTTAAATCACCAACGCGTTTTGGGGCTTAATGTTAGTGGATGAGAGGAGAACTCCACAGTTAAGCGTGCTCAGGTGGGAGAAATTTTAGGATGGGTGACCTCCTGGGAAGTCTCCACTTGGGCAACCAAAAACAAATCCGTGAGCTCTGGATGGGCAAAGCGGACAATATTGGTGATGAGAGGGGCGGGGTGTTACAATATATAAGATTAAAATTATATCTCGGTATATATACAACAGTGTACATTGGTGTATATCAGTTTTTTTTTGTTCATTCATCATCATCATCAACACATATATACAACGGTGTACATCAATTATATATTGATGTATATCACTTTTTTTCTTTTCATTCAACATCATCAACATATATATATATATATATATATATATATATATATATATTGGTGTATATTCGTTTTTTCATTCATCATCATCACCAACACAAAGATATACATTGGTGTATATTCGTTTTTTTATTCATCATCATTCAACATCATCAACACAGATATACATTGGTGTGTATTCGTTTTTTCATTCATCATCAACACAAATATACATTGATGTACACAGATATACATTGGTGTATATTCGTTCTTGAAGTGTACATTGGTGTATATCAGTTTTTTTTTTGTTCATTCATCATCATCATCAACACATATATACAACGGTATACATCAGTTATACATTGATGTATATCACTTTTTTTCTTTTCGTTCAACATCATCAACATATATATTGGTGTATATTCATTATTTCATTCATCATCACCAACACAAAATATACATTGGTGAAGTGATAAGGCACTGTATATGATAAAATCTTTAGCCGACTTAAAATAACGGAAGATAATAAGAAATTCATACCATACATGTGGTAATAATATTAATTGATTACATAAAAAATCCCCTAGTACCTTCCATGGTCTTGCAACGTGTTTTTCAATAACAACTGATATAGGTATCCATTAAAAAGCTTTTCTTCATCGCTTCATTCACGTATTCTTCGTTTCTTTAATGAACGAGGATGCGGTTTTGTTGGGGTTAATCAATTTTGAAGAAAAAATATGAAACTGAGAAGAAGAATTCTAAAATAGATCGTAAATGGCTATGATCGATTTTTTTTTTGTTATGAATTAGAGATAATAATGGTTGAGAGATTTAAGGAAACCCAATCTCTAATGACAAATAAATCGCATGTATCAAAAACAACTGCCATATATAAAAGTCTTAATTAAATAAAAAGATAATATTTAATTGTCTAATTACACAAATACCTCCTAGATCAAGATCAAAGATGGATGGCTCAGATTGGTTCCTAAGGTAGCGTTTGGTATGATGGAATGAAAGGGGGAATGGAATGGACCATTACAAGGTAATGAAAAATAATGTGTTTGGTTGGCTAAAGGAATGGAATCACCCATTCCACAAGGCATTCCATTCCCTCAAAACCATTCCATCCACCCCCCATGTTTTTTTTTCATTCCATCCCCATTCACCCTTTACTAACAAAAGCCTAACCCACCACCACCACCCACCACCACTATCGCCACCACCCACCGCCGCCGCCACCACCCACCACCGCCGTCACCACCCGCCGCCACCACCGCCACCACCCACAACCGTCACCACCCACCACCGCCACCAACCACCACCACCGCCACCACCCACTACCTTCACCCTCCCACCAATGCCACCACCCACCACCGTCACCCACCCACCACCGCCGCCATACAAAACCACCCACCGCCGCCTACCACCACCCACCGCCACCTCCACCACCTACCACCATCACTCACCACAACTTCCTTTACCCACCACTACCGCCGCCACCCATCACCGCCGTCTCCTCCACCCACCACCGCCACTACTCACCATTGTCATCCACCCACCATCACCGCCATCCACCTCCACCCATCGCCACCGTTGCCGCCACCCACCACCGTCGTCGCCACCACCTATCACCGCCGTCGCCATCCACCACCACGCTACCGTCACACACCACCACCTACCATCACCACCACCAACCGCCACCCACCACCACCGCCACTACTCACCATCGTCACCCACCCACCGTTACGACCATCCACCTCCACCTTCCACCGTCGCCGCCACCGACCACAACCGTCACCGCCCACCACCGCCGCTACCGCCACATATCACCACCCTGTCCACCCACCATCACCGCCACTGACCACCACCCTCCACCGCCACTAACCATCGATTTTATTCATTCGTTTTTTCTTGTCTATCCAACAACACAAAGTAATGTTTTGTTTCATTCCCACATGACAACCAAACAAGACATGGAATGGTAATGATCCATTCCATTACCTTGTCCATTCCATTACCTCGTCCATTCCATTCCCCCATCCATTCCATTACCCCATACCAAATAGACCCTAAGTTCCTAACTAGGGTATTGGTTCCTATTTGATCTTATTCATATATATATATATATAGAGAGAGAGAGTACAGATCAAATACATATAGTTTTTTTGTAAAAACTGTGAGAATCAAAGGGGGTAAAAAAAATTATTTTTTTTAGAATTTTTTTCCCATGTGCTTAAGCATTCTTTCTAGATGAATAATACAAAAAAAAAATTAAAACAAATTTTTTTTTAGTGTAATTACGTCATTAAGGTAAATACATTAGTTTACACTAGAGTAATTATGTAATTACTCTACACGTAATTACTCTACACCAAATTTTTTTTTTTTTAGTTTTCAATATTATAATACATGTTTAACAATATGGGAAAAAAAATTTGAAAAAAAAAATAAAAAAACATACCCTCCTTTGATTCTCACAATTCTTACCAAAAAAACTATTTGTACCGGATCTTTTCCATATATATATATAGGTTTAGGTTCCTGTACAAAAGAGATTTTTTGTGAGAAGTGTAAGAAGTGCTATGGAGGTGACAAGTGTCCTTTATCATTTTTATTTAATAGGGCTATATTTGTCATATTGCTCTACATAATTTTAGGAAATCCCACAATTTTCGAAAGCAATTAATTTAAATCATATTTTACATTCATAAATAACAGCATATCTGTTTCAAGTTGAGACCAACATTTTGCTTATACAAATCGAGATCAACATTTCGCATGTACAATCGAGAAGTGTTTTATATTCATGAGGGGTGTTTTATTTGAATGACTTATTTTTAAAAAAATGTCAAAATATTCATTTGATGGGTCCATGGCGTTATACGTATAAATTAGGTTCATTATTCTTAAAACACCAAAGAAATCTGGACACAACATCATACAACCTATTAGTATAAAACACAATAACATGATCATAATAAAACACAACATGAATATGAGTTGTTTGTTCCTATGAGGGGTGTTTTAAAACTCTCGTGTTTTATATGAATATGAGTTGTTTGTTCTTATAGGGGTGTTTTATATGAATATGAGTTGTTTGTTCCTACAAGGGGTGTTTTAAAACTCGTGTTTTATTAAAACCCGCCATTGTGCATAAACCAAAATCAAACACCCAAATGCAAAACCCACAATCATATTGTTGTGTTTTAAAATCATCTCACTCATTTCAATGCGACTTCTAGAAAAAACACAACTTTGTGTAAAACACATTACTAAGTATAGGTATCGGTACCCATACCCGTACCGATTTTGAGTACTCGGTATAGGTATCGGTACCCACTTTTACTGATTTCGGTATTCGGTACTTTCGGTATCGGTACGGGTACGAGTACGGGTACAAATGGTACGGGTACCGAATTCTATATATTATTGAATTTGATTATATGTTTTACTTTGTAATATGGTATTTATGGTATTCGTATCAATTTTACCTATTTGGTACATGTACCATATTGGTACCCGTACCAAAATTTTCTATTTGGTACCCATATAGTATTGATACTCGTAATTGTTTACCTACTTGGTACCTGTACGAGTGCTCAAAAAAGAAAAAAAATATCAAAATGGTACCAAACGGGTACCGTACCGAAATACCCGGTACCAATACTCGTACTCGTACCCGTACCGTACCTATATATTCGGTACGGTAATCGGTACCCACTTTTGTTCAAATTCGGTACGGGTATTTTCGGTACGGGTACGGGTATAAGTACGGGTACGGTACCGATCTCATCCCTATAAGACATAACTAAAATACATAACTGAACACATAACTAAAAGTTGATAGTGATAGTTAACTAACAAATATGCGTAATCAATAATTATCGTATGCTTTCATACGTGACCCTAATCTTCACAATTTTTTTTGAAGATAACAAATGCAATCTTACTGCAACCTATGCACACATCATGGGCAATAGCAAAACTCCAAGAACCAATAAGCTTGAACCAACTGAATCCTTATCCTCAACATTTATTTAAAAGGTATCTTCAATATTTTTTTAAAGGGTAGGGTTATAGCAAATTGATTTGGGGGAAGAAAACAGAGATTGTTTTTTTTTTTGTTAGAGATAGAGAGAGATGAACGAGATTTGAGGAAATAGAACTGTTTCAATCTTTTAAGCACACACAATGACTATCATACCCCTATTAACATTAATTAATAAATCAAATATATAACACATATTACCAATTTGCCACTAATCAATCTCAACCATCAATCCATAGATCTTAGGGCTATAAATACTTCTTACACTTCTCACAAAAAACACACTTTGTACATGAACTCTACCCTATATATAGGGTAGGGATCCTAAGAGAACCAACCCCTATTTGAGAACTGAGAGAACCATTCTGAGCCACACATTTCATATAAAGGCAAAAAAAAAAATTTTTTTTTTTTTTTTTTTTTTGTTTTAATCGCACATTTTTATGCAAGAAAAAATTTTTTTTTTATTTTTTTTGAATTATTTTTTCATTTATACATATGTGTATATGACAATTATACATATGTGTATATAGCAATTATACATATGTGTATATAGCATTTTTCAGCTATACATATGTGTATATTTCAGTTATACATATGTGTATATAGCATTATACACATGTGTATACTGAAAAAAAAATACAAAAAAAATAAAAAAAAAAAATTTCTTACATATAAGGCAGCGATTTTTGCAAAAAAAAAAAAAAAAAAAAAAAAAAAAAATTTGCCTTAGAGAAATGTGTGGCCCAGAATGGTTCTCTAGTTCTCAATTTGGGAAAAGGTTCTCATTTGAACCAAATCCTATATATATATATATATATATATATATATATATATATATATATATATATATATATATATATATATACTAGTGGAAATGCCCGCGCGTTGCAGCGGGTGTTTCAACTGATATCAGATTCAGTTATGATGTCTCTTAAGTTTTATAATTTTATTTTATATTAGAAGTGTTGACATCTTTTACGAAATACTATGATCATAGGCGTTAACACTCTTCAAGAAAAGATGGCCAAGTTGTTTGATATTGAGCCTGCTGCATCAGTTATTTGGCATATTTGCTGGTGGTAGGGTCCAATACCAACCATTGTTTTTTTCAAATTAAGTTCATTAGGTTCAATACCAAACTGATGCAGTTGAATAGGAAGCTCAGATGCTCAACAAAACATGTAAGGGTAAAAAATATGCTTAGCCAACTATGAGAACAAACTAATAAACTACAACATAAGGTTATACATCTACATCATAAGCCACATGATTATTTGCTAAACACATGAAAGATAATATTGTATTTTGAGAATTTCATACAATCCCAAAAGATGGAACTCATAGGTCAGTAGAAATCGCAAAGAAATTACTTTTTCTTCTAGATTCAGAGAGATGCAAGAAAGCAAACACAATTTGTTTCTTTGGAAAAATTCCTCTTTCTCCTTCGAACATAAACCTACAAAAGGAAACAGAAATGAGAAGTCTTGTAAACGTCATTAAAAAGAAAAGAAAAAAAAGCCTTAGCAATATTGCATTGATACAGTACATGGAACCCAATTAAGGAAATGTAAAAAAAGGTATGGAAAATTATTTTTCCATCAAAGCAATGTTGATCTAGTCATTGCATTCCCTACCTTTGTTGTATGCATATAACAAGATTTTGCTGCAACTGTGGGTGTTAATGAATATTGTTTAACCAGAAGACGCATCCCTGGCGTTGTTTAAAAAATGGACAGAATTAGATTAAATGTGATTGTTTTTTAAGAGATAGCCTTTAGTAGCTGCTGTTCATCGACCTTAATTTACTACGAGTGCCCATAAAAATCCAAAAAAATGTGTAAAACCATGTACCTTAATTTGGTTCAACGCAACAAAATTTGGTATACTAAAATATTTTGTGTATGTTTGTATGAGAATGACATCAAGTACTAACCTTAATTATAACCACATCAACTTGAAGGTTGAACCCCAAGCTAAATTACTTGTCCAAAACAAAACCTGAGGAAACAATAATTGTCCATAAGGTATATACATGATATATAGTCCTCTGTGAATAAATCTTATCAAAAATCAAGGTGACTTTATTTTATAATATCAATCATGAAGTGAATAGTCATCATTTGCTGAATGTTGTTTTCTTCAAAAAAAAAAAAAAAAAAAAAAAAAATTCTCAATCAATACCAAATTGTAAACTAAGAAAGAATCCTTTTGTGCTTCCTCTGCCATGGCCAGAAACTATACTGGATGTTCATCTGAGGCTGCAAACTTTATGTTGCACAAGAGTAAAAATATTACAACATAATTAATCAATACTTAACACAAATGAGTTGCATATCATGAAAACCAATTGACTTCCATGTATTAGGTCTAATGTAGTAAGTCGTGTTTGCCATCAAAAATTGTAGTAGAAGTTTCTATTCCGCATATACGGATGACACTATAATCACCAATCGGGTTGCCAGTTCAACAGACGGCACTATAACCAGCCGGCAGAGTAGTCAACCATAACTGAAGTGATAATAATAAATAATTGTAAACAATGAATAGAAGATGTTTACAGAGTACCTGTCGACCTCGGTCGTCCATAGGTATGCACTCAACAGCCATAAATTTATCGACATCATCGGCTGTAATCACATATTCTGGATTTGTGGCTCCTGTGTAATACAGAATATTATGGATCAAGAACACAGCTATCATTTATGGCATTTTTTAAACACAAAAAGGTTCCATTTAGGTAATATGACATTTTGCCACAACTCACAAACAGACTAAAGGTAGCAAGACGAGCAGGTTGTGTAACGGGTCAAAACAGGGTTGGTGGACAAGAAAACACATTTTTGGCCATTTCTTTTATTAATAAATGATGTGTTTAATATGATAAAAAAACAATATTGTGCAATAATTATCTAATTTTGGTGCATTTAAGGTTGATGTGTGTGACTTGGAGGTCACGCATTTGAGTTGTAGAAATAACCTTTAGCAAAATATAGGGTAAGGATGTGTATATCAGGCTCAAGTTGGCACCCCCGGACCTTGTGCATGCAAGAGCCTCATGCACCGGCCCATTAGTTTTGGCATAGACGAGTTTTCAAATACTTACCCTCAATATATTCCGTAGTGCCATCTTGAAAGTAATGCACCCACTGACATAGAAGCAAATGGATTCATCATATATCAATCTTTGCATAATGTAAAGGTTTAATAACTATCGTAGCTGCAAGTTTGCATTTAGAAGCTTCTGTACCTTAAACATGCATAGTGAGGTCCCACGCACGGGATACCCACAACCTAAGAGTTTACCTCCTGGTTTTGCTTCTCCGATTATTTGAAAGTTTTCTATTTCTGTGCCATCTTCTAGTTAAAAATATTACGCGTTAGCATATATAACAGGTACAAACCGCGGCTTGCAGTAATAGGTTTAAAACTCGACGGGTCAGGCAGGTTGCGTAATGGATCAAAATGAGCAATTCTTTAATGCGGGCTGACCCGTCCCTTTTTCCTTGAATCTTATAAATAATAACTAAAAAGATATTACAAGAACCATATAGTTAAAACAAGGATCTAAATTTTTTTTAACAAAACTATTTAGGAGGTGTTATGAGAACACGTTTGGCGACTTTTTAGTTTTGAAGTAATAAGGCTTTTAAATTTTATCCGCTTGACACAAACTAAAATAACAAAATTTAAATAAATAGGTCGAAACTGCCACCTTTCAATAATATGTTTCTTACCTTCTAAAGCATAAGAACTACCCTCATCATTGACGGGCAATGGTTGAGCGTAATTATCACCAGTCCTGTCTTGAAATCCGTTGTTCACCCTATTATAGTCATAAGCACGCTCCGCGTTCTGACTGACAAAAAAAAGTCAAGAAACTTCATCAAATTATATACATAACTAAAAATAACAAATTGATTTAGTATGAAAAATCGAAAGTTGAGGATAAGTTTGAGACTCAGTATGCCAACCTAACAAGACTTGATCCAAACTTGGCACGATGATCGTTTTTTAGCGATTGATTCATTTGACCATTGAGCATCAAGCTAGTCTTGTAAGTCATGCTTTGAAGGTGATGGATGGCATATGCACTCGTATCAAAAAAGGCCATTTCAATAACTAAATTGTTCAGGTAACCAAGAAAAGATCAGCCACACCTCTTGCAGCTGTAGAAGACAAAATGAATCAAAGTCAAACATATTACTTTCCATATGCATTTTTTATATTATATAAAATATTTAGCATCTAACTTTTTATTATAGATGGTATCTGTTATCAGGGGCGGATACAACTGAGAACGAGGGGGGACGTCTGTTACCCCTCGATCATCCTGACGAAGTGGAAAAAAATTGTTTTTTAAGGCATTTTTATAAAATGTTACCCCTGAAACAATTTTTTTGTTACCCCTTAAAATAATTTTTATAAAATGTTACCCCTTGTTTTATTTTCTAGATCCGCCACTGTCTGTTATACATCTTGATGCATTTGAAACTACCATATCAAACATCCAAATAAACATAAAGTATGGAGAAAGTAACAAAATAAATAAATATACATAAACGAACACAAATTAACAACAAAGGTTAGAACTTTAAAAACACACCATAAAAAGAAACGAACACCAAGCCAACATTAATCAAATAATTTGACATTTAATCCTAGAAAATTCAATGCAGGGATGGTGTGGCAAGGAAATTAGGGTTGATGAAGATCGTGAATATAGTAAAGGAGGGCAGGAAGGGAAAAAAATATGGGGAGCAGGATTTCTAAAGAGACCCTTTGTACCCACTTAAGAACTCATCCACTGAACATGAAGAAAAATTAGGGTTCTTATAAACCTTTGATGTTCACTGAACAAGACAAAGTGAAGGCGAGACGCTTCAAATGCAGCCTTTAATTGAAGGGTAGAGTAACAGAACTGACCTTCCCATTGAATCCCATTCGATCAGCCATGAAGATGAGGGTATATTGAAGAGGTTTTAAGCGACATTCAGGAAGTGTATATTGAAGAGGAGGGGTAGAAAGGGAACAATGTTTTTGTTAAACACTAAAATGCCATGGTAGATTTACTATTCTACCCTTCTAAGTGTCTTAAATGTACATAAAGTTCCAAATATACCCTTATTATATAAGCATAATTCACTTGTACATATTGCTTGAATAGTTGTGTGCTTGATAAAATTACTAAAAGGTATATCACTCTTCCTTTATAATGTATTATAGATATATATATATATATATATATATAGAGAGAGGATGGTTCAATAGAAAACTCATTTTATTGAGAGAACTCGAGAACTCTATATTACATATGTGCAATATATCATATATTGCATATGTGTAGTATATATTGCACATGTGTAATATATCATATGTTACACATGTATAGTATATATTGCACATGTGTAATATATCATATGTTACACATGTGTAGTATATATTGCATATGTGCAATATACACTTGTGTAACATATGATATATTACACATATGTAATATATATTGCACATGTGTAACATATGATATATTGCACATGTGCAACATATGCAATAATAATATATTACACAAGTGTAATATACAACATATGATATATTACATATGTGTAATATAGAGTTCTCGAGTTCTCTCCCTAACTATGAGTTCTCAATTGAACTCTCCCCTATATATATATATATAGGTAAGGGTTACTATACAAAAACTTAATATTGTGAGAAGGATAAGAAAGGCTCTCATCATGACAAGTGTCCATATGGTAAAGGATACAAAGGTAATTATACTAAAATAATTAAATTATTAAATTTAATCTTTATTAAATAAATGAGTGATTTTAGGGGATTAAGTATTAAAAATACGAATATTTTTTTTGCCAAACGTATATCATGAATTCTTTTTGCAATATTGGAGCAATTATAGGAAATTATGTTTCAAAATATCATCCTAATATACAACAAACAGTATATAATTCCGATGACTTTTATGTGTTCAAAACCTATTTGCAAATTAGCTATTTCATAAAGAGATAACCCAGCAAGAGTTTGTGTTCAATACCTTCAAACTGATTAAATTGAAACCAAGCTAAACTGAAATTATTTAAAACTAAACCAAACCAAATTGCATATTTTTAAACGTAAAACAAATTTGGTTTTCGGTTCAAACCGAATAAGAAACAGTGGCGAAGCTTGGTTCTTGAATCGGTGGGGCCGGACTCAATTTTTTCAATCAGTGATGGCTGGAAGATCAAATTGGTGGGGACCGGACCCAACCAGACTCAATTTACCTATGAAAATCACAAAATTCCACCACTGCGCCAAAAATCGGTGGGGGCCGAGGCCCCCAAGGGCCCTAAAAAAGTTGCGCCCCTAATAACAAATAATTATTATTTTAGTTTTTCATTTAACCCAATCTAATTACAACTTTAGCAAAACCAATCCATTAACAAATAATAGTAATTCAGATTTTTTAGTTGAAACCGAAAACCAAACCAAATTCGAACTCGTTAAGTTTGGTTCAGCTTTCTGCTTCGACCAACAATCTTTTAAGTGAATAAACCTAATAAAATTTGGTTTTATTTACTTGGTTAATGAGAATTTGGTTGTATTTAAAAAAAACCTAATAAACCAAAAATAGAAACCCCCAACCAATAAGTGAACCAACATGGGAAAACACAAAGTTTTCACAAAAGAAATGATTTCACAAAACCCATGAATTCAAATGTTTGCGCCATGAGTCATGCACCGGCCATATGGTACGTAGCAGCTGCTTGTTTTCATTCATAAACTATGGGGTTTGCACCCATAGAATCCCTACAAAAAATAAACCTTTCCCTTTTTAAGCACCTTACAGTTTACGACACACATTCAAACTCATTTCTAATAACAAAATATCACCAACATTTCCATTTTTATCGACTTTTTATAAGTAAGAAATGGACGTGTTTATCTCAGAAGAATACATGGTGAAACGAAGAATGGAGAAGAAGGCGGCTGCAAAGGGTGGCGCATGCAACAACGATAAACATAGTGAAAAGATGGCGAAAAAAGGCCACTCGCCATCACATGAGGTTCATCCAAATGATCATCAGTACGCATTCGGAGAAAATTTGGCTTTTAGTTTTTGCTTCTCGGCTTGAGATCGAAAAACTCAATCGATCTAATTTTTCTTTTAGTGTCTCGCTATATTATGTAGCAATCAATGTGTTATGTGCATCGTGTAGCTATCTAGGCATATCAAACACATATAAAATTAATATTAATTGTTTTTATTTCACTTATGTTTTATTAATTTGATACATTTTAGTAATAGGTTTTTTTGAACAGCAAACAAACTTTATTCATAAGCTAGCAAGACACTAGCACCGGAAGTCCGAAAATACAAACAATCCGAAAAAAAAACAACCGGAAACAAAAGAAAACCATAGCCCAAAGCTAACAACCCGAGCTCATCCCATTTTTAACGTATCAAATAAACACCAAGAAGCCCAGGACATACCCGCCATCCTACCGCGATGAGTGATCCATAAGAAGCTCTTAACTTTTATTTCTTCAAAAATCTTCCGAGCCGTAACTTGATTTTGATTGAAAATGTAGTCATTCCTAGCCCGCCATATGCTCCACAAAGCCGTAAGAATCACGCCATAGAACGCTTTCTTGGATCAACACCCATTCTTAGCGGTATGATGAAGCTTCAATAAGTCACGCACATGAAATACAATGGGATTCGGAACATTGCACCAAAAAAACAAACTCTGCCACACCTCAGAAAACATCGGGCAACCAGTAAATAAATGGTACGCGGACTCCACCACCAAGTCGCACAACCTACACAACGGCGTATCAACCTGAATATTGCGTTTAATCAGTCCATCAACAGTCGGTAACCTATCTAAATACGCCCTCCATACCACCATACACACTTTCTTCGGCACCCAGTTACACCATTCAAAAGAAGTCGTGGTACCCATTAGGTTTTCCTACCCATTAGGTTAGTGGGATGGTTTTCCTGATGGAAACGGTCATATCGAAGGCTACTACACCAGGTCTACCAATGGTGACATCGTAACTGGACGGTAGGTCCAAGACAACGAAAGTCAATGGTTCGGTTCTTCGCATTTGTCCATCAGAGAAAGTCACATCGAGCACTATTTCGCCCAAGGGCTTGATGGGAATGTCAGCTATGCCTTTGATGGCAGCTTCAGCTGGCTTGAGCATGGAGCGTTCTTCAAGGCTTAGAAGGTTGAAGTATTTTGCAAACATGATTTCCGTAGCAGCTCCGGTGTCTATGTAGGCTTTTTGTGTCTGACATGAACCCACGAAGGCTTCAAGGACTAGTGGATCACAATGTTTTTCTTCGTTGGTACAAGGGAAGTAGATGCCTTGACGTTCCCAATCCTCCAACCTCTGCCGTTTGCTTGGTGTTTCACTCTTAACAAACACCATGGCAACGTCTTTCTTCTTGCCATCAACTATGTTTTCTTTGACACCTTTGACTAAGTGGGCTAGTTCTCCAGATCTAACTGCTTCTTCAATCCTCTTCTTAAGCTGGAAGCAGTCGTTGGTGTGGTGTCCCTTCTCTTCGTGAAACTCACAATACTGGTTGGAGTTTTCGTTTCTTTTGCTTTTAGGTAAGGGACGAGGTGGTCTAAAGGTGTGTTTGACTTCTTCCGTTGCTAGAATTTCTTGAGGAGTTTTGGAGAGGGCTGTAAAGTTTACAATTCTGTCCTTGCTTGGAGGGTTCCTGCTTTCGGACCTCCGAGACTCAGATCTCCTGGATCTGTTGTCATAGGCACCGTAGTTTCCTCTTTTTCGAGTAGGGCTGTTGCTTCTCCAGTTGGAAGCCCTTTTTCTTTGTTCCTTTATGTCCACAGCCTCTTCTCCTCGGATATGGGCTTCGGCTCTTTCTAAAGCCTCGTCAAGGGTTTTGGGGAGACTTTTGTTAAACTCCCTGGTGAGGTATTTTGAGTTGATGGCATTCATGAACCCTGCAACCTTCATCTTTTCATCAGCACCAACGTAAGTAAGACCTTCTTTTTTGTATCTTTCAATGAAGCTCTTCAGGCTTTCATCATCCTTTTGCTTTATCTGGAAGATGACGCTTGCATCCTTGACACACCGTCTCTGTTGTGAGAAGTTGGCCAGGAATCCTTTACCAAGTTCGTCAAAGGTTCGGATGCTTCCAGCCGTCAAGCCATTGAACCAGATTCGTGCAGATCCAACAAGGGTTTGCATGAACATCAAGCAACACTCGGGATCACCCCATTTCTCGATCCGAGCGGCCCCTGAGAAGATCTGAAGGTGATCTTCTGGATCATCAGTGCCATCATACGTTCTTATATGAGCTGGCATCTTTAGCTTGTTAGGAAAGTCATAATCTGCTATTTCTGGTGAGAAGCAAGATAGGCTGTTTGGCTTGTAGGGTTGGTTGACAGGGTGTTCCGTCCTGTTGTTGGTCATTCCAACCGGATTTCCCTGTTGAGCAGCGATGGCCTGACTGATGAGCTGCTGCCATGGGAAGTTAGCCATCATTTGTGATATCATGTAGGGCATGAGGTTAAAACCTTGGAGGTTTTCGGTTGTAGCTATATTGCCGGTCACCATGGGGATGCTCATGGAAGCGTTCCTTGCCATGGGGAGTGAAGCCATGGCTTGCTCCCATGAAGTGGCTGCCAGTGGTGGGATACTGGATATCGGTGATCGTAGAAGTTGATCCAAGGTGACTTCGTGCCCAAGTGGTGCACCGGTAGTGGCGGCTTGGGTGGTAAACAGTGGGAAGGCAGTAGGACTGGACCTTGCTTCGTGCCGAGAGGTGGGGAATGTGTTGCTGGGACCAGCACTACTGCTTCCGAGTTGTGGTCTATGACTGTAGGTGGCATTTAGAGGAGGAGGAGGTCCCGGTGAGAGTGACACTTCCTCTTCCTCGCCATAATCTAGACAGAGACGGACTCCTTTATCCCTTTCCTTCATGACATATTGGTTCAAAAGGGATCTAAGCTGCAGAAAGTTTCTCTCCACTCCTTCAGGGGTGAGATCTATACGTTGGGGAGTTTGTGCAAGATCAGGGAGAGGGGAAAACACCCCTGAACGAGTGGGAGGTGGCGTCTGTAAGCTAGTCGTCCCATGATGTGCAGGTGGGGACTGAGTTCTGGCTGGAGTGCCTCCCGGAGTGGAGAAAGACACAGATCTGGCTGGAGAAGTCTGATCTGTGCTTGGAGAGATCTGGTTGACTTCCTCTTAGGACTCAGGGTCAGACATGGAGAGAGTCGGAGCTACACAACTAATTTTTTGTAAAGACAATGGCGTAGCCCCACGGTGGGCGCCAACTTGTTGCTACAACAAATAACTGCCTAACGATGGTTCTGAGTCACAAGGGAGGTTCAGGGGTTCAAGGGTTCCACTTTGCCTAACGCAGGTCGTGGTGTCCTTCTACGTTGCAAACGTAGAAGGAGGTTCAAGGTTATTTTTATTGTTTTAGATGCTTTAAGATTCTGGTTTGAGATGTACTCGAAACCAGAGAAAGAAGTTCTTTAGATCCGAGTGAAGAGAATTGTTCTCCCCACGTGCAAAACCAAAAGAATAAGAAGAGTGAAGTGTAAGTGATTGTGATGGTGTAATCAGAGCTGAGGAATCAGCTTTTGATTTATAGAGAAAAGAGAACTCCATAAGGAGAAAACATCTTGCCTTGAGCCTTGTTGCAACTAAAGGACATCCCACAAATGGTAAGTGGTTGCTATGGACCTGCGGTCTGTTGGCTGATGTTACTCCATCAGCTTGTTTGTTTTGCTCGATGAAAAAGATGACGGGACAAGTCATCTTTTTGACTTAGGATGCTCCTGATTGTTGAACCTTTGTAGGCTCCAACCCTTTAAGCATTGTTCAGTAATGTTGTTTATTTATTTTTGCTTTAGGCTACCCACGTCATCAGTTTATTTTGCTTTGTGAGCCTTTAAAAACGCCTTTGATGTTACTAATAGGTTATGAATGAAAAAAAATATGATTTGAGTCTAAATTCTCTCTAAATATTCTTCTAGTTTCTCTCTAAATATTCTTCTAGTTTCTCTCAAATTTCTTGGATCAATTGCTTAACGATTAAGTTCGTAACACAATGGTGCAAAGAAGAGAGACAAACCAATCAATTAATTCTTAAACTTTTTATCATATGCATGCATGCTTTGTTATCTTTGGCATTGTATATTCTCTATAAACAGTTTTATTCGTACAATCTAATTATTTTAATGGGTTATTAAAATTAAATGTAAAAAAAATCTAGAATCTAGAATCAAAAACTAGTATGCAGTGTTGATTATATTAATAAGAACATAAGGAATAAACATAAGATTTATTCAAGTGTACCTGATTTGCTTAACCGTTCAGGAACCTCAGTAATGGAAGACACCATCATCTTGATCGGGTTCCCTTTAGTGTGTACACTAATGATGGCTAATGATCACAAAGTGATCATGTGAGAGAGAGGTAGGTGGCGGCTACATTAGGTTATGGTGTTATTAGAGTCCAACCTAATACCTCTAGTAAGCTCTCTATTTATACACACAGGGGACACCCTAATTAGGTTTAGTAAGGGTAATTCCGTCCATCAAAGAATCACCTATTATAAACTTAGGGATATTATAGTAATTGATCGATATAATATAAATGATAATGATGGCCATATAATAAATATAATAAATATAATAAACATAATTTATATTTATTCTAACATTCTCCCACTTGGCCGAGTAATCATTTATTATGAGTATTACGTAAGTCTGCAGAGATTAATACTCATTTTAGTTCTAAACCCAAAATATAGCAGAGAAATACAGCCGTTAAGTCTTTATTCGACTTAGGACCCCCATTAATCATACTACACCCAAATTTAAAACTTAACATTAGGATCAATTAACGTTATGCCCTTAGTAGATTTGTTATATTATTGTCTTTATGCCATTATGCTAGCTTAGCATACTAATAGACAAACAAATCATAATGAGGAAAATTAATCATTAATCATAAGTCATAAGTCATTCATAGTACGATATGCAGTTGTACATGGTCATTAGTAATACCCTTTTTTCTCTTAGTTGGCCCGTTAGTGAGACTTATGGGTGATAGACCTTTAGTTATTGGATCCATAAGCATATCATGAATGCATTCGATACAAAATTCTGATTTCCTCTATTTGTTCTTAATCATAAGCGAACAATAATTTCGTATCGAACTCTAATGCAGCTCATCTCAAATTGTTACTGTTCGAGAAATCAGGGCAGCTGACTTTATCACAATAAGTCTTCAACTTAGTATTTACATGGAGTTAATAAGTTATGAGTCATCTGATAAATTTACCAACAACATTTTATGACCATCCTGTTGTGATCAGCAACACATTATGTCATGATAACTTAGGTTGTTGTTACAGTTCCTTATGACTCCTCCATAAGATAGTTATGTCTGCTAACGTTATGATATACCCCGAAATTGACACTTGATTTCCTTTGAATATAACAAAGTTAGAGTAAAAGTAGTCAATCACTTTAGGTTCTCTCTTCTTCTTTTGATTATAGTTTCTTGTTTCTTAAAGATATTGTAATGTTCCATTAGATGCTTTTCATCAATCTAGACAAGTCTAGTATCAAGCAATACGAACAATATCATAAACAAGCATAGATTTAAATTTACATCAGTCTTCTAATTAATGAAGCATAAGTTGATAATCTCAAATTATCCTTTATCCTCTAAAAGAGAGCAATGTTGTATGTTACATGCTTAAGGACCCGCTTAGAGTAAAACTTATGGGATGAAACTAATATCTCGTTGGGTCTATCTCAGTATATTTTGATTCCTATCACGTAAGAGGAATCCCCGATATTCATCATGTCAAAAGTATGCATGAATAATGATTTGACTTAGGTAACATATACTTGTCAAGAGAAACGTCATTTATGTAAGGACAAGTTTTCATTAGTTGCTCCCACTCATTTTGAGGTAGGTTCTTTAATCCACTTAGTTCTTGATGAAGAGAATTTCATTATGATTCCAACACATTTTATGCTTGCATCAACCCACACATGGATCTTATTGACTTACAGACTAAGTGTTCTTACCCTTCAGTTTAGAACTTTCAGGTTTCTTAATGAACATGTAGGTTGTGACACCCGGCAAACTCAGGTTAGTAACGTTGACTAAACTATTAAGTCTACCTTAGCGAGTCATGCATATTACGTCCTTAACGGGGTCAGTCAAGTCGGTATGATGATTCTGGGAATCATCGGGAGTCGTTATGATGATCCGCAGGGTCATCGGGAGTCGGTCCATAACTATGGGTACAAGGATCGGCGATTCGTGGAATCGCCGGGTTTAATGCACACACGAGTCTCGAGTCCCGGGAATTGGTGAACGGAGGTAAACGTGTTAGTTATCATGCATTATATGTTTGGAATCATTATGTGACTTATCGGTATGTGAATACGTGTTTATATATGTTAAAATAGTGTTTAACGCGCCAAAAACCCATTCCAGCACCTTATAGGCGATTAGGAGCCTGGGGGACTCCTAATCGCGTGAACAGTAGGCGATTACAAGGGGATTGGGGCGAGTAGGAGGCCTAATCGCGTGAACAGGGGCGATTAGGGTCCCTACTCGCGAGTAGGAGGCCTAATCGCATGAACAAGAGGCGATTAGGGCCCCTAATCGCCTGATCTGGACTGCTAATCGCTAGTACTGCAGAGTCCGGGTCAAAACACCTATAAATAGAACCCTTAACTCCCCAAACACCTCTAGAAAAACCCTAGCTGCTCCCAAGCCACCCACACACCTTGAAACACCTCTGGAACTCATTTTGCTACAAAAATCACCATCCCCAAGCTTACACACCTTTCTTTAGTAAAACCCAAGGTGTGTTCTTCATCCCTAACCTTTGTAAAGTTGTTATTTTGAGTTCCCCAAAGGTCCAGACCTTGTTTTGCTAAATTGTGTCTTTAAAAACCTTTCAAAAGGGTTCTAAACCAAGTCTACACCTTGATGCTTGTTATATGTGAAGTTTACATGCATATGTTGGTCTTCTTGGTGATTATAACATGATTGTTTCCAAGATATGATGGTACTTCTGCTATGTAGAGATTATTAGGAAGGTTGTCTTAGAATTTTAGCCATTATTGTGGTGTTTTGAAGAAAATGTGTATTTTGACCCATTTGTATGTTCTTGAAGACTTAGGGTGATTATGGTATGATTGTTGATGCAATGTTATTAGAATTCATACTAGGAAGATGTTAGATCAGAGGTTTGATGATTTACATGTTTGTAGAGATTGAAATCTGATTGTTTCCATTTAAGGAAAGATAAGGTTGGTTGGTGAAACCTAGTACTTTGCCATTTTAGGAAATAATTGCTTAGAACATGATAGATCAGTGATATGTTGGGGGTTTTTGCTTGAAATGGGTTGGTAAATGATTTAGGTTTGATATTGGGTGTTGTTGCATGTTTCGGATCTGATTTGGAGGGTTAAACGCGCGAAAATCCGTTACACAGCAGCAACAGGCGATTAGGAATCCTAATCGCCTGATGCTATGCGATTATGCAGACCAAAGGGGCGATTAGGACCCTAATCGCCTCATACTTCATGCGAGTGGGCCCTAATCGCCTGTAGGCTGAAGCCTACTCGCGTGTGACTTTCCTAATCGCATGTACTGCTGCCGTGAACGCGTTTTGACATCCCGGAACACGATTTGACACCTAGGAACATGCTAGGAACCCCGGGATACACCCAATGACTTAGTAAGACGTGTTCGGACCTGATTATGCGTTAATCGGACATTATGCTAGACTAGGTGAGTTATTGCGCGTATTAAGTGTTTAATTGCATATGTTGCATGATGTCTTGCATTCATCTAACACGTGGAATGTCGGGTCACCAATGGGATGTCGGGTCTTGTCTGGCACGGCCGGTTTAACAGTTAAAGGCGTTTTCAAACGTTTATGGTCACGGTCTGGACATTCGGGGACTAGTTAGCCTGCGGGTTATTAGTCCAATACTTATACACATCTTATGATAGGTCGCCGCTATTTGGGGCAATCATAACATAATTACTTAACTGTTTTCAAGTAACGCAATCCAAGGTGAGTTTCACAGCCCCACTTTTACTGTCTTGCTTTCGGGGGGAGAAACATGCTTTGTACGAACTATTTAAAGGTCATGTTATACTATGGGCACTTTATGTTACTATACGGCTTTTATGGAAAGTCCCAGGGGGAAACCATGAATGTGCTGGAACGCACAACGGGGGAAATGTGGATAGATCTATTGGGCCTCACAAGCCCCACTCGACGGCGGGGCCGGGCGGGTGCATATTGTCTCTACCTATCGGGTTACCGAGGCATCGGTAGCCCAGTCGTCTGGGCTGGTATCATCTTTTGGTTCATGTTTAGTAATGGGTTCCCAACCGTAGTAGTAAAAACACTTAACGTCTAGCTAACGTTCTTATGACATAGTATTAACGGAAATGATCTTTGTGAACTTGTGACAACACTTTTATAAAAGAAAACCTGTGAACTCACCAGCATTATATGTTGACATTTTTGGCATGTTTTCTCAGGTGGCTAAGGTAGCAGTCAATGGACTAGGCGCACGGAGTCATGCACAGCGTCTAATATTTTGAAGCATATTAAACAATGTTTTGTAAACAATGATATGTCTTTTGGTTGTAAACAAGAATGCTTCCGCTGCTGGTTTACAGCTCAAAGCATGATATTTTGGTCTTAAATATAATTATGAATGCATGTTTGTTGTATGTTTATTGTGATCGTTGACTGAGATCCTGGTGTGTCACGCGCCTCGCGGTAAAACCCCGCACGTGGAATTTGAGGGTGTGACAGATTGGTATCAGAGCCAACGGTTATAGTGAACTAGGACTGCATGTAGAGTCTAGTCTATAACTGAGTCGCACACACTAGACGGTCACAATTAGTCGAGTCTTAGCAAGTGGATAACAATATGACTTGTCGGGGGTGTCGGTGTCATCGTCTACTACGCTACATCATCTATTTACTCTTTATCATTCTATTTCTTGACTCATCCTTACTATGATCCGATGGCGAACGATATACTATTGAACTTTCTTGACGGCAGTGTACATTGGGGTAGCTTCGGCGTACACTTGAGATCTGTCCAGGGATTTGGACATCTCCCCTCTATGCCCTAATGAACACGCCCGTTTTTATGCATACTATCTTGTACTTATACTTATGATAATACCATGATTGGGCGCTAGTGTTCGGTGACTTGAACTTCAAACTTAAAGCGCGCCTGGAGGACCATGTGGAATAGTTTATCATGTCGGGTGCACACGAGATCATAAACTGTGATGCATGGGATCCCTGGCGGACTTTGGGCTTGAACGGATGGACCCGAGCTGGGCTCTGTCTAGTTTCTTGAAATTCCTAATGGGTTATACCACGGGCAAGCCTAAATCTTTTGTTTCATGTTGTGACAGAAGATGTCGGGAGCTCGTGGAGGTCGCAGAGGCGGCCGTGCTGGCGGCCGTGGTGGCGGCGGTGGCCGCGGGAATATTAATATGACCCAGGCCGAATTGGATAACTTAATGCAGCAGCACGTGAATATTGCTCTGGCTGCATTCCAAGCCGCTCATAATGCTATGGGTGGTACGTCGATTCTCACATATTCTACCTTGTTCTGGGGTACTTTACCTTTTCTTGATTCTCACCTACGTGTCTGTTCCAGGTGGTGCTGTCAATCCTCCTCCATCCCAGTGTTCCTACAAAAAGTTTATGGATTGTAAGCCCCACAACTTTAGTGGCACTGAAGGGGCAGTGGGACTGCTCCGCTGGTTGGAGAAAATTGAATCTGTTTTCTTGATGTGCAACTGCCCGGAAGGCGACCGGGTGAAATATGCTTCTGCAACCCTGGAGGGTCAAGCTTTGACTTGGTGGAACTCCACCACCCAGACTATGGGTATTGGGGAAGCCCACGCTATGCCCTGGGCGGAGTTCATTCAGTTGCTGAAAAATGAGTACTGCCCGCGGGATGAAATCCAGAAGCTTGAGCATGAAGTCTGGAATCATAAGATGGTGGGGTCCGAGGTTGAAGCTTATACTGCTAGGCACAATGAGTTGGCGGTGTTGTGCCCCGATCTGCACGCACCCGAATACCGAAGGATTGAGCATTATGTCGCTGGGTTGGTACCGGAGATTGCCGGGTTAGTTGCTGCGGGTAATCTCACTGTTTATTCTGAAGTGGTTCGGTCGGCTCATAGGCTGACCAACATGAAGGTGGCTGAAGGGGTCTTGCCTCCTCGAGGCGCTGCTGTGAAGACTTCTGATAGTAACAAGCGAAAGTGGGAAGCTGTGGGGAAAGGCTCGAGCTCGGCTCAGCCTCAGCAGGTGAAGAAGTCTGATACTGGGGGATCGTCGTCTGAGCAAAAACCGGGGGGTTATACTGAGAAGCTGCCGAAATGTGACCGGTGTGGATTTCACCACAACGGTCGTTGCGAGGACCGGAACCGTTGCCACAGGTGCCATAAGCTTGGGCACCAGGCAAAGGATTGCAGGGTTAACCTTCAGGGTAACCGGAACCCTCCTGCTACACCTACTCCGGCTCCTCCTGTTGCTGCTCCCCAGGGAAATCAGGGCAAACAGGGGTGCTACAATTGTGGTGAACTTGGTCACTACAAGCGTGAATGCCCCAAGTTGAAGCAGGGCGAAGTTGGGAAGAACGGGTCGGGTAATGGAAACAATGGGGGCGGAGGCAGGAATGCTCGCGCCTTCGTGATTGGTTCGAGCGGGGCTCGACAAGATCCTCACACTGTTACTGGTACGTTTCTTCTCGATAATCGCTATGCTACGGTTTTATTCGATTCTGGTGCCGATAAGAGTTTTCTATCTCTTGGGTTTAGTCAATTGCTTGATAGGGTACCTACACCTTTAGAGGCTAAGTACTTGATAGAATTGGCTGATGGTAAGAAAGTCGAGGCGACGCACGTCCTTAGGGAGTGTCACCTTGAGTTGTCGGGTTATTCCTTCCCTATTGATCTTATGCCGGTGTCCTTGGGTAGTTTCGATGTTGTCGTGGGTATGGATTGGTTGTCCCTGTATCATGCTGAGATCGTTTGTTTTGATAAAGTCATTCGACTTCCTCTCCCTGATGGAGAAATTCTGTTGGTGCATGGTGAGAAGAGCGGGGTCCCGTTGAGTATCATTTCTTGTATGAAAGCCTATAAGTATCTTCGGAAGGGGTATTCTGCCATTCTGGCACTTGTTTCGGTTTCGTCTGAGGATGAGAAGAAGATTGAAGATATTCCTGTTGTCCGTGATTTTCCCGATGTATTTCCCGAAGACTTACCTGGTCTTCCGCCTTATCGCCAGGTCGAATTTGGTATTGAACTTGCTCCGGGTGCGGCCCCTATTGCCCGTGCCCCTTATCGTCTTGCACCTCCCGAGATGCAGGAATTATCGAACCAGTTGCAGGAGCTGTTAGAGAAGGGTTTCATTCGACCTAGTTCGTCCCCGTGGGGAGCCCCTATTTTGTTTGTCAAGAAGAAGGACGGAAGCCTACGGATGTGTATCGACTACCGGGAATTGAATAAGGTTACCATCAAGAATCACTATCCTCTTCCTCGCATCGATGACTTATTTGACCAGCTTCAGGGTTCTAGTTTCTATTCGAAGATCGATTTGAGGTCGGAGTACCATCAGTTGAGGGTTCAAGAAGCTGACATTCCGAAGACCGCCTTTCGAACTCGCTATGGCCATTTTGAATTCCTGGTCATGCCTTTTGGTCTCACCAATGCACCTGCCATCTTTATGGATCTGATGAACCGTGTTTGTAAGCCTTATCTTGATAAGTTCGTGATTGTCTTCATTGATGATATTCTAGTCTATTCCAAGAACGAGGTGGACCACCAGGAACACTTGCGTCTTGTCTTGGAACTCCTGAGGCGGGAGCAGTTGTACGCCAAGTTTTCTAAGTGTAGCTTCTGGTTGCGTGAAGTCCAATTCCTTGGTCATGTTGTTAATGAGAAAGGAATTCACGTTGACCCAGCGAAGATTGAATCCATTAAAGACTGGGAAGCACCAAAGACGCCATCTGAGGTGCGGCAATTCCTAGGCCTTGCAGGTTATTACCGTCGTTTTATCGAGGGATTTTCGAAGATCGCTCAACCCCTCACCTCGCTTACCCAGAAGGACAGGAAGTTCGACTGGGGTGATTCGCAGGAGTCGGCCTTCCAGATGTTAAAGGCTAAACTCTGTTCTGCTCCTATCTTGTCCTTGCCTGAGGGCACGGACGATTTTGTGGTTTATTGTGACGCTTCTATCCGGGGTCTCGGGTGTGTACTGATGCAGCGCGAGAAGGTCATCGCCTATGCTTCTCGCCAGCTCAAGGTTCATGGGAAGAACTACCCCACCCATGATCTGGAATTGGGTGCGGTGGTCTTTGCTTTAAAGATTTGGAGGCATTACTTGTACGGTACCAAATGCACTATTTACACCGATCACAAGAGCCTCCAGCATGTCTTTGATCAGAAGGTGTTGAATATAAGACAGCGTCGCTGGGTCGAGCTTCTTAATGATTACGAGTGCGCTATTAAGTACCATCCTGGCAAGGCGAATGTGGTCACAGACGCCTTGAGCAGGAAGGAAACGGCTAAACCTCGTCGTGTTCGAGCTCTTCAGCTCACTATCCATTCCGGCTTACCTGATCGAATCCGTTCAGCGCAGCAAGAAGCTTTGAAGGAGGAAAACCTTAAAGCTGAAACCATGCATGGTGCTGATAGCCACCTTGAACTCAGGTCCGATGGCCTACACTATTTCGCTGAACGTATTTGGGTTCCCTTATTTGGGGGCTTGCGGGAGCTTGTTCTTGATGAAGCTCACAAGTCCCGGTACTCTATTCACCCTGGCTCCGATAAGATGTATCAGGACCTAAAGATACTTTATTGGTGGCCGAACATGAAGGCGGACGTGGCTTCGTACGTGAGCAAGTGCTTGACCTGTGCCAAGGTCAAGGTCGAATATCAAAAGCCATCCGGCCTTCTGCAACAACCTGAAATTCCTGAGTGGAAGTGGGAGCGGATTACGATGGACTTTGTGACCAAACTTCCGAAATCGCCCAGTGGTTGTAACATGATCTGGGTGATTGTCGATAGGTTGACAAAGTCTGCGCACTTCCTCGCCATCAAAGATACCGATGGCCTCGAGCGTCTGGCACGGTTATACCTCAAGGAAGTGGTTTCTCGGCACGGGGTGCCTGTCTCTATTATTTCTGATCGTGATCCTCGGTTCGACTCTAACTTCTGGAAATCCTTGCATAAGGCTCTGGGTACTCAGTTAGACATGAGCACAGCATATCATCCGCAAACTGACGGCCAAAGTGAGCGGACGATCCAAACGCTAGAAGACATGCTTCGGGCATGTGTGATCGATTTCGGCAAGGGGTGGGAGAGTCATCTACCGTTGGTGGAATTCTCCTACAACAACAGTTACCATTCTAGCATCAAGGCAGCTCCGTTCGAGGCTCTTTACGGGCGGAAATGCCGGTCTCCTCTATGTTGGGCCGAGGTGGGTGAGAGTCAACTCACCGGCCCGGAACTTGTGTACGAGACTTCCGAGAAGATCGTACAAATCCGTAACCGCTTGGCAGCAGCTCGGGATCGTCAAAAGAGCTATGCCGATCGTCGTCGCAAGCCTTTGGAGTTTGAGGTTGGCGACAGGGTTTTGTTGAAGGTATCTCCATGGAAGGGCGTTATACGTTTTGGGAAGTGGGGTAAATTGAATCCTCGGTATGTAGGACCGTTCGCAATTCTGGAACGGATTGGACCGGTAGCATACCGGCTTGATCTGCCAGCTGAGCTCAGTAATGTTCATAATGTCTTCCATGTTTCTAATCTGAAGAAGTGTCTGGCGGATGAATCTTTGGTTGTTCCTCTCGAAGAGATCATGGTGGATGATCGTCTACGTATCGTGGAGGAACCGGTTGAAATTCTTGACTATAAAATCCGTAGCCTTCGCCGGAGTAAAATCCGCATTGTTAAGGTCCGTTGGAACTCTGATCGTGGACCGGAGTTCACGTGGGAACGGGAAGATCAAATGAAGGCTAAGTATCCCCATTTATTTCCTAAGCGCACGTTCGAATCAAGACATGTCTCTGCTGAAGCTGAATGAATCTCGGGTCGAGATTCCTTTCAACAGGGGGGATGATGTGGCAACCGGAAAATTTTGCTTCTCTTTCGTCTCTTCCTTTTTGGCCTTGGGCAATTTTCGGGACGAAAATTCTTTCAACAGGGGGATGATGTGACACCCGGCAAACTCAGGTTAGTAACGTTGACTAAACTAGTAAGTCTACCTTAGCGAGTCATGCATATTACGTCCTTAACGGGGTCAGTCGAGTCGGTATGATGATTCTGGGAATCATCGGGAGTCGTTATGATGATCCGCGGGGTCATCGGGAGTCGGTCCATAACTATGGGTACAAGGATCGGCGATTCGTGGAATCGTCGGGTTTAATGCACACACGAGTCTCGAGTCCCGGGAATTGGTGAACGGAGGTAAACGTGTTAGTTATCATGCATTATATGTTTGGAATCATTATGTGACTTATCGGTATGTGAATACGTGTTTATATATGTTAAAATAGTGTTTAACGCGCCAAAAACCCATTCCAGCACCTTATAGGCGATTAGGAGCCTGGGGGACTCCTAATCGCGTGAACAGTAGGCGATTACAAGGGGATTGGGGCGAGTAGGAGGCCTAATCGCGTGAACAGGGGCGATTAGGGTCCCTACTCGCGAGTAGGAGGCCTAATCGCATGAACAAGAGGCGATTAGGGCCCCTAATCGCCTGATCTGGACTGCTAATCGCTAGTACTGCAGAGTCCGGGTCAAAACACCTATAAATAGAACCCTTAACTCCCCAAACACCTCTAGAACAACCCTAGCTGCTCCCAAGCCACCCACACACCTTGAAACACCTCTGGAACTCATTTTGCTACAAAAATCACCATCCCCAAGCTTACACACCTTTCTTTAGTAAAACCCAAGGTGTGTTCTTCATCCCTAACCTTTGTAAAGTTGTTATTTTGAGTTCCCCAAAGGTCCAGACCTTGTTTTGCTAAATTGTGTCTTTAAAAACCTTTCAAAAGGGTTCTAAACCAAGTCTACACCTTGATGCTTGTTATATGTGAAGTTTACATGCATATGTTGGTCTTCTTGGTGATTATAACATGATTGTTTCCAAGATATGATGGTACTTCTGCTATGTAGAGATTATTAGGAAGGTTGTCTTAGAATTTTAGCCATTATTGTGGTGTTTTGAAGAAAATGTGTATTTTGACCCATTTGTATGTTCTTGAAGACTTAGGGTGATTATGGTATGATTGTTGATGCAATGTTATTAGAATTCATACTAGGAAGATGTTAGATCAGAGGTTTGATGATTTACATGTTTGTAGAGATTGAAATCTGATCCATTTAAGGAAAGATAAGGTTGGTTGGTGAAACCTAGTACTTTGCCATTTTAGGAAATAATTGCTTAGAACATGATAGATCAGTGATATGTTGGGGGTTTTTGCTTGAAATGGGTTGGTAAATGATTTAGGTTTGATATTGGGTGTTGTTGCATGTTTCGGATCTGATTTGGAGGGTTAAACGCGCGAAAATCCGTTACACAGCAGCAACAGGCGATTAGGAATCCTAATCGCCTGATGCTATGCGATTATGCAGACCAAAGGGGCGATTAGGACCCTAATCGCCTCATACTTCATGCGAGTGGGCCCTAATCGCCTGTAGGCTGAAGCCTACTCGCGTGTGACTTTCCTAATCGCATGTACTGCTGCCGTGAACGCGTTTTGACATCCCGGAACACGATTTGACACCTAGGAACATGCTAGGAACCCCGGGATACACCCAATGACTTAGTAAGACGTGTTCGGACCTGATTATGCGTTAATCGGACATTATGCTAGACTAGGTGAGTTATTGCGCGTATTAAGTGTTTAATTGCATATGTTGCATGATGTCTTGCATTCATCTAACACGTGGAATGTCGGGTCACCAATGGGATGTCGGGTCTTGTCTGGCACGGCCGGTTTAACAGTTAAAGGCGTTTTCAAACGTTTATGGTCACGGTCTGGACATTCGGGGACTAGTTAGCCTGCGGGTTATTAGTCCAATACTTATACACATCTTATGATAGGTCGCCGCTATTTGGGGCAATCATAACATAATTACTTAACTGTTTTCAAGTAACGCAATCCAAGGTGAGTTTCACAGCCCCACTTTTACTGTCTTGCTTTCGGGGGGAGAAACATGCTTTGTACGAACTATTTAAAGGTCATGTTATACTATGGGCACTTTATGTTACTATACGGCTTTTATGGAAAGTCCCAGGGGGAAACCATGAATGTGCTGGAACGCACAACGGGGGAAATGTGGATAGATCTATTGGGCCTCACAAGCCCCACTCGACGGCGGGGCCGGGCGGGTGCATATTGTCTCTACCTATCGGGTTACCGAGGCATCGGTAGCCCAGTCGTCTGGGCTGGTATCATCTTTTGGTTCATGTTTAGTAATGGGTTCCCAACCGTAGTAGTAAAAACACTTAACGTCTAGCTAACGTTCTTATGACATAGTATTAACGGAAATGATCTTTGTGAACTTGTGACAACACTTTTATAAAAGAAAATCTGTGAACTCACCAGCATTATATGTTGACATTTTTGGCATGTTTTCTCAGGTGGCTAAGGTAGCAGTCAATGGACTAGGCGCACGGAGTCATGCACAGCGTCTAATATTTTGAAGCATATTAAACAATATTTTGTAAACAATGATATGTCTTTTGGTTGTAAACAAGAATGCTTCCGCTGCTGGTTTACAGCTCAAAGCATGATATTTTGGTCTTAAATATAATTATGAATGCATGTTTGTTGTATGTTTATTGTGATCGTTGACTGAGATCCTGGTGTGTCACGCGCCTCGCGGTAAAACCACGCACGTGGAATTTGAGGGTGTGACATAGGTCATCGTTATGGAAAGTTGTCTTAATGTCCATCTAATGTGGCTCTTAGTTATTATGAGCTACTAGGACGGTAATGATCCTTAAAGAAATCTCTTGAAACATAAGTAAGAAGATTCTTTGATAATCTAATCATTTCTTGAGTATAATCTTTTACAATCAATCTTATCTTACAACGTTCCCATTCGGATCTGGTTTAATTATGAATACCTTTAGGTTATTCAACCAAATCCCAAACGTTATTCTAAATTATGGAATGAGTTATGCTAATAATAATTTTATTCCATTTAGAAGATTGATTGATACTAATGATTTAATTAGAAGAGGTAGGGTCGGTAAACTTTCCAAACATCCATTTTGTGTTAGATAGGCAGGTTACATAATCATCAAATTTAATGGGCTTTTAGACCCAGATGACCCCCTGAGTTGAACATTGGGTATTATGATACAAACTTAACTTTAGTTAGGTGTTTTTATTTTCAGGTATATAATGAGCAATATTAGTTTCTAAGTGTGTAATAGTTGGTGCAGTAAGGTGTACAAGAGGAATAATCGAAGTTAAATTCGGAGTTAAACTTAATGAGTCTCGAATTTTAATGAGTCTCTCCCCCACATCTTGTACTTCCGAAAAGTCATAATAAGGACTTTTACTGCTCCCACTTACCTTAGAAATCTTAATGAATTCAACATGCTTAAGATCTAACATTTGGAAGATCCATAGATTTTAATAGAGAAAACAACCTAATGATGTTTATTGTCGTTTCTCTTAATGAGGATTACTTTAGTAAGAAATCTAAGTTCGCCCATATTTAGGCATCCACAAAACTTTGCTAGGAGTTCGTTAAATGCTAAGGAGATAAGTTGTGATAGAGCGTTGTCCAGTGCAAGAGGTGTAATTTATGGATAAATCAAATTTCCGTTCCCCCCACCTCTGTAACTTTTGCAAGTCATAAGTAGGACATCTAATGCTCCCACTAATCTTTTAGGTCTCTTAGTATCTCCACATAATAAGTTTTAACGATGCGTGTGAACGAGAATATTTCATATATTTTATATTTGATTTCCCTTATCGTCCAGATTTCATAAGAAATCTTAAGGACATACTTAGAGGGAATCTTATTAAGTATATATGAATTGATTTCTTTAATACTTTTGGTCTTTAGGAAACGGAATAGATACAATTAGATATTTATCTAAGCTCCACTAATGTCAATTAGTTATGACTTATGATGGAAACCCATTTATTCCTTTCGCCATTTAATGTTTAGGGCGTTTAACACATGCTTTAAAGTCGCTCAATGAGATTTGATAGCCAAGCATCCTTAACGACCTGGTCATGATTTCTTATGAAATTTTGGTCTTAGTGGATGAATTGCATGGGTCTCATTTTCCTTTGTTAAATACTCATTTTCATGATAACAAAGTTGTGAAAACGTTATTGGATCATCTAGTTTTATTTCATAAGGTTTCTATTCAGATAATAACAACAAACAATATGAGAGTTTAACTTAATAGTGGCTTTGGTTTGGTCATTAAAACCTTGTAACTATCAAAAAATTGTAGCTTTTAGTATTGATACTAAATTCTGAGTAATCTCAAGAATATCGTAAGGTATCATAAAGCTTCAACACTAAGATCAGTTATTAATGGTTAATAGACCCTTAATTTTGCCACTAACCCTCATCTTAAGTATTTGTTGAATTCTGGTAAGGAAACGTATAAAACTAGACTCAACCATCATGTGTTAATTGGAATTCATTAGCATTTGTGGAGTTAAATATCCTTAATTAGGCACTACATATCTTAGCCAGTTGTTCTCTTTACTTATGAGTAATCTCATTTCCTATGCCTATTCTTAATGGCACAGTTTTGCTTAGTAATACTTTCTCGTTGGAGAAATTTATAGCTGAAAGTAGTACTTGTATTTTGTTTCCAGACCTTATAATTATCCTCTCTATGGTAATTATTCTTCCTCTTTTAGGTTTAATGGTAGTAAGGTAAATAACATCAACTTTTCTAGTTTAATGCGTTTCTTTTCCTGTACATAATTCGCTATCAACACACTCATTTTACTTTGATGTTTCTGAGTGTTATAGTTGATTCATAATGCATCTAATCGTACTGATGAAAAAGTTATTATGCACTAGAAATTTATTGATTTCCATGGGTAACCCCTTAGCTTTATGGGTCATGTCATTCAATATTGAGATGTATTCACATATGCCATTTAACCATAAAGTTAGATTTATTTAATTCATGCTACTTAGGAATTCATTATATTCTTTCATTCCATAGATAATCCATTCGTCTTAGGAATTTCATAATCTTTTAATAGCTCACCTGATAGGAATTAGTAAAAGCATTCTTGATTACCATAAGAGACATTTTGTGTATCCCACTTTCTTATGCTCAACATTATTCTGTAATATTTTATCAGATGAGCGTAGGAATGTTATGTCTTAAGAGGTAATTTAAGACTTAATAAGAACAAAGTTTAAGATAACTCTTCTTAGTTTTGATAATTAGAGTGGATCAGTTAGTTGAGATAGTACTTTATAGAAGAATGAGAGATTAGTTTCGAGTTACGGGTATTGATGTAAGGCAGACTTATGATCATTATATTAACGAAGGATCGTTAATTGTGAGGATCAATTTTGATATGAAGATGTGATAATATAATAACACCAACATAAGTTACTTAAATAACATGCTCTAGCTTTGGCTATACGCTATTTATTTAAGTATTAAATTGCCGACAACGAATGTAACCCATCACCTTTGGGCAGAAGTGAGACATTCAAAGTCCTAATGCAATACGCTCAGTTCACCAACATAATCTGTTACACATCACCTTTGGGCAGAAGTGAAACCTTATGGCACTTATGTGAACGAGCTACAATGCTTAACGAGATTTTTATAACCACCTAATGTGACACATCACCTTTGGGTAGAAGTGACACCTCAAATGTTATTACAAGTTAAGCAAGGTTTAAGTAATGTTTTTTTTTTTTTTGATAAAACTGATACATTAGGTTTTATCAAAACTGTAAATTTTATTTGAGATCCCGAAAATAATGGGTTCTCAATAATCTTATGAGTTCCCGAAAAATGAAGAGTTCTCGAATTAGCTCATGAGTTCTCGAAATAATGGGTTCTCAAAGAATTGAGTTCTCAAATAGCATAAGGGGTTCTCTGAAAAATAATGAGTTCCCGGAAAACTTATGAGATCTCGAATAACATAAGGGGTTCTCGAAATTATGAGTTCTCAAAGACTTAATGAGTTCTCGAAAGTGATGAGTTCCCGGAAGACTTATGAGATCTCGAATAAATCATGAGTACTCGAAGACTTAATGAGTTCTCAGATATCAGAATTAGTTCTCGATATACTGATGAGTTCTCGAATATATTATGAGTACTCGAATAACTTATGTTTTCGGATAACTTTAACAGTTCTCGGATTCTTTAATAGTTCTCGAAAAATATTGGTTCTCGAATACATGATAGTTCTCGATAAATAAGATGGGTTCTCGGACACATTATGGAATCTCAAAAAAAAAAACATTTTTTTTAAGTATAAGACCTTGACTGAGAACTCCTGTCCGTAAACCTGATCGAAAGCTTTAAACCGAGAACTTAAAAAACGAGAACCTGAATTCGGGAACTAATTGATAATCCGATAACTTAATTTATTAATCCTTAAAACCGAAAAACAATTATTATTATTATCGAAAACCAAAAAAACTGATAAAGTTAGTAGTTCAAAATTTTTTAGGGATTTAGTTATATCTGTTTCCAAGTTTAGATAGGAATAATTATCTTCAAAGATTTCATAATATTTTGAAATCTTTGACTTTATCAACATGATTTCAAAATTCTTGGAGATAAAGTTTCCTAAAATATCGAAAACAAGATTTAATCCAATCTTGAACAAAACATAATAATTTTCGGTTTTCTTATGATGTTCTTGAAGAACATCAACCGAAAAACATAAACAATATAATTTTTTTTTTTATTTCTTGATTCATGAAACATTTATGTGAACAGTTTTTCTAAATCAAAAAATAAACAATGATTAAAACTTTCTGTGAACACTTTTTCTAACATAAATAATATGGATGATCTAATTTAATATTTGCACATGATTATTATCAAAAAATTATCGTGAGTTTCATAAGATTAAACAGAAAGTTTTATTTGTGATTTAATTATGTAAATCGAATTAGAATTGATATAATCAACATTGCTCTGATACCACATGTTGATTATATTAATAAGAACATAAGGAATAAACATAAGATTTATTCAAGTGTACCTGATTTGCTTAACCGTTCAGGAACCTCAGTAATGGAAGACACCATCATCTTGATCGGGTTCCCTTTAGTGTGTACACTAATGATGGCTAATGATCACAAAGTGATCATGTGAGAGAGAGGTAGGTGGCGGCTACATTAGGTTATGGTGTTATTAGAGTCCAACCTAATACCTCTAGTAAGTTCTCTATTTATACACACAGGGGACACCCTAATTAGGTTTAGTAAGGGTAATTCCGTCCATCAAAGAATCACCTATTATAAACTTAGGGATATTATAGTAATTGATCGATATAATATAAATGATAATGATGGTCATATAATAAATATAATAAACATAATTTATATTTATTCTAACATGCGGTTGTTTGTCTTAATATATATTTCACCTGAATTAAATTAGAAGTTTTGTTTTAACAAGAAGTGAACCATCACATTGTTTTAGTGAAATGACACATGCAACACTTTATAACTCAGCATGTCTATTTGACAGATAAATCAATTTAATTAGGACGAAGTCGTAAATCATGTTTTTTTGGAGCGCAACTAGTAAATATAATACTCAAGTCATTTAACATGTTGTGACTAATCATAAAATGAACAACTTAAGAGTGATAAGACTCAAAACTACTTAATTAATTAAAGTAGCTCATCTGAATGACATTTTATTGAATCTTTCCAAGGGGCATGATCTTGAATGAGATCTACATGATGAGATGCATCAGGATGAACCATGTGAATAAGAAAATCAAACACATCGGTTGTTGCAATCGCGGACGCAACATCTTCTTTGTGTAAAGTTGTTCCCTTGCCTTGGATGGTCATGTTCCAAGACCTCTTGGTCAATTCCATAATGAAGAGCTCACAAGCTTTTGAGAACACTAATGGTGCCTCACTAATGGTGCCTCACCCGAGATCATCTTCACGTCCACACTTGATTTCTTCATGATCTTCTTAATCCTTGCCAATGGCAACAAATGAGGCCCCGTTCGCCCTGATATCCCTCCTCCAGATAAAATCCTTGAATACATCCCTGCCTGCCTCATCAAAAATCACGAGACAATACAAGAGATAAGTTACCAATCGTTTGTAATCGGTCGATGATCCCTTGCTTTATGTTGTAAGAATGTACATAGATTATATTAATTATTGCGAATGATATATAAAATAGGGTATAAAGATGGCCGGCCAGGTTAATTCACGGTTCGCCAGTTTGCATGCATATATACACTTTATTGGCCGGCTATTCTACTAGGTTAATTTTACCGTTTACAAAATTAAAATGCTATTTGTTATTTTATACCTTTGAAGCCTCCAATGTTTTATATATACTTCTATAAAGAGCTATATATCATTACTTAAAATTGGATTTGACTTATTTAAAATGTATGAACATATCTATATCTATAGTTGGGTGAAGGGTTGGGTCCAATTAACAAAGTTATTAGAGATAGGTGTTAGAGTTGCTTCTTTTAAGATCAAGGGTTTAAGTCCTGCTGAAAACGAATTTGATGTAACTTGAGTAGTTTAAAAAAACGTATAAAATGAACATATATATATAGTTTTTTATTTAATATGAAACACAAAAATTATATCGTTACTTAACATTAAGGCCTTGAGTTTTCTAGTCCTAGAGTGATAAAAAAAATTAAAATTTGTAGCTTTAAGAGTAGAAATAGTAGGTGTGTGAGTTAATTAACCGTTCTAAATTACATTAAAAAATTATTCATATATAGTTTGATTTAGGCTGAAAATGATATATATCATATGTTTGAAGGATTTTAGGCTTGGAAATAAACACATAAGCTGAAAATGATTTTCTAATTTGATTAGAAATTTATTAGATTCGAGCACATAAAAATAGAGCTGATTTTTTTTTTTTTTTTTTTTTTTTTTTTTTAAGAAAGCATTCAACAAAATAAAAGAACTGCTACATGGAATAAAATTTTCTTTTATGTGTATATACTATATATAAGTTATTCATCAGGGGCGAAGCTTGGTTCTCGAATCATGGGGGCGGACTCAATTTTTTTCGATCGGTAGTGGCAAATCGGCGGGGACCGGACTCAATTTACCTACGCAAATCGCAAATTTCCACTTCTGCGCTAAAAAACAGGAGGAGCAGGGCCACCCCTAGCCCTATAAAACCTTCGCCCCTGATGTTAATCGACCATGCATAAACGAGAAAGCCAAATTTTAGACCCTCTCTAAAGCATGGGCCATGTACGACTACCCACCATGCACAGGCTCAAAGATGACATATTAAACAAACTGTCTTACCAAGCATAGCAAGTAGCTAAGATAGGTCCAAAATAAGAATAAGAGTAGTTTCCACCCCTTAGAAAGAGCCCGAATTTGTAAAGAACATAAAAGCCCGTAGAAAGAGCCCATAGCATTTAGTGGTCCGCAAAAGCCATAGAATTTAGCGGCCCGTATGAACTACTTAAACATTTATTATTTTTTTGACGACGAACAAACGATGTCCCGACTATCCGAGTTACCCACCAATTGGTTACAAAAGTACTCAATACGCCTCTGGGTGAATACACGTCTAAGGTGTCCGCTCATAGGTAGCGTTCGGTAGCTAGAACCCACCAAGCCACCAGTTCCAGAGAAAATATGCCCCCTACCCGCCTGAAGGCACGACAGTGGAAAAGACAGAAACTTACAATGTGAAACATCAAACAAGCTTATAAAACTAATTTCATGTTATATCTATACATATAATAAACCAAAGCCATTTTAATGACATGACACTCAAAGAGACATTCTCTTCTTTGAGTGTGTCATGTGTCATCCCATGTGGCATTGAGATATTTTAGGAAAAAATAATTTAAAAACAAAATTGGATTTTTCACTCTCATGTTTCCTTTCATAATTTTTAAACGTTAATATCTTTAATATACGAGATTTTTTAAAGAAAAAAATTACACCAAATTAACGAGCGTTTTATTATCTTTCCAACGAGTACCATAGTGCTATATAAAAACGGAGAAATTTTTTTGTGGGGTTTTGTTCATACAGGAAAAAAAACACAAAATGTTCAGGTAAATCATTAATCATGTATAGACAAGTCACTAATTATGTTTAAATCAGTAAATATGAATTTTTTTTTTCAACCAGAGCCGAATAGGTTAATAGAGTTATACGTTGTTTTAAGTTAGGTATCAATATTAGTATGTTAGAGTTGTACATTTGTTTAGTCTTTAGGATATGTGTTAATATTAGAGTTACATTAAAGTTATACATTCTTTTAGGTTAGGTGTTAGCATTGAAGTTGTACATTGTTAATTTGTTTTAGGTTAGATATTAATATTAGAGTTATACATCAGTCTATTTCATATGTAAAATTGATGTATTATATTAAATTTCTCAACCCGGGACGCTCCCGGGGTATAATCTAGTAATTTATAAAAAAACATACTTGCAAATCCTTTTATTTTTTGAAATATGTATACAACGTTTAAAAATGAAACAAATATTAAAAGTTTGTAAGTTACCCTTTTATTGTCCTGAAAAGGTGTTCTTGGACGGTTCCATATATTTTTCTTAATATCTCTCCAGAGTCGTCTCCGATCAAATAAATATTTTGACAAAAACCTCACGGTGTGTCTTTTCTTGCCGGGTTTCGGAACAGTGGGTTTGTGACTTTGTGGTTAGGCGAGCGATGCTACAAGCAGTGGCAAAGAAGGCTGCTAGAGCTTGTGAAGACAACCAACATGCATTTGTCCCCTTGGCCTTTCATAATTTTGGCTCTCTGACACCGGAAACTATCTATTTCCTGACCAGAGTTCAACGGGTCGTTCATAGCAATATTTCGACCCTAAGGGGAAAAAGTTTTCTTTTAGTAGTTTAAGTTTTGCTATTCAAAAAGAGAGGTGGCACAGCTTTTTACCCGTCTACCTGATATCCTGATGTAAATTGCCCTTTTATAAAATGAAAATATTATTGAATTTGAAATAAAAATAAATAAAATTAGAAAAAGAAAACGGAGGAAACATAAAATTGAGCACGCCCGGACCCGATTGCGCATTTAGTAGTGATGGAGGGGTCACCTGGCCATGCCTCATCATGAATCGCAACGCATAGTCCCTTTTTTCTTTATAGATACACATATTTTAATTTCTCACTAACTCGTCAATGCCACTTTTAGCTAAGGTATTAGGCTGGAGGTGCCACTCTTTTCATCTAGTCTTTACCCTAAACTATGGATGAGATTAATACCACATTGATAACGTACTTATACTAATACTGAAAATAACGATATGGAAATTGAAGAAACTAGGTGCCGCATGCCGTACCGAATGTATCGGTATGGTACCGAAATACATTGCCGGTTTTGGTACCGAAATTTGATTGATGAAAACTGAGTTGAAAAAGGTTGTATATATAGGTTTATTTAATTTAAAATGATTTTTTTTTTCATTCCCAACGGCTCCCAACATAAATTTGACCGTTGCGAACAGTCATGTTTTAAATGTTTCAAGCGGGTAGAACAACTTGTATCAACTACCCACCAGCCCTACCCGAGATGGTGGCGACGGGGTAGTTGCACGGGTTCAAACCCGAATCAACCTACTATGGGGCGACCCTGCCACCCTTAAATTAATCATGTTTAAAAGTTTTAACTATATAAAAATTAGATCATGTGTATTTACTAGTAGATATGAACACACTAATTTTATCCGTTTTTATGCATAACTAGTGTGAGCTTAAAACATGGAACTCGTTCGCTTTCAAGTTTTGACATTTAATATTTAACCAGTCTATGTGTTCATATCTACTAGTAAATACACAAAATCCGAACGTTGGAAAGTTACCGAAGGCCGCAGAGCCGGTCCAACATTTTTAGAGGCCTTAGCGAACTAAAAAGTCGGGGCCCTTTTAGATTATTTTTTTATATGCTCACCTCATTTACCCGGGCTTCAGTCCGGCAACAATAAACTAAAAAAATTTTAGTTGGTAAGAGCAATGCCCCCTTTTTATTATGTTTCCTTAATTGGTGCAAAAAAACATGAAGTTAAATTTGATGGCGTCTAATTTGACTTTTAAGTTCATTGCGATTTACTAGTTAAAATCACTATAATGAACTGGAAAGTGAAAACTAGTTTAGATATATAGTTATGTAACCATATATGTATACAATGAAATCTATTAGATTTGATTTGAGACTTATTTTCTTCATGGAAATAGATATCTCGTCGGTCTTTCATCTTTGAAGTTGTCTCACGATCTGTAGAACTTGTTCTGAAACATTGTCAATGTCCAACTATGAATCAAAGGTTAGCAAAATTAGGGGCCCTAGGCGCTTGCCTAGTTTTACAAAACATTAGGGCCGGCCCTGCCGAAGGGGGAAGAGAAGAAGCTTTGAGTGGACCCAAGAGAGGTGAGTTACCATAATTCTAGTAGTGAAAAAAGTTTAGGGGTTGTATTAAATTAATTGTTTAAAAAAGGTTTAGGGAGTTCATGGAACTCAACTATACCTGATTAGGGGAGTCTAGGAAAATCTAGGAGAACAGGGGTGACCCCACCCTTAAGGAGAATGTAAATCTGCTTGCAACAACGAAAATTTATGCTATTGGGGTTGGTGGTCCAGTGGTAAGGCAAAGCCTTTTAATACACTAAAAGTGTGAGGTCTTGAGTTCAAGTCTCACAAGGAGCAAGAAATTCGCCTTAAAAAAACGAAAATTTATTAGTGTTTTTTAAGCTAAAACCTTGAATTCTTCATTACTCACACAATGTAAAACTTCATAGGAAAGAGTATATAACATGCTAACAAGTACTAGATTTTAGGAGTGAGCAAATATATAAATCTTCTATATATACAACTAATATATTAAACTCAATGTGGACACATGGCACTCCCATGTTGATCCTTTAATTCTCTAGCCTATCATATTGTGCCATGTGTCACAATGTGAGAATTTATAAGATTTTTGTTTTTTTAAATAAAAAATCATTCAATTACTTTTGGTCAAACTCATTTACTAATATTATTAATAACTTTCCTAAAACCTTTGCTCAATCATAAAACCACCATAATATTCATGTCTTTCAAATCCTAAGCCAATCAAACATTTTTCATCTCGATCAAAATTCCAATACCTGGTTAGTCTTTTTATCCCCTCATTTGATGCGATTGTATATTCTTTATTGGAAATTGATTTATTGGTCTCCCTCTTTTCGCTTTTTGATCGGTACCCACGTTTTAATTTTTACGTTTTTAGTTTAGTTTTTTTTTTATTGGATTGGCTGGATTCTGAAGGTTATTTGGGATTTTTTCTGAAGGTTATTTTGAAGGTTAGTTTTTTTATTGTTTTTGTTTTTGTGTTTTTTTTCTGAAGGTCTCCTCCATTTTCTCATTTTCTGTCTGATTTGTTATTTGGGATTTTTTCAATTAAGTTTTGATTTCTTCTATTTCTATTGTGTTTTGTTACTAACGTTGTCCACGTTTTACACATTCAGGAGAGTTTGAAGTATCGGTTCCTGGATTCTGAAGGTGATATTGGTTCCCGGGGTCATGAGTATGTTAGGTAATCAATTTGTTACCTTATGTTTTAAACTACGATGATTGATACATATGCATGATAACATATGTGTTCATTGCTTTTGGTTTGGCAGGCCAAATGTCAAGAAGTCTTTCTAATATCCGTTTGAATTTTATGTTTGATCTTACTTTTGTTAGTAAACAATGGATTGCATGTTTGTAGGAATATTTTAATTGGTTTCCAAGATTGTGGCATTAATTCTGATTGACTTGGTTTGACCATTTTTTTATACAAAATCTGAATTTATAATTGATTTATTTGTTTGAAAGTTCAAAATTTTGTTTTGACTTTATATATTTTTTTTACGGAAACTTAATCAATATTAAGAAGTTTCCTTATCAAATCCGTAAATGTTTTCCAAGATTGTATATGTAATTTTGAATTTTCAAATTTAAATGTTTAATTGAATTTTAAATTCAAATTCAAATTGTCACACTAATTTTAGTAATTTAAAAACTTAATACATACCTTTTTATTATTACTTTTTCTATTTCTAAAAGTTCGCTTAGTTAAATCTAAAATTGATTTGTAATTTATTATAATAATATAAATTAAACTGGTTTCATAAGCTTTCATTACTTACCTAAAAATATAGAATATTTATTTGTTAAAGTTTTACTCTAATTTTAATCAGAAGTATCATTTGGTAACTAATACCTTTTTTTTTTTGCTTTTGGTTATTGTTTTTAATTGGATTATCATCTTCGAATACGATGTATTTAATTATCTGTGAATCCGATTATCATGTTCGTCTTCAAGGTATAATTTCGTTTATTAATACAATGACTTTATTAATTTTTTTTAAATCGAAAATCTAGCCATTAAAGGCAATGGTCAACATCGGTCAAATATTAAGCACTTTCCATGTAATTTATAAAATTTTTAGTTTTTTTTAAAAGTCATTAATTAAATTAAATTAGGTAATTCATTGATTAAATTAAATTAGGTAATTCATTATGATTATTTTAATTTGAATTTTCGGTCAAAACAAACATCTATCAATTGTGTAATAACATGCCACTTAATTTTTTCGTATATAATTAATGACAATATTGACTTTGTGGTCAAAGAAAATAATTAAATTAATTATAGCCAATAAAAAAATCAATTATAAAAATAAAATATACATTGTTAACACTTTTTTTGAACATGTACTCTAAAGTATTATTTATAGAAATTATTATATCAAATATCCTTATTCCACAACCAACAACCTCTTCGTCTATTAATACAATGTTTTTCTTATTTTTTTTTTAAATAAAAAATCTAGCCATTAAAGGCAATGGTCAACATCGGTCAAATATTAAACACTTTCCATGTAATTTATAAAATTTTTAGTTTTTTTTAAATAAAAAATCATTAATTCGAATTAAATTAGGTAATTCATTGATTAAATTAAATTTGGTAATTCATTATGATTATTTTAATTTGAATTTTCGGTCAAAGCAAACATTTATCAATTGTGTAATAACATTTCTGTTAAACTCTAAAAATATTCGAATACTAAATATTCTGCTTAAGTATTTAACTTCAAATTTTAATATTCATAATTTTAATTTTTATATTTTGGGTAATATTATAAAAATTGAAAATTTTGAATTTAGAATAATTATGGTAACATTTAGAATTAACTACTACATTAGTTTCATAATTGTGAATGATTTAAATATTTAAAAAATCCAAATTTGTTAATTTAAGTTAATAATTGTAACAATTACACCTATTTATTACCTTTAAATTACAGATTTTCTAATATATTTAATTTTAACAAATAGTAATATTGGTTATAAATTTCTCAAATTAGTTTCAAGTTTAAATTCAAATTTTGAATACTATAATTTCAAAAATAGTTTTCAGTTAAACTTTGAAAATATTTGAATATTGAATGTTCTATTTAAGTATATAATTTCAAGCTTTAATATTTATAACTAATTTTTAAATTTTGGTTAATATTGTAAAATTTCTAAATTTTGAATTTAAGATAATAATGTTAGCAATTAAACTTAATTAATGCATTCAATTTGAAATTTTGAATGAATGTAATATTTTAAAAATTTTCAAACTTATAAATTTAAGTTATTAATTATAACAATTAAACCTACTTATTACCTTTAATTTAGAGATATCCTAAAATATTTATATATTTTCCAATTATGGATGACATGTATTTATAAATTTTTGAACTAAGATGCAAACACAGAAACGAATCCAAAATTCACATATGGCCATCTTTATGTGGTATTGTCAAGAGTTAAGAGCAGGGCAGGGATTGAGTTATTTGATCCCGATTGGAAGGTCATAAATAAAACAAAAAAGGTTGTGTATAAGGAAATATTTAATGATATTTAAATTGTATGTGTATTTCTACTATATTTTCTTTATAATTTTTACGCTTCAAATAATTATTAATTGTTGAACCGCGTGTACACGCGGGCAAGTAGTACCTACAAGTGTGTGACTTACAAAAAATTAACACACTTTGATCATAGAATATAAAATTATTTATATTGATCTTTGTTTTAATGATGGTAGGTGGCAGTTTTGGAGGTGTTTAACACCAAAGGCATATATGTACTTTATGATCCCCAAGAGGTACTTTTCATTTAGTTAGTTGTATTATTTTGTGCATATTGTCTTTTAATATGGACATTTGCGATTTGGTTTACTCAAATAGGTGCATTGGATTTACTTTATCTATAGACATCTGATATAAATTTATGTGGTAGGGTTTAACACAATCACCAATTGGAGCCAAAGATTTGTAAAATTAAATCAAATATAGGCAAGTCATGAAACTTCAAACAAAGTGTTTTTTACTAGAAAAGGGCCCGTATTTTTACTTCGCTTTGGGCCTCCAAAATGGTGGTGGGTTGCCTAGGTTATAACACTGCAAAATCTGCACCGATGCCTTATTTTTCTAGAATTTGAATGTGATGTATTTAATAGTTACATGGGTAACTTTTAAACGTCTTTATGATAAACCAACCTTCTGAGTATTGCTCTTGAAATGATTGGAGTTGGTATACATTTGAAAGTTTAACAAGAAAAGCTTTATCCTCTTAAACATGTATATGCTAACATGCATGTAAATTAGGATTCTATTAATTTATGGTAAATGATTTTTAACAATTTGTTTCATTTAATATATACATAAGTATATATTTTAGAAAATTATAATCGTGTCAAGGTAATAACTATACCTCCTGGGGAAGTAAATGAAGTACAATTTAAAGGAGCTAATTATACCTCCTGTCAAGGTAATAACTACTATGAACTTTTTTTCTATAAAATTAAACAAATTGTGTTTTGTGGGTGAATACAAAAATGATGCCAGAGTTTCAAGCTACATATCTTTATACCTTCTCTCACATATAAGTTTCCTTTATTTTATAAACCGTCTTTCACCCCCTTTTTTTATTATGATCCTCACTTTTGTATTATGATATTTATATAATACAGTAAGTATATACCGTTTCGACAATGGTTTGATAAAATTACTGTTCATTTGTTTTATTTAAAACAACAAATGTGGTGTACAAGGAAATCTTTAGAGACTTATAATTTTGCTTATATGTTTTGAAATTAACTGTAATTTCAATATTCCAGTGAAGTTTCAAAGGCGTCAATTCCCAACCGTATGTTTCCCAATGACCATCAATAAAAGCCAAGGGCAGTCTCTATCGAAGGCTGAATTGTATCTAAGAGACCCTGTATTCTCACATGGCCAACTTTATGTTGCATTGTCAAGAGTTAAAAGTAGGGGATGTGTGAAATTACTTATACTTGATGGTGATGGGAATGTCAAGACTAAAACAAAAAACGTGCTGTATAAGGAAATATTTACTGATATTTGAATAAAATGTGTATTCGTTGGTTTTAAATTTTAATAAAATATTTCTACTGTATTTTTCTTATACGTTACACTACTCCAAATAATCGTACGTTGGTGAACCGCGTGTCCACGCGGGCAAATATCTAGTAAATTAACTAAATCGTAAGCGACATAATTGAACTGACAAAAAAAAAAGTTTTGTCGGAAATTCAACGGAAACTTCCGATCTTTTTTCGGAGATATATTTACGTTTTTAAAATCAAATCGTCAAAACTTTGTCAGAAGAATGAGTAATTATATATGATTGTTATGTATTTTTTTTTATCAGTTTTATTGATGTGTTTAGTTGATTAATGGAATGAAATCGCTTATTACTCAAGGAATCATATTCTCTCTGCAAATTCATTTCATCAACCCCGCTACTTTTTTTTTCATTACATTTCATCTTTCATGATTTATCCCTATGTAACACTTTAAATATTTGTTGACTATCTTAGTTTGATAATCGACAGATAATTCTCATGATATATTAATTACAAAAGTCCCACGATAATGATATCTAGGGGCATGTTCCATGTGTTGGTGAATAGTGCAAGCCACCTATATATGTGCTCGATCATGTAGGCTCACTGATTCCTAACCGGTGGTCCACCCAAACATGTGTCTAAGTTGATCAATGATGCGTGTTGGGATACACCATTTTTCCATCGGTTTGTGGTGCATATTGAAGGGATCATCTACATAATCAGTTGATAATGACTTCCAAAACCTTTTGGTCATTATGTAAACACATGTTCAAACATACGCTTAGGTTTTTATATTTATATTTTTACAAAAAATAATTATTTATGATGAATAATGCTAAATTTGATGTCTTTTTTTTTTTTTTTCTTTCTTTCTTTTTATATATTTTCTAGTTCTAGAGATATTAGGATGAAAGGGGAGAGCCATATAATGACGTCTCTCACAATCACGGAAAAGAGTTAATCAAGAAAAATGAATATTATAATAGCAATTATCTACCTATTTTACAAGAAAAATATGTTAAAAACTCATGGAAATTAAATTCGGTTTAAATCTTATTTAAAAAGCTCCACTTAGATATTGGCACTTATAAAAACAGCTATGCTCGTTGTTGGACACTGAAAGTTCAAAATGCACTTGATTGGTTTAATAAAAAGTGTAACTTGGCACTTTTTGACAAACCAAATTGGATTATGACTTGTCCGGTATCAAAATTCACCAAAGAGAATGGGATTTCATTTGGATAAATAGAGTCAATGATGAGTGAATACATAGAATAATGAGAACATTGTAATTGTGTATTATTAATCATCATATGTTATAATATTATAATTAGGATAATTATAAAGAAACCTAATTAATCAAATCATATACTTTAATTATGATTGAAATAGATGATGATCTGGAGGTCGGGTACCTACGGAGACACTGCCCCATCTTATTTCGTACCAAAGAAATTCATCCAAAATAAGGATGGTGTTGGTTTAGACAATCAGATCAAAAATAAGTACAAGATATTTGGGAAGACAAACTCACAACTCTTTTTTATTCAAACAAACGAACTTCACAATTTACATGCAAAGGGACAAAAAGAAACATTAACCTAAACAACTATTTATACTAATGAATATAAGGCAATGACATTTTGGTGTTGTGTGGCAACTTCATGACCTTCTAATGTGTAGGTCATGCGTTGGAGTCTCACCAACAGTAAAAATTTTCTAGGTTGAGTTTTATCACAGTGAGGGGGTGTTTGGGATTGAGTTGAAAAATGGCTTATTGACTTATTAGCTTTTTGGAAAAACCAATTAGTCATTTGGAAAAGCACAAAATCCTGGCTTTTCAAAATGACTTATTGACTTATTGACTTTTTCAAAAAGTTAATAAGTCAATAAGTTGTTTCCAAACTCAATCCCAAACAGTATTCGGGGATACCGTTCCTATAGAATGATAGCGGGCCGGGTGACCAACATCGTCTACGTTGCAAGCATTGGTGGTATGCTGCCATTGGGTCTGCCCTGGTAATCAGGGTTTTGATGGAAAAAAGATAATTGATTAATGAATATATGAGATCTGATTCTCGCTGTTAAAAAAAAGATTAATGAATAAAAGAGATCTTTTTTTTCTTTTCTTTTTTTTTTTTTTGAAAAGTGAGCTTCATTAAAAACGGGCAAGAGGACCTCAAAACGAGGGCCGCCGCCAACAAACTACAACATATACAAAGGATAAGTAGCCCAATTCTTCCAAACAATCGCTTTAAAACTAGATCTAGTCCTCAACCAAAGAAACGACAAGGATTTCACCTTCGCCACCGCCTCTCCAACTTTCGCTTCTTTGTTGTTAAACATTTTATCATTCCTCACATTCCAAATAACCCAAAGCGTGATCATGATAATACCTTGAAGAATCTTCTTCTCTTTAGCATTCTTGCTATCCTTAGCAATTTGGAGAAGATCTTGAATATCAAACGCAAAAATGTTACCTATTTTGCACCACGAACCAATGGCCGATCAAACGCCAAAAGAAAAACCGCACCCAGTAAAAATGTGCATAGCTGATTCGTCATCCACTTCACACAGAATGCAAACCGAGTCTGGGATTAAAACATGCCTCCGAAGAAGAGCAACTCTCGTCGGAATCCGATCCATCTCAAGACGCCAAATGAAGATGTTAATCTTTAGAGGAACCCAAGCTAACCACTGACAGTAAGATAGCCTTCGAACCACTCTATCTTTGACCATTTGCGTTTTGAAATCTGCAACAGAGTATAAACCTTCTGACCCGATAACACACTTCCAACTATCTGCAACATCCGATAAAAATAGGCCTTCCAAACTGTTCTGCAGCTGAGCGAGTTCTGCCAATTCAGCATCGGACTGCAGCCCAGAAGTCCAGCTGCAAACAAATGTTAATTTTGCCCTGTTCCATAGATCCGCAACAAACGCTTTTTTGTTATCAGCCAACCGAAAGAGGCAAGGGAATACATCTTTGAATGGCGCATTCCCACACCATCTGTCAAGCCAAAAACGAACCTCTTTCCCATTTCCCACCACTGCCTTGAAATAATATGATAGGAATTTAGAGTGCAGCGAAATTTTATTAACTGTAGTTGCTATCGATTTCCAACAACCGGAAGAGTAACGATTAAAAGGCAACACCTCCCAATTGTTATATTGAGAATGACATTCTTTTATAACTTTACGCCATAACCAGGTTGGTTCTTTCTTGAATCTCCAAACCCATTTCACAAGGAGAGCTAAATTGACCTTGGCAATCCTGGCAACAACCAAACCCCCATCCTTTTTAGGATTTGTAACAATATCCCAAGAGACCCAGTGGATCTTTTTAACCTCATCATCTCCGGCCCACAGAAAACGTCTCATCATGATTCAATATTAGCAATCACTTTAGCGGGAGCTTTATAAAGAGAAAGATAATAGACGGGTAAGCTTGAGAGAACCGACTTTATAAGAATAAGCCGGCCTCCAATAGAAAGGAGTTTGGCCTTCCAAGATTTCAGTCGTGTTCTACACTTTTCAACCACATTATCCCAGCTTCGAATCCGATTCATATTGGCGCCCACTTTGATACCGAGATAGTCGAAAGGAATGCAACCAAGTTGACAACCACTTAAGTCCGCCAAAGCCTTCTTATCTTCGTCCAAAATATTAACCCCATGAATACTTGACTTATGAAGGTTAATCTTTAGACCCGAGCATAAATAAAACACCCGAAGAATACGAGTCATATTATTAAAGTTTTCCGGGGACCATCTTCCTACTAGTAAGGCATCATCCGCGTATAACAAATGGGATATAACCGGCCCATTATCACCAATCCGAACGCTTTCAAATCCGCCAATATCACACTGCCATTAATCCAAACTCAGTGCACGTTCTTTCCAAATACGGTGGCCCGGATGAGATTGTTTTGGGTGACGGTAAATCGCTTCCTATCACACAAGTCTTCAAACCAACTCACGACCACTATTCTTAATAATGTTTTAATTGCTCCTAATCTTCGCAATAATCTTATTTCAGTCGCAAAACTTAGTCGTACTAACCAAGTTTCCGTTGAATTTTTTCCATATCATTTATTGGCGAACCAAAGATTCGAAGGGCTCCAACTGAATTCTTACAACTCTAAAAGGATAGTTACACCAATTAATTAACTAGTTATCTGACCTTGTTTTTGCTAATTATTGATTATGAATATCTTAACTGTAACATTATTTATCAGTCATTGCATGAGGGCAAATATGTGGGTTAAAGAGTCGTTTTCGAATAATTAAATAAATATCAAATACTTAAATTACTTTTAACAATCAAAGAAAAAAAAATCAATAATATGTCCACGTCTATATGTGTAACAGTATGCAAAGAAACCGACCGTTGGGTGTGCCTCAGTTTCTTTCACCAGCTACCTTTTGTCCATATTACTATATAACGTTAACATAGTCAACATAAACATACCCCATTAAAATTCCAAATTACTATATTTTTTTATAACATGAACATCGTATTTTTAATAAAAATAAATTAAATGAATTGATGTGTTATATCTATATTTTAGTTATTAAAAAGGGAATAAAATGATAAAAGAATAACTAAAATTCAATATTGTTCCAATAAAGTCGGTCATTTTTTTCTAATTATAAAAACCACTCAAAGTACTAGGGTTTAAGAAAAAAACTCCTACTAGCACAAATATACATTCTATCATAAAAAAAATAAAAACATACATATAAGCTTTTAGTTAATGTCTATTTTGATCATTTTATACATGTTATTAAAAAATTCAACTACTCTGACAAACACCAAAATACATTTAAAAATATACAATTTTCAACTACAGCTAACAACTTGTAGCCACCAGCATGTAACTTCCAACCAACCAGCAAACAACTAGTTTTGACAAAGATACCCTAGGTGTATTATTCTTTTTTTCTTCACTTACTACTTCATATTAAACTTGATAAAAAAAAAAGTAAAGTACAAAATAAGTCCACATTCTAAACTAGAGTTTGGCCTTATTTTCTTGTCATTGAATATTATTATATACAATACAAGTGTACCTCTATTTTAATTTTGTTTTTATCAGAACAGAAAACAGAGAAACATAATTTGATCAGCGAGTGAATCACCAATCTCTTTCCTGAATCATTCACAAGTTATTGATTGTACGTGTTTGTGTTGTACAAGTCTTCTGAAGCATTAAATCCCCACAATCTAAACTCTTTCTTTTATTATTTTTATTTATTTATATATATCTTTTGCTATTTTTAGCCAACCCATCACCGCTAAACGGTTAAAGACTTGAAATATTCATCGGTTCATCCATTTGTACTCTGTTCTGAGCTTTGTAATTGTAAAATTCTACTCTGATTATTGTATGAAGTTCATGTTTGAAGATGTTTAAGCCAGTGAGATGGAGGAGTGAGAAGAACAAGATCAAATGTGTATACAAATTGCAGTTTCATGCAACTCAGGTAATTAACATGTTTCTTGATTAATACCCAATTTTGTAATTTGTTAATTGCATGCATCATGTGTGTCTTGATATTGCAAGTATTGTGTTTGTTGAATTAAAAAAAGAGATTTTTTTTTAAAGATTTTGAATCTTTATGGAAATAAAGTCACAACTCACAAGGAAGGAGATTTCTGTCTTTGTGGGATTTTTTATTTTTTATTTTATTTTTTATAAGATTGTTAAGATATGCTATATACTGATGTTTGGATTTAAAGGAAACAATTCCATAGAACAATGTGAAATATTCTTGTGGAAATAGGATAAGTGCACTAATTAGAAGGTTAGGGTTTGCCGTCCAGAAAGGGGTGGCGGCGCAGCTTGTTGCCCGCCTGCCCGCTATCTTGACGTAATTTTTCGCGGTTATGTGTCAATAAAACTAATCCACACAAAAAAAAAAATTAGAATGTAGTTACTCGAATAGAAGGCTAGTTTTAGTAGTGGAATGAGAAAAAAAGGTAAATTTTAACGTTTACCGAGTTGACAGGCGTAGTATGATGAGACGGTTGTACTATAACTGAAAAATCGGAAACGGACAAGCTAGGGTGTGTAATGCCAAGTGGATGGCGTCATGGCGAAACGACAGCAAAAGGCAGCCGTGGGTGAAGTGGGAAAGGTGGAAAGAAGTGTATTTAAAGATGGTATCCGTGCAGCGGTGCTGAAGTAAGAGCAAAAGGCAAGCGTGGGTGAAGGGGAAAATGTGGATGGCGTCATTGCGAGAATAAAAATAACAGTAATAAAGAATTAAGAAACGAGATGAATCTTTGTGATTGGTTGATTCTGACAGGCGGAAATTAGCGGAAGATGGTTGTGACGTAGCTGCATTAGAGTTACTCAACATAACCATATTTAGGATCTTTATCTAACCTGGAAAGCACATATTCCGGCTATTGGAGCACGTGTTCATCTTATTAGATCGGTTCCACTTATTGATACACTATTTCGTCGATCAAAAGTTATTTGAACATATCTGAAAACTTAAATATAAAGGCTAAAAATCTGCATAACTATTTAGGTATGTTTTTTCAAAACAAAGTAACAGTAATGATAGAACAGATATATTAAATTGTTCAGAGCTGACCAACCTTATCATACCCCATTAATGATTCTAACATAGTTAATTGTAGAAACTAACGTTTATTCGTTTAGTCGTTTATAAACATGGTCAAGAAAGTAATCTTGTTCATGCTGTGAAATACATTTTTTTTTAGTTTTGCCAAATGCTTAGTTAGTCTGTTATGCGTCTGCAGTTGGCACATTTCGAAGGAGATGCTTTAATAATATCAGTTATTCCCGCTGATGTTGGAAAGCCGACATCAAAATCAGAGAAAGTCAAAGTTCGAGACGGAAGCTGTCACTGGGAAAAACCACTTTTCGAAACTGTGAAATTTTCTCAGGATCCGAAAACTGGAAAATATAATGAGAAAATATATCACTTTATTGTGGCAAAGGTGCAGATTCCTTTTATCTACGCGATTTTATATTTTCTTTCTAAAAAAATAAATTTATTTCTTTGCTAAGTGGTCAATATCGGTGGGATATCGGCGGGATATCGGTGGGATATCGGTTATCGGACCCTCACCGATATTCGGTGTTAAATATCGGTGGCAAATATCGGTACCGATATTATCGGTGATATTTACCCATATCCCGCCTATATTTTGATTCTAATATATCCGTTATAGCGCCGCATTTCTAGGTTTTGCTTTTTAGAGGCCAAATTACAATTAAAGCCAATAAAAATCATTTTTTGGAATAAGCCCATAAATATTAAGAGCCCAACTACCCAAAAACACTTCCAAAGCCCTAAACCGAACAGATTTGTCTATCCTTCGCCTTCTACCATTCGTCTACAACTGCCATCAAATCTGTAAGTATTGTATATTATTATGTTTTGGGTTATATATAGATAATATTTCAAATATTGACACTTTGGAGTCTTGACTTTTGATATTACTATTAGTACTTTAGTATTATATATGACTACGTTTAGGTTATATATATGTTAATATATAAATATTAAAAATCTATATGATATTAAAATTACCGATATCCCACCGCGATAACCTATATCTCAAATATCGGTCCTTGACCGATATTCGATTTCCCACCGCATTAACTGCTTAGTTTCTTTGATTTTTGACATTTTTGTAGGATTCTTCAAGATTTGGTTGTGTTGGAGAGGTTTCAATTGATTTTGCAAGTTATGCAGCGGCTACAAAGCAATCTTCTCTATCTCTTCCTCTTAAAAATACTAATTCTGCAGCAGTATTGCATGTTAGTCCCTCTCGCTTGTGAAATTTACGTTACGTGGATTTGTTCATTTAAGTTTAATGGTTGTTTACGTCGTTTGAACCAGGTATCGCTTCAAAGGGTGCAAGGGACTTCTGATCAGAGGTAAAAATAAATTTCAGAAGACGTTTTAATTTTCTATTCCCGTTAACTTGTAAAAGTGTTTTGTATATACTTGTACAATTTGCAGGGACATTGATGGAACTGGAAATGATAGTCACCATGATCGAAGCTTGCGGTCACACTTTGGCAACGGGGAATTAGAAGGAAACGCTAAAGAAAATCCTACTGAAGTAAGTTTATATGTAACTTACTAAATATTAGTTATTGTGACTTGATATTGCAATAATCATTTCACCGTGTTTGGGTAAAAAGATTTTTCTTCTGATTATAGAATCAGTTTTGGATAATCGGTTTCTTAGTTTCATACCAAATGCAACATTTGAATGATCTAAGGGTAATCTGTTATTACTACTTCAAGCAACAGAAGCACATCCAAACACTCTATTCTACAACGTGTTTTATTACGACCGATTAGCTTAATCATACTGTTTAGCTAATATTTCAGGATTATGGGATGGGAAATGACATTAACAGAGATCACCGATCATCCATGGGATCTGATATCATGCTGTTAAGTTCTGATAGCAGTTCCGGGCTTAATACCCCACGCGAACATGAACCTAAGAACCCAAAGTTGACTCAAGAATTGTCAATCAGAAAGGATAAATCATCACAATGGGATTGGTTAAATGGTTCGGATCCTAAGTTAAGTACGGATGATTCTTCAACGAGTACTTTAGGCGAAACTTCTGAGGAGAGTCCTTCAGATGCCATGATTCAAAACCTTAAGGTCAAAGTTGAAGCTTTGACCAGGCAAGCTAATGTTTCGGAGTTGGAATTACAAACGCTTCGTAAGCAAATCGTGAAAGAGATGAAAAAGGGACAAGATCTTTCAAGGGAAGTAGCTACGCTTAAAGAAGAACGAAACGCATTAAAGGATGAGTGTGAAAAACTTAAGGTGCAAGAAGTCAAAGTCAACGGTATGTTGTTGATTGACCAAGGTGATCCTTGGGCTCTTCTTGATGAACTGAGGCAAGAATTAAACCTTGAGAAGGATTTAAGCTCTAATCTTCGGTTACAGCTTCAAGAAACGCTAGAGTCGAATGCTGAGTTGGTTCTTGCTTTAGAGATGTCAAAGTCAAAGTCAAAATTAAAGCCAGCGTGTTCTAAATCTGAAATGGATGATGATGAGGAACAAAGGGAGTTGGAAGCAATCGTTAAAGAACATAATGGCGCGAAGGAAACGTATTTACTAGAGCAAAAGATGATAGACCTTTGTGCTGAAATGGAATTATATAAAAGAGATAAAGATGAACTGGAAATGCACATGGAACAACTCGCACTTGATTACGAGATCATGAAGCAGGAAAATCACGATTTAACTTTTAAACTCGAGCGTAGTCGACTTCAAGAACAGTTAAAGATGCAATACGAGTGTACGTCATCTTACACAACCGTAACAGAACTAGAAACACAGATAGATAGCTTAGAAGACGATCTCAAGGCAAAGTCAAAAGAATTGGCGAAGTCAAATCTTGTCATAGAAGAGCGTGAATCCTATAGCAAGAATCTCGAGGAAGCGTTAAGGAATCAAGCTCATGAATTTGAGACCGATTTTAAAGAGCTAATGCGTTCAAAAACCGAGCAGGAACAACGAGCCATTCGTGCAGAGGATGATTTGAGAAAAATGAAGCTGCAAAATGTAAGCGCAGCCACACGGCTTCAAGATGAACTTAGAAGGCTTTCACAAAAAATGGCATCTACATTTGAAGTAAACGAGAAGGCAGTCATGAATGCCACGAATGAAGCTAATAAACTTCGTGTCGAAAAACAGGTTCTTGAAGATACCCTCGCGAAAGTTAAACAAGATTTAAAAAATCTTGGTGACCGCTTTCAAGAAAAACTAGTTTTTCTTCAAGATCAAGTAACTTTCAAGTCAAAACAGTTAGAGAAGATCAAGAAACAGGTTGAGCATATGGCTGAAATTTATAATCTTGATAGTGAAAGATCGAAGGAACTTGCTAACGACTGCTCTGAAAACTTCTTTCTACGTAAGGAGAAGGATCTTCGACTTGAAATAGAAGAGTTGGAAAGAAAATTGGATGTTCTTGTTCAGAAAACCAAAAGTTCACAGGTATATATAATAATAATATATCCACACTTTTTAACTTGATGGAAACTAGAGGTGGCAAGATGGAGAGGTTGGGTAACATGTCAAAACAGGTTCGGTTCGGGTTGAAAAGGGTCATTTTTAGTTTTACCATGGTTTAAAGTGGATGTGGGTCGGTTGGGTTGAGACGTTTGTTTTAACCTTTTTATCTTTTATCATTACGTGCAGTGACGATGAGATTTCACCGGAGATAAAGGCGGCCCAAGATAGATCATAGATGTGAAAAATGGTAAAGGTTTTATGGTTTTTTTTCCATCAATGCATGTCTATACATATTAGTTTTACAATGTAGATTAGTATGATGATAATCTGTTGATATGATCTTATTTATAAATAATATAGGGTTTTTTTTATTATTATTATTTTTAAACTCTATAGTTAAATGTTGCTTCTTGATATATTCCTGACTTGATCCATGGTGTGAAGGGTGTCTAGATAATCCTCATCTGGCTCCTGAAGTATGGGGTTGTACTTTGTGCATGAATGACATTCCACCTCATAGAGGATCTAGGATGCATTACTGAGTTGTACGGTACAAACAGTGAATGCATTTTAGCTAACTGTGGCAGTCGGCAAAATCATAAAAGGGGTTCCGAATTCACTAGATAAGAGCGGGAGAAGTCTGACATTAGACCAGTGGTGTTCAACGAATCGAATAACGAATTTTTGAATTATTCGAATCGAATTTCTCGAATTTTTAATATTTTTACCTGAATTCGTATTCGATTCGTATTCGCTTAAAATTCAATTTATTCGATTCGTATTCGATTCAAATAAGAAACTTGAATTCGAATCGAATTCGAATAAATTCGATTTAGTTCAAATTCACCATCAATAATAAATTGTTTTACTTTTAGTTTTATAACTAATACAAACTCATTATTTTTAACATATAAAATACAAATCTACAAAATTGATAAACAACAATATGTCATATACGGAAATAGTAAAAATAGTAGAGAGTATAGTTTGTTAGAGTTTTATGATGTATAAGGTAAATATGTAAAATATGGTTATGGTAAAAGTTGTAGACACTATGGGTTCTTAGAGTTTGACCAAAATTTAGAAGTTCTTTTTTTTTTCAATGTGTATATAATAATGAGTATGTGTGTATATATATTTAAAAAATATACATGTACAGTTTTTATTCGAATTTCGAATCGAATCGAATTTAAAATCATAAATTCGTATTCGATTTACTTGACTCGAATTCGAATCGAATCGAATTCGAATCGAATCGAATTCGAATTCTTAATAAACGAATTGAATTCTTGATAATCGAATCGTACTAAGTCGAACTTCGAATTTTTCGAATTCGAATCGAATTCTGAACACCCCTACATTAGGCAGAATCGCAAGCCCAGGTTAATTACATATTTTGGATGTTGGGCTAGTTTATGGGCTTAATAGGCTAGTATAATAAAAGCCCACCCTCTATAAACATTGGATCCGCCCCGGATCCCTACTGGTAACTGGTCTTTGAGTTTAATAGTATTGGTCTTTGGGTCTGGTTTATAAGGGCCAAAACCCAACCCACAAGTTTGATACCAATGTGTAGAGGTGTACAAAACCGGGTTTTTTGAATACCCGGTTCGGTTACGTACCCGGGTTGGGTATGTCCGGGTAGGGTATAACCGGGTATTACGAAATAATCGGGTCGGGTTCGGGTAGGGTATTTTCGTGAAAAGTCATACCCTATATACCAGGTTCAGGTCGGGTTCGAGTTCGGGTTTTCAATACCCGGTTTCGGGTATACCCATTTTCGGGTACTAGATACCTATTTTCAAGTAAGCGTGTGAATTTCCGACACGACCCGAACCTAACACGAAATTAGCGGGTTTAGGTTTAGTCTAAATGGGTTCGGGTCAAACCCGCGAACCCGTTTAGCTAAACGGGTCGGGTTCGGGTCAACTCGGGCGGGTTGGTTATACTATATATTATTTTTTTACAATATGTTTTATGTTATAAATTAAATTGGTTAGGTATTTTATGCTACACTTGTGACATCCGGAAACCAAGCATACATTTTTTTTAGCTGGCTTTACTGTTTACTTGCTGAATTTCGGGACGAAATTCTTTTCAACTTGGGGATGATGTGATACCCCGAAAATTCAGGTTCTCACTTTAACTAAACTCTAGTTACATTTCCTTGCATTATACTTAACTAGGGTTAGTTAGATAAGACATACGTGCATGGTTGTGAGTCAATGTGTGATTGCATGATTAGTGAACCTCGGACGTTGGTGAAAAACAAACTTATGTGAAAACCATACGTGATTATGTGAACCTAAACCGAACACGTTAATAGAAATCATTAAAAGTGGAGCATGAGGTTGATTAGGGTCTTAATGCATGGGGTTACACTTGTTACGGTCCGAAATAACGAAAACGTCGAAGGATAACGCGTCGGGAGACGAAACGAAGCAAGAGCGCGCCACCCGGACCTGTGAGCGGCCGCTCACAGGCACCGAGCGGCCGCTCGAAGTGACCTGACGGGTCTAAACCGCCTCAAACTTATATTTAAGCATCCTAAACTCCCATGCAACCCCCATACTCAACCCTAATCGCCTCCTTACTGCCCCACACGAATATTTCACTCAAACAACCTCTGCTAAGGCTCAAGATCATCAATTGGGAGGCTCCAAGGCGCGCGATTGATCGATTGAGAGAGCTAAGGGTATATCTTACGATTTCTTATGCTTCTATCTTGTGTTTTCATTAATAAAAATCATATAATAAGTTTGTCCAGGTCTGAATGAGTTTATAAAACATTAAAGCATGAATCTTTTTGAAGATTAAATGGATTAAACATACTCATAAACGCTTAGTAACATCGTAGGATACTTGTTGCGCAAGTAATTGGTGTTTTGATTCTTAAAGCTTTGATCTTGACATGTTTAATCATAGAATCTGATGAAATAGGTATTAGGAATGTTTTGTGTTGATGATTGATGAATGTTAATAGTTTTTGTGCACACGGTAGGCGATTAAAGCATGATTTAGGCGAAACTAAAATCTGGACAGAATGGTTAGTCAAATTTGTAGGAGCTGTAACACGGCTCTAACATAATAATTTTAGTGGCTTCTTGGCATGGTTAGGTCACACCTGGTCTTAGCTTTTCATAATGGGCAAAACCATCGAATTTGGACATCGTTTGAGTCGTTTTTGGAATTTTAATTGATTAGGGGTCATATCAGATTTTCGGAATTGTAAACTGGGCTAACTTTAAATGGTCATAACTTGAGATTTACAAGGAATTAGATTATGACATTTTTCCAGTAGGTCAATACTGGAAAAATAGAGCTTTTCCAATTGGATTCATCTCGTTTGGATGAATACACAATTTTTAAGAATTTTCCTACTAAACTGACCTGTTGAGGAGATTTTCTGGACATAGCTGTGTTGTACGAATTTTCATAATTTTTGTGTTTGAAGTTAAGACTAAACAAAAATAGGTGTTGCCAAGTGAATCCCAAAGAAAATTCAGTAAAAGTTTGGGAGGATAACGCACTGGTTTGCTATTTTAAATAAATTCGTTTTGATGGCGCACAATCTGTCCTGAAAACACAGATTGTGTATTATGTGCTTATGTGATTACTTGAGGTCTTAGGTGATCTAAAATTGACATATAACGGGAGTACACATGTTTATGACACATACGGGCTGTAGAAACTAATTATAACCAACTCATTCACCAACGAGTCCGTAGGGTTTACTATTGCATGTAGAATCACTAGGCGTCGCATACACACTTTTGAACATTAAAACGCCTTGGACAAACGAGTTATATGGTGTAATGATGTTACGCCTATACTCACGTAGTGACACTGTTATTAGGGTGTCGGTAGCATATAATACTTGCTGTTCGGATTCTTTGCTTACGCGATAAGGTGAGTTTCACTACTCTTTTCTCAAAAGCATGCGTCTCGGGTTGAGACAACTACTTAACGTTTCTAGTCCGGTTCGGGACTACTTTTACACATATCGGGTTTGGGGTGCATGGTTCACGTGGTGAATCTGTTTTTACTAATTCATATATAAGTCCTTGATGAACTAAACCAAACACATCATTTAAGTCCTTCAAAATACCGAATCAATTGCCGGTTGGGCAAGCGGGTTAATTAGTTGATAGCGCTATTAGGTCTAACAAACCTCACATCGTGCTGGGGGCACGGATGTGAACTATTAGCTTCAAACATAATCATTGTCGATGGACAATGATGCAAGGCATCTTTATCCCAGTTATGGGAACTTGTTCATTAGTAGTTCGGTATTCGCCGGTTTTAGTTATCATGAGTGGGCTAGCTACCCCTGACATTTGAATTAGCTATTTACTTGTGGCCAAGGAGGCCGACGTTCTTACGTACTGTTATGTGGTCTGGGAGACCGACGTTTTCATTTGGTTACATGGTTTGGAAACCTACGTTTTTACTTACTCACCTACTTTACTCAGTGAACTCACCAACATTGTTTGTTGACCCACGATTTACATGCTTTTGCAGGTAGTTAGCTTCCGGTGCCAGGATTAGAAAGCACTGTACACTTCACTGCATTTGGGCTCTCGGGCATACACATAAATTATATATATTATGCTTTCGTATGGTTTTAATTTGGGTGCGTTGTTTTGCGCATGGTTTTAAAAGGTTTAAATTTGGTTTACGCTTCCGCAGCTTAACTAAACTTGGTTTTTGAAAACGAACTAAATGGTTTGGGCATTTAGAGTTCGTTCCTGTGACTTATGGCTATGGGATCCTGGTATGTCACGCGCCTCGCGGTATAAACCCCGCAGTGGAAATTTGAGGGTGTGACAACACTTATAACTTAAAATAGAAATTGGTATGAGATTTTATAAATAAAACATAAATGTTTTATGTATATTTGTGTTTTTTGTAGTAAAATTTTAATTTTAATACATTAGTTTGCGAAAATACCCTACGGGTAGGGTCGGGTTCGGGTATTAAATAACCGGGTAGGGTCGGGTTCGGGTATTAAATAACCGGGTTTTAAAATACCCTATGGGTAGGGTCGGGTTCGGGTTTTAAAATACCCGGGTTTTATAATACCCGGGTTCGGGTATTTTTTTGGGTTCGGGTTCGGGTTCGGGTATTTTGTACACCTCTACCAATGTGAGTCTTCTCAACCTAAGGGCAGTTCCAAATAGAACCCAACAACACTAACACAAACACACAGGAGAGAGAGAATCCAAATGAGTAGAAAATATTTTGTAAAAACTGCATTTTTCCGAAAAACTATAAGAAGTCTACGTAGAGAATAATCCTAACTTGAAAATTTGGAATCTAACATAACTAATTTGTCTTGGTTTTATTTCACTGGACAACCCAGTTAGTTTTCTGCTTGATTTTTTTGCGAACAAGGATATTTTTTACACGTCACCTGCCAATGTCACGTAAGCAGAGAACTAACTAGGTTAACCCTAGTTAGTTTTGGTCCAGTGAAATAAAAACCAAGACAAGTTACGCCTGTTAGATTTCAATTTTCAAATTGGGATTATTGCGTTCAAACTTAATAAAGTTGGGATTATTTAGTTCCAATCCCCTTTTATTTATTCACATTTGAACTCATTTACACACACAGAGGCGAAGGTTTCTTGAGGCCAAGGGTGGCCCTGCCTACCCCCTGTTTTTTTGCGCAGTAGTGAAAATTTGCAATTTTCATAGGTAAATTGAGTCCGGCCTCCGCCGATTTGTCATTACCGATCGAAAAAATTGAGTCCCCTCCTCCTCCCCCCCCCCCCCCCCCCCCCCCCCGGATTCAAAATCCAAGCTTCGCCCCTACATACACACATATACATATGCGAGTGACTAGGGTGTTCAATATAAAACCAACTTTGAGTATAGAACCATGTAATCACGTATTACACTTGTAGGTTGATGATATAAAATGAGAGAGATGGAGAAAGAAGTGAGTTTGAGCATATTTATAGACGCATTAAACGTTTAAAGGATTCGTGTACTGAAAATTAATTGTATTTATCGAAGGGTCAAAACTACTTTGGTGATACCAATGAATGTAGTAAGGTGTTGTCCCTTAAGTAACGAGGGTTTTTTTTTTTTTTTTTTAAACGATCAACTAAAGTATTGCCAGGTATTATGTACGCGGCCCCCAATGGCTGAAAGGGGCCCCAGACGGCCTCTAGTCTGTACGGACAGAGCTCTTCGGCCCACCCGTCTCCTGTTCCAGGGAAAATACGGCCCACAAACCCACCCGAAGGCACGACGGTAGTGAACCGGTAAAACCTGGAGGGATCAGGAGTCGAACCCATGACCACAAGGGTCAAGGGTCTCTCCATCACTTCCCAACCACCTACCCCACCACAAGGGTGGGGGTATCCATCACATGCCTCCCGTGGGAATCAAACCCGACTCCCCCAAAGAGAGAACCGGCCCTTTTACCACTAGGCCACATGATCAGGATAAGTAACGAGGGTTCTGATCATGTAATTGACACCGGTATAAAACTATATTTAAACAAACCGGTTATTCATTCATATTAAACAAACCTTTATGTAATTATATATCTATTAGACAGTCAGCAAACATCCATGTGAAGATGACTGTGACCCCAGTATTTTCAGAATATCCCTTCTTTCCCATACATACCACTTTCTAGTTTCTATCTTTGTCATTTATTTTTATTTGGGTTCTCAACATCAAATTTTGTTTTGCTAAAACAATGATAACCATTTATTGACTGTTTCAACATTTTTTAACGGTAAATGTCATTAAAACAAACGGCTAAGTCCTCAAACGAAGGACCGCCCCAAACGCTTTACATCATATACAAAGGGTATTTAACCCACTCATTCCAATCAACTTCCTTATATCTAGTACGCCTCGATCCCCTCACAACTCGTCTAAATTTCCGGACTTCCCTCACTCTCTCTTCACCCTCATTAACTCGGACCCGGATGAGAGGAAACCCTGCGATGTGGGTGATTTACGACTTCTTATTTTTCTTTAACGGTGAATATGATCCTAACCCCATATTATTATATACTCACAATAATTAGTAATTACTAAAGTTACATTCAAGCATGATAAATAATTAATAACTTGTATCCATATGTTTTGGTATTAGTTTTGTATGTTTATGGGGTGACTATGTGGCTTGTGTGGGGGACGTGGGTCGTCTGTCACTAGGCAGCGATAGTGCCACACTGTTCACGGCAAAATAAAATGGGGTGGACCAACTTAGGTTTTTTTTTGTTATTTTTTTAGGTTTTTTAACTTTTAAATTACGTTTTTACTAAATATATAAAAACTAGGTTTCAACCCAACGCGCGCGATGCGTCGCCTTATTGACTTCATTACACGCATTATGTCATCACATGTATACACATGTGAATAAAATGGTTCCTAATTTCCTAAGTATTTGAGGCACTCACTTTGATCCAGGTAGTCATTTTCTTAAATCCAGATTGTCTCAATTGGAAGACAGAAGTAGATAACACACAACAATCTACACATCAACACATACAGTGACTTATAATGAGACAGGTAGTCATGAATTGCTTTACCAAAATGTGCCTAGTATTGACAACATCTGCGTTTGCATAACATCTACATAATTACAACAACTTAGTTCACAAAAGGTGCCTATTCTGGGCGTTATCAGCCTTAGTTGGATGCAGTGATAGTAGTGTCTAGCATCTACATAATTACAAACCAAAAGCGCCTACTATGGACGTTAGTAGCATCAGTTGACTTCATTGATGGGGTTCCAAAATGTACTGCATCATTGCTGAAGTTTATAGGCTGCACTTACTTACTTGCCTGCGTATGCTTTCCTGCATTTTATAATAAAATAAGTGATCATAGGGCTTTTTTTTTTTTTTTTTTTTTTTGTGTTTTAAATTCTTACCCTTGTTCGCGTTGTGTGCACGTTTCGCTGGAGTAACCGGCTGTATTGTTGGCGTTGTTGTTGTGTTTGCTGGAGGCAACTGCCTTGGTTCTGTGTCTGTGGCTGCGTTGACTGCTATGGTACGGTTAGGTGTGATTGTCAGTGTCATAATTTTTGGTTTGTCGATAATTTCAAGCAGTTTATCTGGTCTTGTCTGTGGGTCACTGTAGCCGTAAGTTGTCACCATTTCTTCGCATGTAATCTTGATCATGTCTGTCATTGCTTCATTGAAAAACACTACGCCTGCCTCTTTAATTTTGTCAGTTATGGTGGCGTTCACGCAGTACCTTCCCAAAGCAATTGCGTTAGTTTTAGTTATGAAAGATGTTCAATTAGGTGATGTTAGATTTCTTACATGAATTTCGGGATTCCTTCCTTGTCGTCTTCGCAAAGATATCTGCAAGGTGGTCCCCTTTTGATGTGCATCTTTTGATTGCATACGGAGCACACAACGTAGTACCATATGCGGTCTGCATGTACAGTTTGAACTTCTGCTAGGCAGGTGTACCTACCATGTGATATCTTGTCTTCTTTGGTTTTTGCTATGAGTTCTGTAATTGTGATCAGGTTGGGTGGTGGTAATCCTCGAAGCCTGCATTGTTTTAAACATGTAAGCATTGGTATAGTTGCATATGGTAGACTAAGCAATGTGATTGCTATTTGGTGATAGTGTAAATAAGTTTTTAAGTGCGAATACTATCTAGTTGGACCAGTTACATATAATTGTTCGGTAGTATTATTCTAAACATAACCTGCTGCAGTGTGTGATTGTTTCAGGCTTTGACGGATTGATTTCAACGGTTGTGGCGGGAGTCGATTCCAGCTGCAATGTTGTTGCTAACTTACTCTCGTATTGGGTGACCATGGCTCCTGTAATTGCTATGATGTCCCCTTTTTTTGCATTTTTAGGAAATATTGCTGATTCCTTTGGCCAGAAGGTCATTTCTATTGTCTGGTTGCTGCCATTAAGACTGTTAGTTGGTTTAAGAAGAAGGCAATATGTCCGAGTCAAAATGGTTCATATTAAGTATATATGTAACATATAACATTCATAATAAAAAAAATTCACAAAATTCAAACACCTAATTAAAGTTAAAAGACTTGATTACTTAAGTAGGACACAAACCTAGTCACTATTATATCATTTGTGAAGCCACACCTTTTATCTTAAACAGGAAGCTAAAACTAATTTGTGAATTTCTTAACCATTCAAATCATTTTTTGTTAGATGCGGCATTTCAATTTACTGTGTAAATTGCAAATGCATGATTTTATCATAAAACCATAATAGTTGTTGAATATCTCTTTTTGTCAAATTATTCTTATATGTTTAACAACACTTAGCCTTAGCCTTAGCCAACAAATCCTTAACACCTCTTTACAAAATCTAGATATAACTTTATACCATAACAGTTTTAAACATCTGCACAAAAAAAATACAAGGAATCCTATGGCTTAATCCAACAGACATATGATATTAATTACAAACTTTCAAGATTTCAGTCACTTAAACCCTAAAACAACTAAAAACACCTAAAGAACCCTACAAATTCAGAAAACCTGCAAACCCATCAAATAATAAGCACAAAGCTATTATAAATTCCAATCATTGAACTTGAACTAATCAGTAACAGATAAACTGATCTACAACCATGTATATCCTAAGCAGAGTCAGTCAACAAACTGTTTTATGTACTTCTTTAAGTCCTTTCGGTTGTCGGAAACTACCGGGTGCTAATCAATTTTTACCCACCTAACAGGCTGCTAAAGGTAATATTTGTATCTTTATTTACTATAATTCTCACAAATTCTATAAATTATTCTGGTTTATGAAGTGTATAATCAGAAGTTAGAAATTAGAACCTTTCGTCCCTGATCAGAACCTTTGGTAGCCTCTTCCCTGTTCCTGTTGGTCTGATGTAGGTGTCCTCAACTTTGCCGATGTAGTCTGCTTTTAGGTTTAATAAGATTAGTAACAGTAATAGTGCAGCTTGGTGTTTAAATAGTTTTCTTTGTACTGGCCTGTTAGCATTCTCGGAGGTTTTGATCGGCTCTCGAGGTCATCACGTGTTGCAAAGCAGCAGTAGTAGTCTGGTATCTTGTTGTTGGTGACTGGCTCAAAGGTTGTTCGCCGTCCGATTCTTAATGATGCCATGTGCGGAACAACGGGCATGTTTTTCTTCTGGGGCTTTGTTATGTATTCGTCAACCACATAGCATGACTTCAGCGTTATCAGCTTGTCGAAATGATCTTCTTTGCTCAAATCACAACTGACATGGATTGCATCGCCCTGCATATAGAGATATTTAGCAATTTATGGCCAGTGTAAATGACAATAATTGTTTTTATGTTCGGATGTTGCATAGCAGAAAACAATTACAAATTTTGATGTTTGTGTATAAAGATCTGGATACTTTTCTTTATTTCTGATTAGTTGGTTTTATAATCTAAGAAGTATTACATTTGTACAATGTCATCACAGTGCCCATAATATTTCAAGAGACATATAACTATACATATAAATGTTCTTCATAAAGCTACTATTATAGTGTAATGTCTTAGCCGACCTCGAATCATGTTTTTGATAGACTGACCTGTTCGTCCACAAAGAGATAGCATAGCTCCGTGTTCTGGTTATACGGGATCCACTTTTTTATCACTCTTATTTGAATTGGTTCGGCATCATCTGCTTCGTTGATGTTAGCAATTGGTTTGAAAGCCATTGACGTTTACCTGCAATAAATTTTTTTATTTACATATGTTAGTGGATAAAAATAATATATTAAAAAGGGAAAACTTATGCATGAGTCCCTGGTATTTACCAAAAGACAACAATACATATGCAAAATATACATTCAGATATTTCTTCTTGAAGCTAGAAGTTATATAAAAGTGAGAAAGCTTGTGTATTAAATGTGTATTTTGAATCTATTCTAAAGCCAATGGAAGGCATGTGCATTTGTTTTTTGGCTAGAAGATGTGTAGACCTGTATAAGCTTGTGTGTAAACTATTCACCTTGAGCTTATTCTGAGGCTTACAAATACTTTTTTTGGAGGCTTGATGCTTTGTAAAACTGTAAAACCTTGTGTATAGACTATGTAGATTGATTTATTCATAAGTATAAAAAAAAAGCTATATGTGTAACAGTAAGTGTGGTATAAATGTGTATGTGCAGTCGTTTTTATTGTGAAGTGACTGTATCTAGAAAGTCCGAGTAAACAATGTTTTTAGTCACAATTGTTTGATTATCCTCGTATGTTTCAGCCAGTACTTTTAATGCATCAGGTGTAGTTGCTCGCGACAGCGCAACATACAATTGACCATGGCCAAAAACCGGCTGTGGTAGGTAAATGCCAATTTTGTCAAGTGATTGTCCTTGGCTTTTGTTTATTGTCATTGCATAACAAAGCCTTAACGGAAATTGTTTTCTTTTAAATACGAAAGGTAGTTCTTTGTCGTTATGCGTAAGTATTATTTTTGGAATGTAAACACGATGACCTATCATTGTTCCTGTTATTATTTGCGCTTCTATTATTCGCGACAACAGTTGTGTTACGATCAGTCGTGTACCATTGCACAAACCTGCTGTTGGGTTAAGATTCCTAAGTAACATGACAGGAGCGTTGACCTTTAATTCTAGAGAATGGGGTGGCAGCCCATAAAAGTTAAGAAGATTCAGAAAATCAGTAGGATATAACATTTTCGTATCACCATGATCGCCTGCATGTGGTATAGCAGAATCAGTGCTTGTATACACCCTGCTTTCGCCTTCACACATATGTAGCACCATAAGATTGATGTCTTGAGCTGTGTCATTTTTAGGACAGACAATAGCTTTCCTAGAGAACACATTTGCTGTCGGATTTTGCAGTGTATTAGCATCATAGATGAATTCTATAAGTTCAGATAACGCATTTGGACCTGGTGGCACTGTGTATTTTGTCGAAATTTGAACATCCTTGGTATTTTCAGGATCATCATCATTTGGTGTTCCCAGTCGGCCGTCTCCTAAAGCAAGAAGCCATGAAGAGAATTGAGAGATAGACTCTTTTTCTAATGCAGTGAGATTAGGCCTTTCTAGGCGCATATTCTGAGTCAACTTGTAGACTTTGAAGTATCGCCATAGATATGAGCTCGGTAGTGCAGATGCCAAGATGGATGATTTTGAACCTTTAGGTATTATTGGCAGTTTTTGTCTAAAGTCTCCCCCAAGCAAGATAGATTTGCCACCGAAAGGAAGGCTTGTGTTGTCAAGAAGGTCTTGCAAAGATCTATTGAGCGCTTCGAAGCACCTACGATCGTTCATTGGAGCCTCATCCCAAATTATTAGTACTGATTCTGTTAGTAAGTCGCCCAAGTGGGTTTTCTTCTTTATGTGGCATAATGACTCGTTTGTTAAATCCAACGGTATCTTGAACCAAGAATGTGTTGTTCTACCATCAGGCAAGAGCAAGGAAGCGATACCGGATGCAGCAACTGCAAGTACAATTTCTCCTTTAGAACGTAAGGCTGCAATAATAGTTGACCATAGAAAGGTTTTCCCAGTCCCGCCATGACCATAAACAAATCCTAGGACTTGTTCATTCGAAGCTATGGACATAAGCACATGCTCGTATATGTGCAGCTGTTCAACATTTAACATTGATCGATATGATTCATGTTCAGCATGCAGCAAGTCTCTGTCGTAATTTTTTTCTTCCATTAATAGTTTGTTTCTCAATTGCTCTAAGAAGTTAGGTGCAGGCATAGGCAATCCGAAATCAGACAACGATTTAGAAGTGGTGCCTGTACGAAGCAATAATTCAAGCTCACATAACACAGCCTGCATCTGATCATCTATATTACGGATGTTATGCTCACGAATAAGATCATCAGCCATCGTCAGCCATTGTTCATCCCATAGATTTTTAGGGTTTGAAATCTCACAATACAAAAGCATGTGGGCGAAAAGGGATCGTAACTCCGGCGCGGTGGCCCACCCGGCTGCTTCTACAAATGTGGCTGACCATTCTTCGTCATTTTCAAGGAGTCCTAGCTTTTCGCAAGCATCTCTGAACGTAGAACAAGCCTGTCCATTAACTGTTCTGATTGATGCAAAAGACTGACAACCTTTCTGGTAGTTCAAAAGCATCCTCAGAAAGAAAAGCTCGCCGCAACTCGGGTGTATGTAAATAAGTCTACCTATAGCCGGTGGTTTGTTTGATGTTCTAGAAAGCCATTCCTTGGCGGAAGCATCCCATCTATACCGGGTAAGATAGTCCACGTATCTTAGATGACGACCAGTAGCATCTTTCCGATTATTACGTAACCATCCGGTAAGAGTAGTACGCTGAGCAAAGCTGTTATCCAAGACGTTTTGCAATTGATCATTGTCTTTGAAGCATACATTTTGCATGTTTTCTAGGTGTACAGCTAACACCTGAACTGGAGGGTTCCGATCATGTATCAAGAAGTTAAACGTTCTCCAAAAGGCTTCGTGTGGGCATATGAATCGACCATCCACATAGTTTTTTATCTCATCGACAAAAACTTGACTTTGATGCTCTTCATCAGAAGAAGAAACGGCTCTTTGAATCTTATATCGTATACGATCAGTGCCTTTTGAAATGTACTTGAATAAGTACTTAATCAGCATGCTCCAACCACAATATTCTACATTTATATGAGCAGCGAAATGCAACAATAACGAAGGATTGTAAGGCACAACAAATCTGTTATCCAAAAGAATTCTATTCTTGTTCACAGTGTGACCTAACGCACGCCTTCTGTAACGCGCATAACCGCTTTGATCAAAGAAAGTATTTTCTTGATATTCTTTTGGATACTTCTTGCTACAAATTCCACCAGACATGCACGGTGAGTTGGGCTTTAAAACACCACACAGCCCATGAATCATTAGTTCGGTGACTATCTTGTACAATTCACGATCCTGGTCAGGGTCGGGTATTTCAGCCGAAATGTATTTATCTACATCTTCAGCTTGCCTGATCTTGCATGCCTCAGTGACCCAAAGCAACATGTGACAATGAGGAAGGCCTCTTTTTTTAAATTCAATGGTGTATAAATCTGCACCACACCAAGAATATACAAAAATTCAGAAGTGTAGAAAGAGAAATAAGATGCCAAAGGCTTAAAAGGGCAAACGACTGGTACCCGGCAACCACTTGGCCAAATGGTTTTTGCAACTTCAAAAATTTAATTAGAGAGGATACTTTAATCTGGAAAACTCTTGCTATAATATCAGGTCGATCCTCGGGCTTAAGCCAAGGGTACTGTGACATGTATCTTTGTATTTCCGGCCATTTGACATTGCAGGTAAAAGTGATAAAGTACTGTGGATTCCCATGTACCCTACAAATGGCCAGCGCATCTAAATAATGCCGATACATATATCTCGGACCACCAACGAATGATGAAGGCAGTATTGTTCGTTTCCTAATAGACTTCCCCTCAGTGTCACCTTGTTGGACAGCATCATGAATTCCTTGTAGAATCTCTGAGCGCAAAGTTTTTTGATTTTGTCTGGCATAGTCAATGCGTCCTTGCTCTATACAGACATATGCATCAACTATGAACTGTTGTAGCAGCCCACCGCCTCTAAGCAAATGTGTATGCAATTTAGACCGATCATGCAACAAATAACTATAGTACATGTTGACAGTTAGCCGCCTCTCTTTTTCGGTCGATGGAACACGCAAAGTCATTTTGGGTGACCAACCGCTTTCACCATACAAAAAAAGCAGAGGGTATTGTAATGACATGTATAAAGGATGAAGTTTGTTTATACGTTGTGGTCCTTGTTGCGAATGGTGAATAACCATGTCAAAACGAGCACACGAAAAATCGCCGTCAAGCAATATGGCACCAAGAGTGCCAGGAGATGGACTATCATACGAAAGCGCATGACGTGAACCATAAAGGCAAATCCAAAAATCAGGCACATTAGAGGACGTGCACAGATCTCTGGCCGTTCTAAAGAGCTTCACCAAGTCATTAGAATCTTCCAGAAACCCAATAATAAAACTGACAATGTCAGTAAAGAGTCTCGCTTGCTCACCCGATGAAAAGGCACTCATTCGATTAGATAACTCATTTTCAGTATCATAAATGTACATTTGTAGGAAACGCGGCCTTTCGTCAGGCAGTGGGCACATGCTTCCAAGCCAATGGTGTATCTGGCCTTCAATTTTGAACACATAAGGGCCATTGCCATTGTTTATTTTCTCATCGACCTTTGCACCAAAAGATGTCATCGAAAACATAGAGTTATACGCTCTAATGTTGTTCAAAAAGTCAGGCTGCGTAAACAGACCAATGACATCTGGCGGAGGCGTTCTTGGATAAGGGAGTGCCACTTTGCCGCCTTTACAGCATTGCGTGTATTTTGGGCGACAGTTCATAGAACGGGAAACACATTGCTCATCGAACCAGAAAAGTGCATCACAGAACTCACACACTACATTGCAGTCGCCAATGTCAATATAATGAGATGAATACGATGAGGCAGCAGTAGACGAAGAAGAAGTGCGGACTACACGTCTTGCCAGGCTAGAAAATGCATACCCAGAAAACTCAGGAACAACAGACGAACTCTCAGTCAAAGGCTGACCAACGACACGACGTTTTCGAGAAGTCATGGTCACGCAAATTAAGTATGGCAGCGTAACAACAACACAACCACCTGCAAATCAAAAAGCGCAATTTCTAGGCTACCAACAACAGCCTTAGCAACAATCAAACCATAAACCAGGCAACAACACAGGCAAGCAACACAACCAAACAACCTACGAACCTAGTAAAAGCACACAAAAAAATAAACAGGAAACTAATTATAAAAGAAGCAAGCGAAGTTACTCTCGCAGAAGACACTGCGCAACGAACAGAAAACAGAACCGCCTAAAACAAATAACAAATATTAGAACCGGGGAAAAAGGAACTGTGCCATTCCTCGTATAAAGTAGACCGATAATAGACATCATAATTCTAGTTGTTGTTTGACAATAGTAATATTTCAAGCAGTATTTGAAACTGCATAAAATAGGAAAATCGGTGACTACCAAAAGCTAGCTAAATTTATCAATGAAACTCATCAAATGTGTCCTTGGAAGTTAACCATCATTTAATGAGTTATTACAAAAGCTTCCTAATTTATGACTGCTATAACAGAAAAGCAACAATGATAATAAAACTGACTGGGAAAAAAAATCACATTTTTAGTATAAGCTAAAAATTAATAGAAACACAACAACGGGTTGAAACGGGTTTGGGTCAGAAGGGGTTTCAGGTTGGAGCGGGTTTCGGGTCAAAACGGGTTGGTTCTAAAAAATAGTTATTTTGCTGAGGTCTCCTTTGTTGTATCTTGGAATATATATTCCATGACATAAACTATATGCCTAGTCATTTCATGGAGTGAGAGTTAAAACAACACGAAAATAGTTAGATATAGAATAACTGAAACATGCATGTACATGCTAACTTTAGGCTTTAAACAACAATTACACCTGAATATGAACCCCATCCTAAATCATTTTCCAGTCAAAGTCTTATTATTTTAGAAATTGGTCTCCTAAGTAGCACTTCATAATCAATATTCAAACATGCTTATTAAAAAGCGGCCAGGGTAGTTTAGCACCATTTCAAGTCCAGGGGGCCTTATTTTACGACCCTTCTCATCCCTAATACCTACCCATTCTAACCTGTTTTCAGTGTTTTTTTTGTTTTAATTCAACCCGTTCTGACCCGTTTATGGATTTGCTGAAGCTTTGTTATATTATTGTTTTCGTGGCCTAACTTAGTAACCTGTGATCAGTGATGTTCATTTACAAATTTCCAAAAGCCATTTGAATTTCATAGTTGAATATGAGCCTACGACATTCATAAAACTAAAAGTGATCAATATCATAGCAACAACCTAACTCCAAGTCAACTAAGGTTTATTTAAGTCCTATGCATGACCATTTTCCGTCATTTAAGGTTTCTATTTGGCGTTCTTTCTTCTGACCATGAAGCTTCTTTGACTGTTGAAGTGTTGGGCAAAAGGATTATTTATGATTGATGTGTTACTGAACAAACAGCAAGAACAAAATCATCATTAACAAATCAATGTGCAGGAAGCAAAATTCATTCCCAAACCAATACACCAATATATTTTCTAATGGAATCACACAAAAGCATCTAAAAAACCAAAATGCCTTTGGGGCGGCTCGACCTGGATTTAGGGTGGTTCGACTGGTTTTTTATTTTTTATTTTTTTTGGTTTTGGTTCGACTTTTGGGCCGGTTTATTGGGCCGGTCGGATCGGTCCACCGGTGCCGACTCCGGTTCAACGTCCGGTCCGGTTTCGAAAACATTGATTAGTACCCAATTGCTTAGTAAAAACTGGGTTCTATTATATTTTCTAAATTTCTTATTATACCTGGGTTCTATTTGTTGGTTCCATACCAATATATTTAAATAATAAACTCGTTTAATTTTCTTTTACACACAAATCGTCATAGTAATACATTAAAAAAGAAGAAGCTTTTTCATTTTTGCGGAAGGTCCCTCCACCCAATTTTGATACATAAAAGTTGTTGAAATTTGTTTAAAATGCACATATACTTGAAGTTAGTGAAAAATGTTGGCTACTATATAGAGACTATATAGATGGCTTTGTGTTGGCGTGGGATTCGTTCTCATCATTTCTTTTATGGTAGCAATTCATCAAAATTATAAAGACAAATAGCTAAAAAACCAAAATGCCTGTCAAACAAACCAAAATAAGAACACAAAAGCACCTAAAAAACCAAAATGCCTATCACAACCAATCCTGTAGCAAATAGCAAACAAACACAAAGAGCCTAAGTATAACCAGAGCAAATCGAGACTAATTGAAAAGAAAACCAAAAATGTAAACAAAATCAGAACCAACACAACCAAGTAAAACCCCATTTTAACCCAAGAACATGACAGTGGAATCACCTTACAAATCAAACGAAGAAACAACAAAACAGAGATCCAAGGTTTGTGGGGGTTATGTGGAAGAAAGAGACATGAATTTTGAGTGGGTATGAGTGAGTATGGTTTTGATTATTGTAGGTAAGGTAAGGTGAAGGGAAGAGATGAGTTAAACACGCAATTGGGTAAGGTGGAGGAGGAAAAAACCTAGACTGAACTCACGTGGGAAAGGTAGAGATGTTCAACAAAAGCCATGCTTAAGAGAGAGAAAGAAAAGAGTGTTTCAAACTATCAAAGACAGATGCATATACACGCGTCAAACAAAGGCTATGGAACACAAACAGCAATGAAGAGTTGTACACCAAAAGGAGGAAACGCAGTAACAGGTAGTACAATTTGCAATAGTTGTTTTCTACACACATACACAATTTGCTAAATATAGTATTAACTAGTAATTAGACCCGCGCGCGTTGCGGCGCATGTACATTGCAAAAATCGAATAGGTTAGTCCAAGCGACATAATCCATTCACCATATTAAAGTTTCAAAGGTTGAGGTGTAAAATGAAGTAATAGCGCAAGGAATAAAAACGCAAGAGTGGGGCAGTAAAAATAGAGTAATAATTCAAGGGGTAAATACACAATCTTTGAATGAGAAGGTAATAGTGCATAGGGTTAAAACCTTAGGCTGTGCTGGCGAAAAAATGGAGCATCATCACCAGCTTGGTCAACTTCTTCATACTTAACATCTTGTTCCTGAAATTTCACTCCAACCAGAAACCTCATGCACACCTGCACAACCCAAATGAACATTAGCAACTAAGAACAAATGTATGAGCTATTGAAAAACTCACTTGTTTACTTTAGATGCAACCAGAAGTCTTATAGGATTAACAAAGTTATCCAAAAATTGAAAACATGACACACACATTATTAAACTGCACCATACAAACTCAAATAATACACCATTCAATTTTAACTTGAGCTACACATTATTATTCTAATGTCTCATGTTTAAACCGGTGCGGAGAATATGCATCGGTATTGGAAAATAATATATTGCAAGATTATTAGAAACAATATATATATATATATATATATATATATATATATATATATATATATATATTAGAAGGGTGATAAGGTAAGGGCATGGAGTATAACTTGGCTCAAAAGTTGAAAGATCGCAAATATTATTACATGACCCGCAAACATTTTCCTGCAATTTTGAATCATATTTGATCATAAAGAGTGAATGCATAACTATTATGAGAACAAAAATTACAGTATTGTTATTACTCTAAATATCTGAGGGATACCAATTAAAAAGGTGTTTGCGTCGAGATTATACTCGATACAACTTTCAACCCATTTCACACTTCTCGTTTTACTGAAATTTCGTGATTTTACAAATTATGATAACATTGTAACATAAACTTCAGCAATTATAAGTAAATGAGCCAATATAGCGCATAATAAATATATGAATGACAATAGTAAAATGGTCAAAAGCGCAAGGAACATACTCAAATAAAGAAACATTCTACATCAAAAAGGAAATAAACAGGAAAACATACACAAAGTAGTGATCAAACCGATAGCCTCAATCAAACATTTAAACAACCAGATGGTGTGCCCCAAGATACCAAACAACAGAAAATCTAACTAAACATAAATAACATCCGAAACATAAACATCCATAAATATATCATAACATAAATAAACTATATCATCCACATAAACATCCATAAGATACATCCAAAACATAAACATCCATGACATAACATCCGAAACATAAACATCAATGACATAACATCCATAACATGAAATCCAAAACATAACATCCATAACATAACATCCAAAAAAAAAAATCAAAGCACAAACTTAGTTAAACAATCCATACTTCGCTCCCGCATTCTTAACCCATTTCTCACAATTCTGCGGCTTAAGACGTACCCACGGTTTCCTAAGATCGGCACTCTCACCAAAAAGCAAAAGCGCAGTTTCGTATTTCGCATCCGACTCATCCCAACCCAATGTCTCCAACTTCGCCAAACATGCATCCATATCATCAGAAAGTGCTTGTTTCTCAATCATCATTCCAACCAACTTGCTAATATCTTCACCAACTTCTATGAGCTTTGACTCTAATGTTGCCTTATGTTTTCGTTTCTCTCCTTTTTCTTTTTTTTTGGGACCGAATACTTGACTCCTGACTAACACCTTTACCTGGGGAATCCACTTGAGTGCATTCGACATCCATACCATCCAAATTCTGCTCATACACTTCCTCAGAAGGATGAGGAAGCGTAGCACTTGGCCCCCAACTATCAAACCCATTTGAAGTAGACCCCTCATACAATTGACAACAAAGCTCGGGGTAAGCAAGTGGCGCAGTTCTCAAAGCTTCTACATACTTGTTAGACTGTGTGAAGAAATATTTTAAAATACTATAATATTAATGAAATATACCACTACTAATTATTAGTATAAAACAAATACCTTCATCTCAATTTGCCACTCTTCTTCTGACAAGTTAAAAGTGTTTGTAACTGGATCATAGACATTCCCAGTTTTGTTTTTAAGCTTTAACCAAGCTGCAAATTTTCCTTTTACAAAATCATAGTGATTCTTCATTTGATGTTGGTCCACTATGAAATTGTTTTGAGTTTTCAATTTTTCAGCTACATTTTTCCACGACGCTTATTTAAGACTACTTCCTTCACGTCCATTAACGGTTACTTCATGAACACATGCTTCAAGAAAGGTTTTTTCAACACCTTCTTGCTTCCAATTAATCCTAATCCTTTTCGCCATTTCATTGGATATTGGTTCCTAAAGATTAGGGATTTAAACCACCTCAATCATACCAATTATCCAATGTTTCTAATATAACAACTAGTAACAATCAACATACAACATAAAGAAAACATGCATCTTTTTTCATACCAATTATCTAACATAGAACAACCCATTTCTAAAAACACAAACCAATCAACATACAACCTAGCCAAAACATACATCTTTTTTCATACTAATTATCTAACATAGAACAACCATTTCTAAAAACACAAACCAATCAACATACAACCTAGCCAAAACATGCATCTTTTTTCATACCAATTATCCAACATAGAACAACCTATTTCTAAAAACACAAACCAATTCAAGCATAATAAATAACAAATTCAGAAGAAAAAAAAACAACAAATTCAGAAAAAAAAACAACCCATTTCTCATAATAAATAACAAATTCAGAAAAAAAAAAACTTGTTTTATGTTAATAAACAACATCCCACAACACCATAAACTTTTTTAATAAACATCCCACAACATATTACAAGCATAGATCGATTAAGAGGGTTTTTATATGCTTAATAGAAAAAAAAACACACGAACTAACCTCTGTGACGCGAGCAGAGAGATGAACGTGGGAAGAGGAAGGCGGAGGAGCCGGAGAAGATGAGGGAGGAGCCGGAGGAGGGCGGCGGTGGCCGCCGGCGCTGAGGGAGGAAGGAGCCGGAGGTTTGAGGTGGGTGGTTGAGGGTTTGGGTGATGAGAGGTGAAAGAAAAGGGTAGGGTTTGTTTTGTGGTGAGGAGGGTACCCTTGTCTATTTTTCATTCAGCATCTCACAATGTCTGTATCATTCAGACTTAAAGATTTCATTAAGAGGCTCATATTTTTGCAACCAAACAACTTAACCTCTGTCTGAATAAGAGGTCAGCCTCTTAATGAATCATTAAGAGGGTAAACAAACAGCCCCTTAGTAATCGGGACAAACCCGATCGGTGCATGTATCTTTAAAGCGCAAATAAGTATTTTTGAGTACTAATATAGCCGTATAGGAGATGCTTAACAACAATCTTACATGCAACTAGGACTAATATTTTCCAGATAATTACAATAAACCCACTTCTTTTGTAATTACATATTCAATGCTCTGTTTCACCTTCCACATACTAGATTACAAGAGTTTATTTTCCTTTTTAATTAATATACTTGAATAATTTCGTTGTATTGAAGTGTACATTTTTTTTAACGGCAAATTTTATCACACCTTAATTTCACCTCACCTTGCATTTGCAAGGATTTGAACCCACAACCTTACATTTGTAAGGGAAGACACCATACCACTAGACCAAGAGGTCATGGAGATTAAGACTAATCACCGGGGGGTTAATACTTACGTCACTGTCAGATTAATCCTTTACCCAAACCGTGATGGTAACCCGTGCGAGTATTAATGCAAGTGAGTGTGTATGTGAAGTGTGTGAGAACACAAGAGTTAAGTGGTTCGGTCGTTAATGACCTACGTCCACTGTAAGTACACCGGAATATTATTGATAACAAGAGAGGTTACAATGAGTGAGTATAGTAGTGATGGTTATTTCTGAATGAATCTACAAGGATTGCATCTAACCCTATTTATAGGCACCGCAGTGGGCTGCATGGAATGGCCCACGGGTGACACCATTGGTCTGGGCCCAACCGAGGCCCAAGCCCATGGTTCTTCTGAAAATGGCGGGAAGAGGCAGGATACTGTTGATGACGTCACACTATAGTGTGGTCGTTGTTGTAGCCGGACACGTGGCGGATTTCTGGCGGTGTACAGTAACATCGTACTTGCTACAGTGTTCAGGCTATCCATGCTGTCTGATGTGACGTCTGACAGTTGGCGAGGTAATGCCTGCTGGTCACTATTCACGACAGCATGCACAGTGTAGCCGTTCACCTTTTGTACCATCTCCCACATGTCCTTCTCCTGCTGGTGTGTACTCTGACATGGATCTTTATGAATCTTCCTTCTGCCGTTCTTTGTACTTCGTATGAGAGGTGCCAAGGGAAGATTCTGCGCGTGGTAACACGCGCGTATCAGGTGTTGTATGTTGCTTATCGTATGCTTTGGCGCGCGAGACATGTTGATTGCTTGTCCCCGCGCGAGTGTGTTCCCGCGCCATGATCTGGCGTGGGGTTGCTGTTGCCCGGGGATAGGGACGCCTTTCAGATTAGGCTCCCTATCCCTTCATGTACATTATGTTTTAAATTTGTATACTTCTAAAACTATAAAATGCTACTAAAGTTTTCTGTAAGTATGTCTTTAACTTATTAATTATCACTAGTGGGATGCCCGCGCGATGCGGTGGGGAACACAACACTTAAAGGTTGAGTCGAGGCAGGGCTAGCTCAAGTTTGACTTGCACTTCATACAGAGGTGGTTTGGGTTGACTATAATTTAAAATAAAGATGGAATTTTAAACTCGAGCTAGGCTTGATCAAAAATCAAGTTGGGTTGCTTAACTTGATTTGATTAGACTTTACAACTAATTTACCATGAGAGTCAAACATATAAATTATTCTTGCCAAAATTCTAAAAATAAAACTTTTCCTAATTAGCCAAAAGACTAAGTATGCATATTACACAATTTATTAACTCTTGTACGGGATATATGCTAACGGACTCTTACATAGGTAATATCTATTAATGTTTTGCTTCAAAGATAAGTTGATAATTACATCAAAAACAAATAACGAACTCCGACATTTGCATTTTTGTTTAACGAAAAAGAAGCCGAGCCAATTTGGTTGAATGTCTGTTTATGTTTGCGTGAGATCCAGGCCGATGTTCAAACTATCCCACCCATGTCATATTTTGACCCAACGTGGGCTCGGTTACCTGTTGCGCCATCACCTGCAATGCAACCACTACCTATGCTTACCATAGTATAGCTAACCAATTAGTATAGTACTATAGTTTATAAGTAGTAAAAAAAGATGAAGATTATAAAACAGTTATAAGCTGTAGGAGTTAACAATTTATAAAAAAAAAATTAAGAGTAATGAGGGTTAAAGTTGCTTTAAACTACGTTAATAATAAGATATACCAATATTAGATATTTGTGGGCATTCTTAACATTTCTTAATATAAATAAAATATGAATTTTATTTGGTAATCTAAACCTAAATAAGCAATGTATATAGCTTTACATACATTTAGTATTGTCGTACAATGTATATTGGGAATTATAGTAACTTTTACTCATAATAAATGTAACGAATACAAAGAAAAGTAATGTATTTGGTTTTGTAACAATAACATGAAAGCCATCCATGTTGGTACGTTCTAATTTGAATGGATGTGAATTAGATTAGAGATTCAAATAACAACATCAAACTACCACAAATCGTCCTAGATGCTAGAGTTCCATCATCACCAACATACATGCGAAATCAAACAAACAACGAGCTTAATCATATTACAAAACAGGAGTATTTTTATTTGTGGTACATCACTGACATGTGTATGCACGAATTTTCCAACATTGTCCATAATTTCCCTCGTAATACATTTCGCTTCACATCTTGCGTGTTTCTCTTTTGAACTATATCTCAATCAGGAACATGAGTTGTTAAAGTTTATCGCAAGATGCTACCACTTCTCGTATTCTCAATGATTATTCTTAGCAACCACTATATAACGTATGTAAACATAAGAACAAAGATTATAGAGAGAAATATAGGATGGAAAATGAGAAAGCTCTTTATCAATGAGTTATACCAAGTAGAATAAGCCTCTATTTATAGGGACATAACATTAATACAAACTTAATGGTATATGGGAGTTAGAATATGTATAGTTGTCATAATATATATGTTCATAACATAAAAAAACATTAATTCAAACTTAATGATATATGTAAGTTAGAATATGTATAGTCACCATAATGTATATGTTTATAACAAAGAAATTTTAATTATGTCACAACTCTTTTTACTATCTTTTTATATTATCAATATTTATACTTAATGCTAGATGTGTTTTAATTAATATAATTTAATAATATTGTAGAAAGACTATTTTAACCTCTTACTAACTTTATTAAGGTGTTGTACCATGAGCATAAAATATAGTAATTACTTAAATTTGGTTGGTATCCTTGCCTCATTCTTTATAATATAGTATAGATATAGATAAAGATGGATGTTTAAACATGTCTAATCTCTTAACTATGTCCCCATTTTAATGTGTCCATTGATTTTGTAGCCAGCTAGCCTTGGTTAGCCATCTTCATCTTGCCCCACCCCTATGATGGACCATGGACCATGGTGTTGACCCAAAAATGTTGGTCTGCACTTTATATCGTATTCAAGTGGTTGTATGCACTATGCAGCACCTTTTCATGGTGTTTATGTGGGTTCCAAATCTTCAAGTAGCCATGTGGTGTGATCTTGTTTTTTGTCACCCTTCTTGTTATCATTACATTATTCCCTTGTTGCCTTGGTCTACTTGACATTTTATAGACATGCATAAAATTTGCTTGTACATAATTGACAAGTGCATTTATTGTAGCCAAATAAATATTTTTGTTTAGGTGCTGAGTTACATTTGATGTGTACCGTCACTATATAATTTGTGAAGGTGGATATAATAAATTCGAGATGTCTTCAATGACAAATAATGTTACAACAAATATTGACTTGTTATAGACTTGAATACCGTTTTTTTTTTTTTGAACGGCAAACAAAACTCTTATTAAAAACGCACTAGCAAGACGTTAGCAAGAACTCCGAACACGACAATCCGAAAAAAAAACCAACCGAAAAAACAGAAAACAAAGAACAAATAGCAAACAACCCCAGAAACCCAGCTTATATCATCTTAGTCGTGTCAAACCTGCACCACGAATCCCACGTCATGTTCGGCATTCGACCTCGGTTCGTTATCTATAGACTTGAATACTTGATTATAGCATTTAGGTCAAACACATTTATTGTTAAATTTGTTTTTGAACAACCAACAAATCAAACCTGAGCACTCTCAGGGCACCCATTAGACAAATCGAGTACTTCAAGAATAACCCGAGTTGTCAAACACTAATTCCGGGAAAAACCCGGTAACCCACCTGGCACAACAGTGAAAATGCCAGTAAAACCTGCCTGGCTCAAGAATCGAACCCAGGATTCCCCGGGTCTTCTATCATTGTCTACCAATGCCTTTACCCCTGCACTGCAATGGTATTGGCAATTATTAAATTAAATTAAATAAATGACATGAGATTAATCTATGTAATCGTTTTATGTGAAGCGTTTATTTATTTATTTTTTACCAAATTTTTGAAGTTAAGGGTTTCGCTACCTTTTTATTTTTAGAATAGAGGTAGATCTGCCTACATCTTTACTCTTTTTAGACCATAACATTAGCTTGTCTATAGTTGAGATTATACTGATAAGGTTATTATTGTTAGGTGGTGTTTGTTTTCCCCCAAAAGTACTTCTGACTTCTTTTGTCTGCGCTGCGCAGACACGGACAGACGTTTGGGTTCTGCAGATTATTTATTTTTTAAAAGACCTTCCACTAAAAAAGGTCTTCCTGTCATCTTCTTGGTGCAGACATAAAAAAAAGTCTTCCAACCGCTTCTCACATCCCCTTTTTTTTTCTTTTTCTCTTTTCTTCTTAATTAGACTTCTTCTCAACCCATTATCTCCTCCTCTCTTTTCCCCTCCCCTAGTCCCCTGCCGCCTCCTCCCTCACACCCCTCTGCCGCCGTCGTCTCTATAACATCGTGAATTTTCCCTAAATTATTTTTTTAATAAAAAGAATGTGTTGTTTTAAACAATATATGTTTTAAATACCTTAAACTAATAATTATTTGTATCTCGACACTTTTGTACGTTTTAAAAATATTTCGAGTCACTTTCGGGCTTATATAATCATATTATGAATTTAGAATAATATAGTTTTAGGGAAATAATTGCCAAAAAAAAAAAAAAAGATTTGTGTGGACCGGGACTCGAACCCGCGTCCACGGCCAACCAACACACAGCCACAACCAACCGAGCCAACTATCATCCTGTGTAGTATTTCAGAAGAAAATAAGCTTAACACATTCCTTAAATTGATCAGTCAAAGCCAAAAGTCAACCAATTCAATTCTTGTTCAATCAAGCTTGATTTGACTTCAAATCAGCAATTAAGACCTTCCTTTTGTGCAGAAATCACGCCCCTGTGTCATTATCCTGTCAATTTCGTGTGTTAAAGCCGAGATTTGCAGCTAATCTTATGTTTAAACGCGTTTTTATAAATTCCCAAACACCAATATTGAATCGACATGTATAGTACATAATTTTGCAATTGAATCTACCCACACACTCATAGACAACCGACCTGCACAACCCCCAAACAAACTTTCACTTTCGAACACCATACAGATCGTAATTAATGGCTTCTGGTGCGACATGGGCTCGTGCGCGACTGCACCCTTCTGGTCAAGATCAACTTCAATTAAATGTATGTTTTGTTTCGTTTGTTGTTGTAGAACAAAAGCCCCATAGATTTGTTTAAGATTTGCAGCGAATCGTGGGTTAATTAGAAGCTTAGGGCAAGTTAGGGTTTATAAGCATAATATTGGGGATTTTGTTTATTTCTGATTGTGTTTAAAAACGTAACTGATCCATCAAATATAACAAACAACCACCCAGACTAGTGGTCTGGGCGTAGCATCTGCATAGTCTGGCCCCGGGTTCGAGTCTGTGGAGGGCCGGGTCTTTGCATTTTTATTTTATTTTAGCCTTTTTATTCAATTAATGTATATATAAAACCTATTAATTATTAAAAATAGTAAACGTAGTCCAAACTTTTTATAAAATTATCCCAGCTTCTCAAGACCCTAAAATTTATGTTTATAATTTTATTTTTCGGAAAAATACTTATTTATTATTTTTAATGTATTTTTTCTTGTTTAAACCATAATTAATTCATAGAAAATTCATTTTTCATCATTTTAATACCAAAATTTTTGTGGAATTATTTTTAACCATTTAAAACTGTTTGGCAATTTATTTTTGTAAAAAAGTTATTTTATCTATTTTTACGATTTAATCCTATTTAATTGTTTATATTTGATTAAATTCAGTTTTAAATGAAAATAATATGAAAAATAATTTTTAAAATAATTTTTCACTTATGTCACATATTAAATACTGTTATAAAAATGAAAATAATATTTTTTTATTTTATTTGTATCTAAATCCTAATTATTGCATTTTAATGTTAATAAATCAATTTATAAAAAAAATATAAAGATATCAAAATTACAAGTTTTAAAAAATTTTGGAAATTAATTCTAGTATCTTAGTATGAAAAGGACTTATGATTTTCAAATTTAAGTGACTTGATTACTTCCTCTATTTATTTATACTTCTATTTCTTAATTAATTGCGTAAAATCAAATATTTATATTTAAATGTTCTTTAAATATTAAAATTATTTGAACCCTATTATATTTCAATTCAAAAACCCTGTTAATCCCCAATTTCTAGTCTAGAAACCCTAAGTGCCTAATCCTAGATAACTTAGACTCTAAGTTCAATTCCTTACAAATTATTATTTATGCATTTAGGTTAATCCTTTGGAATATTCTAATCCAAACTTTGTGGTTCGACATATTTCAAGATATTACACAAACGGTGAGTTTACATAGCCCCTTTTTTCTGTTTTACATTTTGGGGTGAAACATGTTTAAATATTTTATACTCTATCATTTACTCATTCTTATATTGTTGAAACTTGTGATTCAATTACACTATCATTTACTCATTCTATCATTTGACTGTAACAAAAAGACACAGTACAATCATTAACATTGATCAAGCCGCCTGTTTAGATTATAGCGCTATAGGTCTGACAAACCCATCCCCCCGCATAAATTTAGGGATGATCGATAACAGTTACACTTTTACTAACTTGCGAGTTAGGTCTCAGTCGACACAAGGTTTGATTGTACAAAAGACGCCTTGTTACATGTCGGACTCATATTCTATCATTACTCATTATTATACTTCAACTATGATTGCTATACAACATATTGTTTTCAACTAAATACAAAACCTATGTATTCTCACCAACTATTTATAGTTGACCCCCCCCCATCTTTCCAACTCAACATGTTTCAGGTTTTATTTGCTATTGGAAGTTGTACAAGTCTTGGAACACGTAGGAGCTTTGGACTTAGTTTATATTATTCAAGCTTTTGTAATCTTTACTTGTAAGATGAATTGTAAAATGTTTAATATCATTCAACTTTCATTTAGTACCATGAGCTATTGAACAATCATCACTACGTGACACTTCGATGTTTCCGTCATCAGTTGGGGTGTTACAGTCTCCTCCCTATTCCCCCTTTGCTACCGCCGCCTCCCTCCTCCTCCCCCTCCCATTGCCGCTGCCGCCTCCTCCCACTAATTAAACCTCAAAAACCGGATATTATTATGAGGGTAAGTTCTTCTTGTTGTTTTAAGTTTATTATTATTATTATTATTATTATTATTATTATTATTATTATTATTATTATTATTATTATTATTACATTATTGTTGTTGGTTTTGATATATTAATTTGGGGATTTGTAGAGTATTTCGTTTGATGAGTTTGTGGTGAATGCTGGAGTGGATGCGTCTGGAGTGGATACTGAGATGGCAGGGCCGACCCTTAAGGGGTGCGGGGAGGACTCTCGGCCCGGGCTCAATTTCTCGAGGGCACATTGACCCTCCGGTAATCCAAGTTTTCTTAACAGTGATGTTCTTAATTCGATTGATTTTTGTATGTTTGAACCCCAAAATTGTTCATCAAGTATTAATCCAAGTGAAGGGTAGTTTATATAAAACATAAAGTAAAGAAATGTTGAGAGATGTTAAGAATTAAAGAAGAAAATAAAATAGTTTGAGAAAAAAAATTGCAAGTTTATTAACTCGTAGGACTAGAGAGGATGAAGAAGATGAAATGAAGATGACTCACACTTAGTTGTTTTTGCTTTTTACCAGTTGGTTTTGACTTTCTTTTTAACTTTTATTTTTGTCATGAAACAGTTTTTTTTTATTGCCAAACTTTCACCCATTTATATTTTCACTCTTTGTGATATTCGAACTCTCAACCTCCCCCAAGAGGGTTTGTTCCCTCTACCGTTAGACTACAACCTAAGTGGAAAATAAAATTTGATATTACTTTAATTGTAGCTTAAAAAATAGTTTACATTATTTATTTCGTTAAAACCTAAAAATAAGGCTAAGGGACACAATTTTTGCAGCCCGGCCCGGACACCTGAATTTTCAGGGTCGGCCCTATGAGATGGTGACCATGAGTTTGGAAATGGGAATGTTGTGTAAATTGGGTTGTGGTGGGTTATGGTTTTGGTAGGTTGTGTTGATTCACGGGGGGTTATGGTAGGTTGTGGTTGGTTCACGGTGGTTATGATGGGTTGTGGTTGGTTATGGTCATGGTGGGTTATGGTTGTGGTGGTTTATGGTTATGGTGGGTTATAGTTTAGGTTACACTGCAGACGTTAACAAACAAACAGTCATCTTTTTACAGACTGTAAACCTTTGATCCACCTCTTCTCCTGCAAATATCTACGGATGTAGTTCGCAAACTGGAGACTTTTTATCTCTTTAAAAACAAGCAACACCTTTTACCTAACCTTGGTGTTGATGTGACTTGGATACGTGTGGCATTTTTCTTTGTTTTGAACATGGAGTTAATTTGTAATTTAGTAAAAAGGGAAATGTTTTGAATCCTCGAATTCCATGCCAAAACAACGAGTGATTTCTTTCTTTTCTTTTTAAAATTATGATTTCTTTCTTTTCTTAACTTTGCACATGTTGATCGTAATAAAGTTTATTCTTCCTTACATTTTTATATATGTCCTTATATGCAGGGCCGGTCCTGAAAATTCGGGTGCCCGGGCCGAGCCGGGAAATTTGTACCCCTTAGTCTTAGGTCTTTTAAGCAATGTTTTCATAACCGAAGCGGACGTTGAACCGGTATCCTTACCGGTTCCCTAGTCGGACCGGTCGAACCGGATATAGAACTGAAAGTGTCGTAACAATTATACAAATTAATATGTTTGGCTAATTGGCTCATAAAAAAACCACCATTTCTTAAATTCCATAATAATCTGAAGGGCCATTATTTATGTCTAGACTTCAAAAGTTTTTTAATGAAATGAATTGGACTTGAATCATGTACATAAGCGTGAGACAATTACTGTTTTGTAGTACTACTATATATTAAAATTTACTGTAAAGGCTGCACAATTACTGTACCACAATACATATCTCAAGTAACACACATCAACTTTTTTTTTAATTTTGTCGTATCCTTCAAATATAGTTTTTCATGTATGACTCATCTTCTTCCTTACCTACTCCACCTTCTTGCGTTTATAACCAGTGATGTTTAAGATGAGATCTTTTTTTGGGTTGAAAACAGAAAGAAAATACTTGCCGAACAAATACACTCTACACTCGTCGCTGCTCAAAGTGCCCCTTTAGAAATTAGGCCCGGGCCGGGAGTCCTCCCCGCACCCCCTCAGGGCCGGCCCTGCTTATATGTATATATAAATATTCATATAATTTATTAAAACAAAAGGCATGTATAGAAATGAATATTCTCGTGGGATGATGTAGTGATTACGATGATGCTCAAAGATGCGACTCAAATCGCACTAGATATAAAGTTGATAATGATAAAATGTTTTGTTTGGTAGTTTTTAAATAATAACTAACATCGGTATTAAAATATAATCAAAATTGCGGATAACTTTTTATAGTATATTATAATATGTATATAAGAAGTTTGTTAACTACATATATACGTGTAAAGCATGACCTTATATCACTTCTTCCAACCTGTCAAAGAATCTTAATTACTTCTAAGTTGTGTCTACCTTCACAATTAATCTATAATTTCTAATAAACGATATAAACATTCTATATGAAATACTATACTAATATCATCATTTGAATTATTAATTTGGCTTGATAGTGACTCGTATATTTCCTGTTATTTGATTTGGACCTGCAGCTGTTTCTAAGCCACAGAAAGTTAACCGATCTAATCTCCTTAATACTTGACATCACATACTCTCATATTATAAACACCCAAGAACATCCCTATTGACCGGTTAAGCACAATTGTTAAAATCTAATTATGTAATTAGCTTTCATCCCTCTATATGGTAACAATACCACCACACTTTGAAAATCTAATGCCATTGTTTATCATGTCAAGACATATAAAATATATATATCACAAACAAACATCATAAACATCTTTGGTGTTTTTAAAAAAAAGATTAAAAAAAAAAAACATCCGTACAAAAAAAACCAATCTGGTTGAGTGTATTTAGGGTATGTTTGACAAAACTAGTTGGTGGCTGGTAACTGGAAGCTAGAAACTTTTTAAATATATTTTAATGTTTGGCAGAGTAGTTAGAGCTTTTAATAAAATGTATAAAATGATTAAAATGGGTATAATTAAAAGCTTGTAAAGAAGGTTTTATTTTATTTTTAAAATAGAATGAGTATTTGTGTCATTTACTAATTAAAAGCTTGTAGCTAGTAGAGCTTTTTCTCCTAACCTAAAAGCTTCAGCTTCTTTAACAAACAAGGTTTTTTATTGAGTAGGAGTTTTTTCTTAAAAGCTTGAAGCTTGAAGCTACTAAAAGCTCTTCCCAAACTTCATAAATTACATATATACCCAAGTCAAAAATTTTATTTACATATTTCCCCTTCTCAAAAACTAAAAATATCAAATATACACATTCTATTATTAAGCACCTCATATCATTTACATGTTATGATGAATGTAATGATATGAGGGCTTAGTAATGATTATGTAAAAGTGTTAGAACACTCGTTTCGGTGAAATCAAGTTATAGGATGCATGAAAACATTTTGTATGTTACATGTTCTTGGTGTTCATAACTTATTAAGTTGGAAAAATCGTATGGGATATAAGTTGTAGGATGCAAAGAATGTGTTGTATGACTTGTCGTGAATATAGTTTAGTAAAAGAATTGGGGTAAAATAGTTATTTTTTATGCGTTTTTAATAGAATGAGTATATATGTAATTTATGAAGTTTTGTAGGGGGTATATGTAATTTAAATTTTGGGTTGGGTATATATGTAATTATAGTTGAAAATAGGGGAAAATATGTAATTAATCCTTGTTTATTTAATGAATTATAAATATAATTTATTAATATTACAAATCCGCAATTTTTAGATTAGTTATATATTTTTTCAAAGTTCTAAGTTATTTATGACGTAATTCAATTTCTAAACATGATTTGATCGGTGAAACAGCAAGACGATTGGTTTTATAGAAAAGCAAAAGTTTATGAAACGATTGCTACAAGACAATTCAACTTCTAATGATTTACATCTAACTATTGAGTTTGTTGAAAAGTTTTACTCAAATGTATATACAACATATATATTCCCAATCCCAATGTTAGTAGGCATCCACCTAATCAAAACATGATTACATACCAAAATCCAAGCAAAATTTGTATGATTTACAACTTATCACAAAACTTTGATTTCACTATACCATCCCCACTCCTTTCTGATCTTCACTTGTTCCCAAAATTGCATAAAAAAAAAGCCCACAATCAAATGCGGCTTTAAAATCTTCAACCATCTAAGCATAAATATTAACAAGATCATATCCACAATCAAATCTTGTAAAAACATGCATGATCTTTAGTCATAGTTGACGATGGATCAACCCATGTACCATAATGATTGCAATGATCAATGATTGATCAATATTGGGTTCTATTGTTAACTTGAAAACATCTTTGGTGTTTTTAAAAAAAGAATTAAAAAAAAAAAAACAGCTGTCCAAAAAAAAACCAATCTGGTTGAGTGTATTTAGGGTATATTTGGCAAAACTAGCTGGTAGCTAAAAGCTGCAAGCTGGTAGCTAGAAGTTTTTTAGATATATTTTGGTGTTTGGCAGAGTAGCTTGAACTTTTAATAAAATGTATAAAATAACCGAAATGGGTATAATTAAAACCTTGTAAAGAAGGTTTTTATTTTATTTTTAAAATAAAATGAGTATTTGTGTCATTTACTAATTAAAAGCTTGTAGCTAGTAGAGTTTTTTTCTCCTAACCTAAAAACTTCCAGCTCCTTCAACATACAAGGCTTTTTATTGAGTATGAACTTTTCTCTTATAAGCTTGTAGCTTCTAAAAGCTCTTAAAAGCTCATTGCCAAACATACCCTTAACAGGTTGGTTACTGTTTAGACCGATGAACCAAAATTAACCCATGACCTCTTGGTCTAGTAGTATTGTAATGTGAGGTTGTGTGTTCAAATCCTTGCAAATGCAAGGTGTGGTGAGGTGAAATAAAAGTGTAATAAAAATTTGCCGTTCAAATTTTTTTTTACAACTTTAGTTTTCATATTTTGTTTATTTAATGAATTATAATTATAATTTATTAATATTACAAATCCGCAATTTTTAAATTAGTTATATATTTTTTCAAAGTTCCAAGTTATTTATGACGTAATTCAATTTCTAAACATGATTTGATTAGTGAAACAGCAAGAAGATTGGTTTGATAGAAAAGCCCTATCTATTGGCACCCCCACCTTGTCTATCTAAATTCCATAGCCGCCTTCAAAGCGGAGTTTTGGGTAAAGCTCAGTGTTTTGAACCCAAAAGCTGACAGCATCAGGTGGTATCAGGTGGGGGGCCTTAGGATTGGTGTTAAGCTCTGAGCTTAAAGTCTGATAAAGCTTTGACTGGTGTGACAATGATGTCACCCATGAGCCCTATACGCCGAGCTTTGAGGGGGCCAAAATAATTTTTTTGGGGGGTGTGATTAGCAAGGTTCGATAGAAAAGCAAAAGTTCATGAAACGATTGCTACAAGACAATTCAACTTCTAATGATTTACATCTAACTATTAAGTTTGTTGAAAAGTTTTACTCAAATGTATATACAACATATATATTCCCAATCCCAATGTTGGTAGTCATCCACCTAATCAAAACATGATCACACACCAAAATCCAAGCAAAAATTGTATGATTTACAACTTATCACAAAACTTTGATTTCACTATACAATCCCCACTCCTTTGATCCGATCTTCACTTCTTCCCAAAATTGCATTAAAAAAAAGCCCACAATCAAATGCGGCTTTAAAAGTTCGATTGATGTAACGATTTGGTGGAATTGCATAAGGCGAGTGGGGTGACGGGAATCAAAAGTTCGATTGTTCATGGCATTGTTATTATAACTTGTTGGAGGATTTGGCGTGCTAGGAATGACAAGATTTTCTCGGGCAAGGATACGAAGATCATGGAGATAGTTACGGATATAAAATCTTTTGGTTTTCTTTGGTTTAAATATAGATCCAAGCTAGGGGTAGTGGATTGGAATAGATGGTGTCGTTTTGATGTAACGTGATTTTGTAAGTTGTTCTTGGCTTTCGGCGTCTATCTCCGTCTTGGTGATAGGCGTCGGTGGTGTTTGTTTTAATGAAAGTCAATTTTCAAAAAAAAAAAATGCGGCTTTAAAATCTTCAACCATCTAAGCATAAATATTAACAAGATCATATCCACAATCAAATCTTGTAAAAACATGCATGATCTTTAGTCATAGTTGACGATGGATCAACCCATGTACCATAATGATTGCCATGATCAATGACTGATCAATATTGGGTTCTATTGTTAACTTGAAAACATCGGTTCCAAGATCTATTCCTGAAGATGTTTGCTTTCTTTTAACCTCAGCAACCAAGGCACCATCTTGATCAAGATTCACAATCTTGAACCCTAATTTTCCACCAACAATCTTGTAACCTCCTTGATCAAACCCTAAATCTACATGCATCGTGTTACGATGTCTTGTAGCACGAAACCATCGTTGTTTTTTGGAAAAATCCCACTTATATCCATCCCAACATCCGAAAATTCGTAGTTTCTGCATCATTAGAAAAAAAAATCAAATTAGATGGTAGAAACCAAAAAAAGATAGTGTGATTGAGTAAACTTTATTTTGGTATATCGTTACATTAATTAAGATATGATTTAATTTTTGTACACATACCTTTCGTTGTATTGCGAAAAGAACGTTGCCTCGAATATCCATCAAGTAGACTTGTGAACTGCATTTCTTGTCATAATTATCAACCCTATACACAATTTCACCATTTGAGTTGTATGCTGTGCATCCATGGCTGTTGTAGACCAAAGACTTCATCCATATTGTGAAGCATTCTTGTTTTGAGCTTATGTATGGAGATGATGATGATGGTGATGGTGATGACGATGATGGTGATGGAGTTTGAGGATAGACCTTAGCCATTGAAGGGAGGAAAGCAGGTTCTGTTAGAAGGTGGAGGGTTCTATATATATACAAACACCCATGTGTTGTCTAGAAAAACAGCCAACCATTATTTGTTTGTCACATATTTTATGTTATCTTATTAAAATATTTTTAATTGATAAAACTACAAATATAATTTGCAACAATACCGCATAATTTTAATAGTTTACAAATTTGGCATTGGTCATACTTGGGATAACAATGATGGTTTCTTAGGTGTGATAGAGAAAGAGGTAAATATTAAATCAAAATTGGGGACGGGTTGTGTTGGAAGATATTGGGGACGGGTTGTGTAGATTTTGCGGAGAGGTGCTTGAGAATACAGACCACATTTTCACAGCTTGTATGCATTCGAATGGGTTATGGAGCGGGTTAGTTGCTTGGTTGAAGATTCCTCCGATGATCATGTTCTCTGTCAAAGACATTATTCAAAGTGTAGAGTTGTTGCCTTTGTCTAGTTCCCGGAAGGAGATTATTTATGGCATTTTGGTCATCATGTGTTGGAAGATATGGGCGAACCGGAATGAGATTATTTTCAAGCAAGGAAAGGCTAACGTGTCCAAAACGATTGCGGATGTGAAGGCTATTAGTTTCTTATGGTTTAATAGTAGATCGAAAAAGGTTAAGATTGAATGGAACAAATGGTGTGTTTTTGATGTAACTTGATGTATTGGTTTGTGGTTATCTCCGGCTTGGAGATAATCCGTTGTTTTTTTTTTAATGAAGTTAGCCTTTAAAAAAAAAATATTAAATCAAAATTGTGAGAAATAATGTTGTGTAATGATTTCTTACTTTAACAAATGGTAGACATATACATATATTTCTCCATGATTTATGGACTCATGTACACGTTTAATTAATTGCTTTTAGAGATGATTATATTTGTATTTATTGTAATTGATTGTGCTTATATATATCCTAAAATAAAGGATATACCTTGTATTATATAAACAATTGAAAATCAATAGAATGATCACGGTTTACCTTCTATCAAAAATAATAGAAATAGAACATTTCCCACAAACAAATGCTAGAGTAATAAATAAAAGAATGATGTTGCAACTAAATCACTATAAAAACATAATAAGTTAATTATTTGTTTCAGTCAACATACGTACTGTGTTTGAAACTCACAAACGTCAATAATCAACATATTATTATCTAACCAGGTTGTCATGTTTGACTTTCCCAATTGTTTCCATCTCAGCTAAGAAGTCACGTTCACCATGCATTCGACCTCAATGGAGCCGTTTGACCGCGACAGTTTGACCTTCTGGTAGTAATGTTGTGCCAAAACCACCATCACCTATAATGTATGCCTTGCTAAAATTCTCTGTAGCAGATAATATATCCTTAGGATCCAACCTTAACAAAGATTGCTCAAATGTTGCAATGTTGATGCTTTTTGGTGTTTGCATTAAGAGCCCATATTTTGAACTTGTATCGGTCGATGGATTCTTCCCATCAAAAACTGCAGCAGCAGCAGCTTCTTGTTTGGACATTTTTCGTCTCGTAAGAGCAATGAATAAAACCATGAAAACAAATATGGCAGCAAGTGATATCCCCAAAAAAGCATGAGTTAAAATGCGTGCTGACGTGTAGGTAGGAGGATATGGAAGACGCGGGCTGCTGCATGAGTTTGGTTTACTGCAAGAATCAGGGACCTGACCAATGAATTTGTTGCCAAAGAAATTAACAAATGATAACCCTTGTATATCACAAATGCTGCATGGGAAAGAGTTCTGAAAATTGTTCCTTGAAAGATCAAGATAAGTCAAAGCAAGGTTGGAGAGAGAAGGTAAACTACCATTGATGAAGTTATTGTGAATGTCGAAAATGGTCAGGGCAGTCAGACTGGATACCGAAGGATCAAGAGTACCAGAAAAATGGTTATTGCTGGCATTTAGGGAAAAAAGAGAGGAGCTGCTGCTGCTGCTATGGTCAAAAGAGAGTTGACCAGAAAAATTGTTCATGCTAACATCCAGGTATTGTAGATCACCGATACTGAACATAGATGAAGGAAAAGAGCCAGTGAAACAGTTGTGTGACAAGTCTAGTTTAACCAAACTTGGCATCATTGATCCGAAATTATCAGGGATAGAGCCACCAATTTGATTATGTGAAATTATCAGGCCTTGAAGATTTCTCATGGAGAAAAACTGAGCAAGAATCGGGCCGGTAAGAAGATTAAACGACAGATCAAGTGAAGTTAAGTTGGATAATCCAGATATTTCATAAGGAATGGGCCCATCAAGTTGGTTCCTTGATAGTATAAGTTGTGACACAATAATGCACTTCTTGATTGAAGTTGGAATGGGTCCGGAAAGCCTGTTGTTGGAGAGATCAAGCATGCCATAGTGCTGGACATATTCAGAATCGGGTAGCGCAACTTTCTGGAAACCCGAACAGATCTCATGTGGTATAGGACCCGAGAGTTGGTTGTTCGACAGAACAAGACTGTCAAGCAATTCTAGTTGAGATATGGACTTTGGTATCGGACCAGTAAGTCTGTTTGAACCAAGATCCAAAGAGACTAAATTTACGCAACTGAAAAGCTCCAACGGGATGTTACCGATTAACCTGTTACCATGAAGCGACAAATTGGTCAGGTTTTTGAGTTGACCTATTGAACTCGGAATAGTTCCTTCAAACAGGTTATTTTCCAATTGCAGCCTCTCAAGTGTGGAAGCATTTGCAATTGCTTCTGGAATATGACCTTGAAGCAAGTTATCAAAGAGTGAGATCTCCATTAAGGTTTTAGACTTCCATAGTTGAGTTGGAATCGTTCCAGAGAAGCGGTTCTTCGATAATTCCAATGTTACCAATTGAAGTTCTCCAAAGTAAGCAGGTATTTCACCATAGAAGTTGTTTTCGGATAACACAAGATCTGTGAGAACAGAACAGTTGATGAAAGTGCTGCCTAAGATACCATTGAACTTATTATTAGATAAATATAACATTTGTAACACATTGTTTTCACAAATTCCAGCTGGCAGTTCACCAGAAAGCTTGTTGGAACTGAGATCAAGTATGGTTAGGGATGGGGTGTTGAATGGCGGAAGAGGTCCGGTAAAGAGGTTCTTTGACAACATTATTGATACTATAGATTTCCAATTGGATGGCAGCGCCAGCGGGCCAGACAGGTGGTTTGAATCAAGAACAAGCGAGTTTAATAATTCAAGATTAGCAAGACTATCAGGTAATGGGCCAGATAATTTGTTATAGGACAGAGTTACCTTCCTCAACTTCTTGCAGTTTCCCATTGATGATGGGATTGGCCCACTTAGTCCTGCGTTGTCGGCAACAAAGTACACAAGGTTTGCCAGCTCGCCAAAGCTAGAGGGCAATCCACCATCGAAACTGTTGTGTGCTATGTTCAACACGGTTAAGCTAGTCATCTTTGAAATCTGGGCAGGGATGTTTCCAGTAAACTTGCAGTTCTGGAGGCTGAGATGTGTGACATTCATAAGAGCACCAATTGTTCCCGGTATAGAGCCAGTGAAGGAGTTCACAGAGAGATCAAGAACCAAAAGCATCTTCAATGTGACATCCGTCACTTTTCTTTTTATATATTAATAATAATAATAATAATAATAATAATAATTATATATAAAAAAAAAAATCAGATTTTATTATATAGATATACATTTTTTTTTTTGTTTTATTTTTACCACTCTTAAAACCCAACCCAACTAAACCCACCTTTTGATTGGTCCAGCCCAGAAACGAGCCCAACAGCAAGACAGGCCCAACAGACCAAGCCCCTATACCCGGCCCAAAGCTCCCTCCTTCCCCTTACCTATTTAAAAAAAAAAAACACGCCTCCCAGGACTCGAACCCGAGCCTGGGGGCGGTTCAATCCAACACACACACAACGCGTGCACAACCATTGAGCCAAAGCCCATTTCTGAATAAATCATAACTCTAATTGTATTTAACCCCTTTCAAAATAAATGAATCTGTTTCTTCCCTCTGCTGCACGCGACCAGACAACAAGCAATCATGGTTTAATTTTGCACCTTATTTGTGGCAACCATACCTTGATTAAACCTTCATAATAACCGGAAATCATCAAACGCACGTAATGAATGATTTAATTCGCTGAAATCATTCCATATTTGAGGTTTTAGACGCGTATGCAATCAAACCGAGTCAAACCTTCCAAATCAACAACCGGACCCTTCCCTATAAATTGAACCCACCAAATCATTACACACTCGCCGAAAATCTCACAACCACTTTCAATTTCTGTTAACAAAACGATTTCGAAGCAATTGTAATCACGGTTGACTTTTTCATTGACCAAGCCTCGAACCCGATTCCGTTTTGGTAAGCCTTCCTTTCTTTGTGGGTTATGATCATCGGCCTCATGTGAACAATAGCCCCAATGATTCAGGGGCTATTGAACACGAATTGTAATGTATTGAAAATCTAGGGCTTGTTCTTAGTAGAATTGGGGAAGACGAGTTCTTATGGGTTAAAATAAATTCGAATTCAATTTATCAACAAACAAGGACCCAGACCAGCTGGTCTGGGCATCTAGGTTGCTGTACATGGGCCAGGGTTCGAATCCCACCATAAACAAATCTTTTTTTTTTTTTTGTGTTAATCTTTTATACTTATATTTTCTTAATTCTTTTAAAAATCGTTTTAAAATACTAAACGTGTTTTATAAATTCTACAAAAATTATTATATGATCTTCAAGTGATAAAGTTCATCACCCAATTTTTAGTTTTTCAAAAATGATTTATTTAATATATATTATTAATAACACAAGTTTATTCATTTATATTTATTAAATTCTATAAAAATATCTAAACGATTTTATTAAATCTCACAAAAATTATCCTAAACTTGTATATTCTTAAACATTCCAGAAAATATTTTTATTTCAGAAAAACCGTTTATTTTATATTTTTAATCAATTTTTGTTAGTTTTAATCATAAATAATTCATAATAAATTCATTTTACAATATTTTTGCACCAAAATTTTACATAAATTATTTCTAACTATCTAGAACTGAAATACAAATTTTCATTCAGAAATTATTTAGTTTTAATATTTTTAGATATTAAAGTCTTATTTTGACAATTTGAAATAATTAGATTAAATATTCTATTTTCAAGAAAATAATTTTATAAAAATTATTTTCATACTTAAAACCTCATGTTGTGATTATATTCAACTTAAAATTTTACAAAAAGACTTTTATTTATTTATTTACTAAATTTCTTATATTAATATTATTAAACAAATAAACGTTATCCCCAAATTCGAAGCCCTAGAAATACATATATCTTAGAGTTATTTCCCTTACATATTATCAAATTCTTTAGGTTGATACTTTGAGATAGTTCCAACACATATTTCGTTGTCCAAGTCCAATTTCAAAGTTATTACGTGAACTGTGAGTATTCCTACCCCTTTTTGCTTTTATACATTTTTGGGGTGTTACATGTACACTATTACAATTTCAAATACAAATTTACATTTTTACAATACAATTCTAGTACTATGTGCATTGCTTACAACGTGCTTTATGCTTAGACATTACATGTGGATTACATTTGTACTTAGTGAAATCATTAACATGGTACAAGCCGACCTTAACATTGGATAGCGCTATTTGGATTGACAACCCGCCTAGATTGATTCTCCCCCTTTTTCATCGGAGAATCCGTGGCCAGTGTTAAGTTATTATCCATTTGTTGGATAAGTACACTACAGTTCATACAGTACATTATACAGTCACAGGGTTGATTTCGCTCATTTGTTTGATACATGGTTTACATATTTGCACTGTAGCTTGCACTTGAATTGTATAACTTTTTAACCTACTATATATATCAAATCTAGGAATGCTCACCAACATTTCATATGTTGACCAAACCTATTTTTGTACATGTTTCAGGTGCAGTTTGATCTAGTGCTTTAGCAAGAGACATATAGTGCTTTATTTAAATTCAGTTATTCCAACAGTTACATTTCATTTAAGACTTTGTATTTCCATTTCAATGTAAGACAGTTATTGGTTTATTCAATAATATTTATATTTTAGTACCATGTGCTTTTGAACAATCGTCACTACGTGGCACCTCGATGATTCCGCCATCGGTTGGGGTGTTACAGATTGGTATCAGAGCCATGGTTATAGGGAACTAGGTTATTAGATAAAAAGGCCTAGTCTATAACCGAACTACAACTTGCATGCATAATATTTCCTGAATTACCCTACTCCTCATTTCTCCCTACTTTCCTCCTTCTATCTTTCCCTTCTTCTCTCTCCCTATTCTTCTTATCTTTCATCATGGTGCATAGAGATGGAGTCCTACAGAGAGTGGAAAGTTTACATCATCATGGAACGGGAACAATACCTTTTATGAAGACACTCTTAGATATAATATCTACTCTTATTGTTACTCCTTCGAAGTTGTTGAACTTTAATGAGTGTGATAAGGACACGTGCAATCTGGAAGGGTGGACGCCTGTACACTGGGTTTTCTGGCATAGGCAAGCATAGCGCATAAATCCATTTACGGACCTGTTATGCTTACCTGGGGATTCCTGGAGTGAGTGTCCACTTATAGGCTAAAGCATGTCTTCTTTGATCACCATTGGGTTCAATTCCTTTGAAAAGTCAACGTCCTTGTTGAGCTTTACAGCTAGACAAGGGCACTCCAAGCATTTTGTACAAGTTTTTCCAATAATACCCTCTCGTTTCATATACAATACTTTGCATATCATGATTGCTTACAAGATCACATCTTCATAATCATCTGTACGATTATACCCTTACATTTTCTAATCTCATGATTACTAATTAACTACCTTATAGATGTCTGCTCGCCGCATGCTCCGTGATGCCAGCCAACGCCCTGTTCGTGCTTCTGGACGACGTTCTGATCGTCGCCTCGCATCTTTAGTCGCCGAACAAATTGCTGCAGTGATCCCAAACCTTGTCAGTGAGATAACCCAGAATAGTAACAGTGCCAACACAGGGAGTACGACTCAATTTCGGTGCACTTTCAAACACTTTAACTCCTGCAACCCCACAAAATTCACTGGTGAGGAGGGTGCTACTGGCCTCCTCCAATGGTTTGAAAGCATGGAGAGTACCTTTGTGAACAGTGAATGTCCTGATGAACTCCGCGTTCGCTATGCTACTAGTGTCCTTCAAAAGGGGGCGCTAACCTGGTGGAATGGCGAAAAACGCAATCGAGGAACGGATGTTGCTTTATCATTATCCTGGGCTGAAGTTAAGGAACTCATGATCGCCAAATTTTGCCCTAGGAACGAAATCAGGAAACTGGAGGAAGAGTTCCATGGACTGAAACAAGACAGTGGGGAGAATCTTGCGTATAATACCCGATATCACGAACTTAGCATACTGGTTCCACACATGGTCACCCCAGTCTCTCGAGCAATCGAAAAATATATCGAGGGATTACCTGACCTGATTCAAGACGTTGTCACTGGAGGCAAAGCCACTACGGTAGAAGAAGCCATCCAACTTGCAGCCACATTAACAGACAAACACGTAAGGAAAGGGAACTTGGTTAGAAAGGGCACCAAGACACCTACTGAGAAAACCACCAATGTTGTTGAACAACCTAAGACTATTTTAGCAAAGGCCGCCACTACTGCTTCGAACTCTAAGAAACGAATGGGCGATAATCAGAACCATGCTGTTGTTGATCCGGTGGCTCAGCCTCCTATCAAGAAAGCCTACACGGGAATCCATCCTCAATGCAACACCTGCAAATATCATCACCCTGCAAATCTTCCATGCCGTCAATGCACTAGATGTGGGAGGTTTGGACACCTTGTTACCACTTGTCGAGTAATGGTTGGGACACAGAGTAATCATCAAACAGCTGCCCAGGGACCACTACAGATTACTAACGGTCGGGCATGTTATCATTGTAGAGACCCTAATCACATGCTACCCCAATGTCCCAAATTGAACAATGTAAACCTGGTGGCACATGGACGAGCTTTCAATATCAATACCAACGAAACAACTGATCAGGATGACGTTAATCCCACTGGTTAAGCCATGGATGAAATCTTCCCAAGACTCGAGAATCCAATACTTGTGTTTTCATTTTCATAATTCTATTTTCATTTTATATCAAATTTTGTCGCACTCATTAGCATACAACATCTAGAAACTTCCTTGCATACTATTGTGTACTAACACATAATGGAAATTTATCATATTGATTACGTTTATTTTAATCATACAAGACTCTACCTTACATTTATTTGAAACATTTACTTGATCCTACAGAGCTTTCCTAGAAAGCATCATTGGTTATTACATGAAACTAGATTTTTCCCTTAATTTGACTACGCATTGAACATCTAATTATTCATGATACTCGTAAACATTTAATTATTCATGATAACACTTACACTTAATGGTTGTAGTACTTACAAACTTGCTTGCATAAACATGCTATCAATTTGCAATCTATGTGAATAATAATTGCTGCACTTAATAGAGATCATCATGCCTTTTTCAACAGTCGGGAGAGGCCCTACAACCTGCTCCACGACTGGTAGAGGCTATTGAACATACTCAACGATTGGTAGAGGTCGCTATGCCTTTTCAAACAGTCGGGAGAGGCCCTACAACCTACTCCACGGCTGGTGGAGGCTATCGAACCTGCTCAACAATCGGTGGGGTCATAGAAGGACGCAAAACTTTAATGTAAGGTAAATTGATGATTCCGGTCCGGAACGTAATCATGAATTTACAGGTACATTAGGGTAGTGTGAAATTCTATTAGAGTTTTTTTTGGGAAGGCGTCCAGTACGTTTTCAAGGTATCAAAGGTGTGGTGGGTTAGCTGCGGTACACCCTGTATACAAACACTAATGATGCATTGAAAGTAAGACTGGAAGTCGGACTAGGAACAAACTCTGGTTATTTGGTAGTCTATTTAGTCTTTCTGTAGACAATCAACACGTACATATATCTTAGGATTCCTAAAACTTGAAATTTATTGATTTACTAGATTCTTATTCTCCTTATTATTCGAGACGAACCTAACCCAATCCTTAACTCACATCTACCAAACCTCTTACCCAAATCACTCGAGTTTTCCAAACCACTGCTACCTTAATTTCTACCCAAGCATCCATAACCCTATGTTTCTAATAACTTCGGGACGAAGTTTCTAAAAGTAGGGGATGCTGTGACATCCGTCACTTTTCTTTTTATATATTAATAATAATAATAATAATAATAATAATAATTATATATAAAAAAAAAATCAGATTTTATTATATAGATATACATTTTTTTTTTGTTTTATTTTTACCACTCTTAAAACCCAACCCAACTAAACCCACCTTTTGATTGGTCCAGCCCAGAAACGAGCCCAACAGCAAGACAGGCCCAACAGACCAAGCCCCTATACCCGGCCCAAAGCTCCCTCCTTCCCCTTACCTATTTAAAAAAAAAAAACACGCCTCCCAGGACTCGAACCCGAGCCTGGGGGCGGTTCAATCCAACACACACACAACGCGTGCACAACCATTGAGCCAAAGCCCATTTCTGAATAAATCATAACTCTAATTGTATTTAACCCCTTTCAAAATAAATGAATCTGTTTCTTCCCTCTGCTGCACGCGACCAGACAACAAGCAATCATGGTTTAATTTTGCACCTTATTTGTGGCAACCATACCTTGATTAAACCTTCATAATAACCGGAAATCATCAAACGCACGTAATGAATGATTTAATTCGCTGAAATCATTCCATATTTGAGGTTTTAGACGCGTATGCAATCAAACCGAGTCAAACCTTCCAAATCAACAACCGGACCCTTCCCTATAAATTGAACCCACCAAATCATTACACACTCGCCGAAAATCTCACAACCACTTTCAATTTCTGTTAACAAAACGATTTCGAAGCAATTGTAATCACGGTTGACTTTTTCATTGACCAAGCCTCGAACCCGATTCCGTTTTGGTAAGCCTTCCTTTCTTTGTGGGTTATGATCATCGGCCTCATGTGAACAATAGCCCCAATGATTCAGGGGCTATTGAACACGAATTGTAATGTATTGAAAATCTAGGGCTTGTTCTTAGTAGAATTGGGGAAGACGAGTTCTTATGGGTTAAAATAAATTCGAATTCAATTTATCAACAAACAAGGACCCAGACCAGCTGGTCTGGGCATCTAGGTTGCTGTACATGGGCCAGGGTTCGAATCCCACCATAAACAAATCTTTTTTTTTTTTTGTGTTAATCTTTTATACTTATATTTTCTTAATTCTTTTAAAAATCGTTTTAAAATACTAAACGTGTTTTATAAATTCTACAAAAATTATTATATGATCTTCAAGTGATAAAGTTCATCACCCAATTTTTAGTTTTTCAAAAATGATTTATTTAATATATATTATTAATAACACAAGTTTATTCATTTATATTTATTAAATTCTATAAAAATATCTAAACGATTTTATTAAATCTCACAAAAATTATCCTAAACTTGTATATTCTTAAACATTCCAGAAAATATTTTTATTTCAGAAAAACCGTTTATTTTATATTTTTAATCAATTTTTGTTAGTTTTAATCATAAATAATTCATAATAAATTCATTTTACAATATTTTTGCACCAAAATTTTACATAAATTATTTCTAACTATCTAGAACTGAAATACAAATTTTCATTCAGAAATTATTTAGTTTTAATATTTTTAGATATTAAAGTCTTATTTTGACAATTTGAAATAATTAGATTAAATATTCTATTTTCAAGAAAATAATTTTATAAAAATTATTTTCATACTTAAAACCTCATGTTGTGATTATATTCAACTTAAAATTTTACAAAAAGACTTTTATTTATTTATTTACTAAATTTCTTATATTAATATTATTAAACAAATAAACGTTATCCCCAAATTCGAAGCCCTAGAAATACATATATCTTAGAGTTATTTCCCTTACATATTATCAAATTCTTTAGGTTGATACTTTGAGATAGTTCCAACACATATTTCGTTGTCCAAGTCCAATTTCAAAGTTATTACGTGAACTGTGAGTATTCCTACCCCTTTTTGCTTTTATACATTTTTGGGGTGTTACATGTACACTATTACAATTTCAAATACAAATTTACATTTTTACAATACAATTCTAGTACTATGTGCATTGCTTACAACGTGCTTTATGCTTAGACATTACATGTGGATTACATTTGTACTTAGTGAAATCATTAACATGGTACAAGCCGACCTTAACATTGGATAGCGCTATTTGGATTGACAACCCGCCTAGATTGATTCTCCCCCTTTTTCATCGGAGAATCCGTGGCCAGTGTTAAGTTATTATCCATTTGTTGGATAAGTACACTACAGTTCATACAGTACATTATACAGTCACAGGGTTGATTTCGCTCATTTGTTTGATACATGGTTTACATATTTGCACTGTAGCTTGCACTTGAATTGTATAACTTTTTAACCTACTATATATATCAAATCTAGGAATGCTCACCAACATTTCATATGTTGACCAAACCTATTTTTGTACATGTTTCAGGTGCAGTTTGATCTAGTGCTTTAGCAAGAGACATATAGTGCTTTATTTAAATTCAGTTATTCCAACAGTTACATTTCATTTAAGACTTTGTATTTCCATTTCAATGTAAGACAGTTATTGGTTTATTCAATAATATTTATATTTTAGTACCATGTGCTTTTGAACAATCGTCACTACGTGGCACCTCGATGATTCCGCCATCGGTTGGGGTGTTACATTCAAATTCCCAATTTCTGAAGGAAGTGATCCAGAGAATGAATTAAAACCGAGATCAAGATACAACAGCTTCTCTAGGTTCCCTATTTGATATGGAAGACCGCCCGAAAATGAATTTGAATGAAGTGAGAGTTGAAGCAGATGTTTGAGCTCCCCGATCGTCGGTGGTAAGTTTCCTGAAAAGTGATTTCTATCAAGTACAACAACTCTGAGCTTCTTCAGATTTGAAATTTCTAGAGGCAACATCCCTGACAACTTGTTATCACTCATGTCAACTGTCTCCAACTCTTCTAGAGTCCAAAAATCTGAGTATACACGACCGTTGAAACCACAGTTGCTAACGTTAAGATGCTTTAAAGACTTGAATTCTTTAAAAATCTTGGGAAATGGAAGACTTAGAGGCGACGATGTGCATGGTAGAGAAATGTGGTGAACAACAGAACCTTCACACCTTATACCAGTCCAGTTACATGGAGGCATCTTTGAACCGAACCAGGTGGATGTAACATCTTCTCTTTGGATAAGCAACTTTCTAAGAGCAATCAATGATGATGTGTCACTGGAATAACACAAGCGCACAAAACAGACGAATAGTAGGATGATGGCTTTTAATCTTGAACTCGACTTTGTCATTGTACACTAAATCAGATAATTAAAAGGAGGTCACTCACTGTCTTCTTACAAACTCTGCAAATAAGGACAGTTCGGACATTTTAGAACATTAACAACAGACCATATAACAAAGATAAAACAGACAAATGGTTGCAGATAGATCACAAAGACAGATGTAATGGAAAAACATGTCAAAAAAATAGTCTTGGCTCTATGTAATCATACTTGTTATGTTCATGTGAATGACACAGAAGCCATTAATTAAAACAAGCTTTTTTACAAAAAGAACAAAATAAGCAACATTAGACAACAGAAACCATATAAGCATTGCTTTTATATGCAAATTAAAAGCTATTATATTATAGTATCTAATAATTATAGAACACTTCTACAGTATACTTATAGGATTGGTTGATTGTGGAGGCAAAAAGGCTCTCACTGGTTCTTTCTGGCGGCAGAACATGAATGGTGAAAAGGAATTGTGGGCCGACAGCCACACAGAGAATGGGCCATTAAGTTGGGCTTTTTTTGGGTATCTGAAATGGGCCAGTGTGAAAGGACGGAAGGAAGTGGGATTAATTCAAAATTGGATGCCACATTTAACAGACTACCAAACAAAGAAAGGTAATGCTTTGGACCACCAAACTTTTAAGATTTTGGATTTAAAAATTTGACCATCAAACTTTTAGCTTTTAAGATTTCAAACTTTGTCCATCCACCTTTTTTAAACTTGCATTGCACTTTGCCCACTAACTTTGTTACTAACTTATGTACTTTATTTCCTTCCAATTTGACCACTAAACTTTTAGCTTTTAGGATTTCATACTTTGACCACCAAACTTCTGGATTTTAAATGACCACCAAACTTCTGAAAGTTATTATTGTATTAAGTTTCTGAATGCCTGATTACAATGAAGAGGATCCCTTTATATAATGATAAGGGATCCCTAAAACCCTAGAGATAAATAAGGAATAGATATACATTTAAATGACAAATAATATCTTTATATCTCTAACTAATATATATCGCTAAGATCCCCCCCCCCCGCAGTTTGAGCGGTCGTGGGACAGACTTTCAAACTGGATCTGAATGATTGGAACAATTGTCTCGAAAGACCCTTGGTGAAGATGTCCGCGTACTGAAACGAAGCCGGAATATGCATAACACGAGTGTCACCAACTCGAACTTTTTCCCGCACAAAATGGATATCGATCTCAATATGCTTGGTACGTTGATGCTGAACAGCAAGGTTTTAAAAAGCTGAAACGGGCCTCGAGGCGTTGTCCGTTAGCCTCACGAGGCGTAATCCTCGAGGCGGACTGAGGCGTAAGCCTCAAAACATTATTATAAATAACAAAAAATATATATGTAAATCATAAAAATACACTATAATATAAAAAAAAACATCATTAATATTATAAAATCTAATTTAGTAATGAAACAAACATCATAAAATAGTTTTAATAGCATTTTAATCTTTAACTTAAGTTTGGAGACCAAATGTAAACTAGTGAACATTGAGGGGGTTAAATGTAAAAATACCAAAAGTTAATAAAAACCATAATGCCACCTCCTTTTATATATGATTTTTCTCTCCTCTCACTCTGTTCTAATCCAACCAATTGAATTTGACAATTCATCATTTTGTGGTGACATAGCCTCGCCTGCCACCCTATAGATGTCATCAATTGAGTCTAATTTGAATCAAAGTAGAGGGGCAAGTGTGTTTTGGTTGGATTTTGAGGTGGGAACTCGTTCCAAGTACAATTTGTGACCCGACTTGAACCAATTTTCACCACCTAGACCCAATTTTGACTTAGGTGCTGAGGCTTAAGCCTCAATGCCTCGTCTCACAGCCTCACCACCTTGGAAAGCCTCGGAAAGCATCAGATAGGCCGAGGCTTAGGTTTCAGTTGACCCCCATGAGGCTAAGCCTCTAAGGCGTTTTTTCATAGCCTCAGCCGAGGCGTAAGCCTCGAGGCGAGCCTCAGACAGCCTCTTTAAACCATGCTGAACAGGATTGTCCGATAAATAAACCGCAGAGACATTATCACAATACACGACTGTAGCTCGTTGGAGGGGAAAGCATAACTCCAACAAGAGATTGCGGAGCCATGTTGCTTTAGCTACCGCATTTGCTACGCCTTGATACTCCGCTTCTGCACTGGATCTGGATACTGTCGGCTGGCGTTTAGAAGACCATGAAATTAAGTTATCTCCAAGGAAAACGCAATAACCGCTGGTAGAACGACGGGAGTCGGGACAACCACCCCAATCAGCATCAGAGTAAGCTGTTAACGTGTTTGTTTGAGACCGGACCATACGAATGCCATAGTCAATAGTGCCCTGTATATATCTTAGAATACGTTTCATAAAAGCGAAATGTGTGTCCCGAGGCTCGTGCATAAAAAGGCAAAACTTGTTGAACCGCATATGAAATGTCTGGTCTGGTAAACGTGAGATACTGAAGTGCGCCAACAAGGCTACAATATAAAGTCGGGTCACGGAATAACGACCCGTCAGTAGCACTGAGTTTAGCTGATAAATCGACTGGGGTAGTACATGGCTTGCATGTTGTCATCGAAGCCCGAGCTAAAATATCTTTTGCATATTGAGACTGGTCCATGAAAAGCCCATTCTGTTTGTGAGTAATGCGAATTCCCAAAAAATGATGCAAATGACCCAAATCTGTCATGGCAAACTCTCGTGAGAGTTGCTGAATAATCGACTGAAGAAGCGCAGGTGATGAAGCAGTGACGATATCATCTACGTATAATAATAGTATAGACAAATAGAGAATTGTCACACATGCTACTACGAAACCCATGTGACAATATGTAGGTAGCAAAGCGGGTGTACCACGCCCGAGGGGCCTGTTTCAGGCTATACAGCGATTTCTTCAACCTGCAAACAAAACCTGGATATCGACGATCAACAAACCCCGGAGGTTGATGCATAAATACGGTCTCATTAAGGTGACCGTGTAAAAAGGCATTTTTCACATCAAGTTGATGAATCGGCCAATGACGAGAGATAGCCAGGGAGAGAACTGTGTGGATGGTAGCCGGTTTAACAACCGGACTAAAAGTGTCCTCACAATTAATACCAACAGTTTGTGATTTACCATTCACCACCAAGCGAGCCTTATAACGCTCCAATGTACCATCCGCCTTGAATTTATGGCGAAATAACCACATACATCTAATGACCGGGCGGTCAACCGGTCGAGGGACCAAATCCCATGTCTCGTTTTCCTGTAAGGCCGTAAATTCAGCCCGCATAGCGCACGACCAATTCGGGTCGGTATAGGCCTGGTTATAGGACAAGGGTATAGGTGACAGGGTTTGGGTATGAAAGGTTTGGTGTGTTTGTTTTAGTTTACCCGTTTTTGAACGGGTTGGCATGGGGTGAGTCAGGTTAGGCTGCAGGGCGGGCAGCCGGGCATTGGGCTGTGGGGCTGATGGGTTGGGTTGTGGTGTTGGCTGGGCGGGAGGATGGGGCGGGTATGGACCAGGATAGAAACCGGGCGGGATGGCTGGTTTGGATGTTGTCGGTTGTTTGGGTCGGCATGTATATGTAAAACGGAGAGGGCTGGTCGTGATGGTGGGTGTGGGGTTTGGGGCCGGTTGAGACATGGGTGGTGGATGAGGCTGAGGGAGTCGGTGAAAGGTGAAACTGGGTGGGGGCTGGTCATCCAGGAAATGGTATGATGTCTGGTCAGTAGGGATGCGGTAAGGGAAAGTGTGCTCATCAAATGTGACATGGCGGGAAATGGAGACTTTCCCAGTGGTGGGGTCGAAGCACCGGTATCCGCAAAAATCTGGCGGATAGCCTAAAAAGATGCACCGAACGGAACGCGGGTGCAGCTTATGAGGTTGAGTGGCGGAAGTATTAGGATAACATGCACATCCAAATACTCGTAGGTGGTCATAAGTGGGGTGGCGGAGGTATAGGGCGAAGGTTGGGGTGAAGAAATTTAGGCGTTTGGTGGGTAAGATATTGTGGAGATAGGCTGCGGTGTGGAGGGCTTCGACCCAAAAGGGTGGGGGTAGATGAGCATGTATTAGGAGAGAGCGAATGACATCATTGAGACGTCGAATCATACGCTCGGCACGGCCATTCTGGGAGGAGGTTTGAGGGCATGCGAAACGAAAAAGAAGGCCGTGTTGAGTGGCGAATTGCTTGAAAGCATTGTTGTCAAATTCGCCACCCAAATCACATTGGAAGGTTTTAATTGGGCGGTTAAATTGTGTGTGAATAAGTTTGTAGAATTTAACAAAGGTTGGAAAAGTTTCTGATTTAATTTTAAAGGGTATACCCAAATAAAATTTGAAAAGTTATCAATTAGAACCATATAATACTTGTACCCAGAATTGCTAGGTACGGGGGATGTCCACAAATCACAGTGAATGATATCAAACGGAGCAAATGTAAAAGAATTGGAAACATAAAAGGTCGTCTTTTACTATTCGATAACTGACAAGAATGACAAAGACTGGAATCTTTGTTTTTATTACAATGCAAATTAAAATTACGACTAAGAATATTCAAAACTTCAACGCCGGGGTGGCCGAAACGTTCATGCCATGGTAAGAAAGTGGTGGTGATAAAACTTGCTTGAGGTGGAAGTTCAGGTGGAGTGAGTGGATAGAGATCCCCGGTGCTATTATGGCGGGAGAGAATTCGTCCAGTTGGGAGGTCCTTCAAAGAAAAACCAAAAGGATCAAATTCTATGGAAACATTGTTATCTCTAGTAAAACGACGAACGGAAAGTAACTTTTTAATAATTTGTGGACAATAAAGGATATTGGACAGGATATAGGTTCGGTTGGGTAGGTGTAGGAAGCCAGTTCCAGACCCATGAATTGGTAAAGTCGCGCCATTACCGACTAAAATTTTACTTGTTACAGGAAAAGGATCAGGGATTTGAATCATACCTGGCTCGTCTCCCGAGTGTGAAGAGGCACCCATGTCCATGATAGTGTTCGGATCCGTGTACGTAAGATTCATGTTGCCAGTGCCGCACTGAGGTCTGATGGACTTAAGGCATCATACGAGGTATATTGGGTTGGATTGCTGCTGTAATGGGCTTGTGGGGGGCCGTATGTGGCAGGGGAGTATGGGGCCGAGGGGTTGGGGTTAGTGGGCTGCTGGGTAGGGCTATATTGGGCCGGCTGTTGAGGGGAGTAGTGGTAATGGGCTGCAGGTTGGTTTGTGTTGGACTGGGAAGCGGCGGACTAGTTTGGGAAGGGAGGGTTAAACGCCGGTTGGGTTGGGTAGGGGCAGGGAGGTGTATTCCACCAAGCCCACTGCGGGTAAGATGGTGTTTAGGAATTGGGTGGATATGGGGAGTAGGATGGTTGGTTCGGATAATAATGTCGGGTACCATAACCGCGGCCATAACCGCGGCCTCGGGAACCTCGGCCACGGTCACAAGAGCCACGGCCACGTGAATAGGTGGGATTGGGTGGGTATTGGGAATAGGTGTAGTTTGTTTGGTTGGTATGGTGCGGCTGAGATGAGTTGGTTTGTGCCATCAAGACCGATGCATTCGTCTTCTTGCGACCTTCCAAACGAATGACTTCATCCTGCAATAAACTACGAGCTTCATCCCAATCCGAGTTGTTGGCATTAATCAATGCGGCAATAGTGTCATATTCCGCAGGCAAGCCGCGAACCAATTGAAGAACAAGACGATCCTCCGAAACAGGGTGATCGACGTCCTCCAGTTGGTTAGCGAGTTCCTTAAGACGTTGGCAATAATCATCCAATGAGGAGCAAGTCGAAAGGGTGAGGTTACAGAATTGGGTTTCCAAGGATCCTGCACGAGCCTTCTTGTTGCTGAGATATATCTTCTCGATTTTGACCCACGCTAGGTGAGCAGTGGGTTCCGGCCCGATATCCTGAACACGGGGCAATAAATCATCCGACACGGTACTAAGGATCCATTGTAACACGAGGGCGTCGAGTTCTTTCCAACTGGAAAAGGCTGGGTTAGACGCGGGTGGGGCGGGGGTACCGTCAATATGGTGCGAGACCTGATATGCGGTAGCATGGAGGCGAAAAAGTTTGGTCCATGATGTGTAGGTAACTTTCTTGCCATCGAGGGTGTGGACTTTGGAGTTAATATTGGTGACCGAGTATGCGGGATGTAGGGAAGGTTTAGAAGAGGTGTCGGAGGGGCCAGACACGTCTGTTTTGCCGGTAGTCATGGCAGCCGAAGCTGCTGATGCCGGGCGAGTCTGCTGTGAAGGTAGCCGAAGCTAGGGTTTTGAAAGAAAAAGGTAAAAGAGCCAAGGCTCTGATACCATGAAAGTTATTATTGTATTAAGTTTCTGAATGCCTGATTACAATGAAGAGGATCCCTTTATATAATGATAAGGGATCCTTAAAACCCTAGAGATAAATAAGGAATAGATATACATTTAAATGACAAATAATATCTCTATATCTCTAACTAATATATATCGCTAAGAACTTCTAGCTCTTAAGATTTTAAATGACCATCAAACTTTTACCACTAACTTTTTTACTAACTAATGTACTTTCATTTCTTCCAATTTTACCACCAAACTTTGACCTCCAAACTTTTATCTTTTAGCTGCGACTAATTTTTTTTAAGCCCACACGAGAATAACACTCACTTAATATTATCTTGTATGCCCACGAAACTCTCCACGCAACAAGAGCTCCCACAACGCCGCACAATCTTTAACGTTCACCAAACCCTCAACGCAACAGAAGCTCCCACCGCGAAGCATGGGTAATAGAATCCTAGTTTATATTAAAAAAAAAAAAAACACTGAAACATAGGCTGATGGATCAAGATTCTAAACTGTGTACTAAAAAAATTAATTTATAAGACCATGCGTAGTTTTCTGATTGGTCCACGTGACAGCTGAGTTAGCATGGAGAGATAAAGTGAAAAAGGGGTGTAGTGGTAGGGGCTTTATTTATAAAGCCCCAATTAATATTTTATTTTAACTTTTAAATTAAAAAAATAATAAAATAATAATAATAGAGAGAGAGGTATGAGATGGCAAATTCTGATTGGAGGGGTTTTTTTTTTTTGGGGGGGGGGGGGGGGCGTTAGTTATATAGCGCCAGAAGTTGATTTGAAAAATGGAGCCCCCCCGTAGCGGTGTGGGGGGTGCCATTTTGGTCCACGTTGGTTTATGCATTATATTTGAAGCCCCAGTACACTTAGTCTAAGACCATGCGTAGTGGGGGACTTTATATATAAAGTCCCCCTTTCTGATTGGTCCACGTGGCAGCTGAGTCAGCATGGAGAGATAAAGTGAAAAAAGGGTATAGTGGTAGGGGCTTTATTTATAAAGCCCCAATTAATATTTTATTTTAACTTTTAAATTAAAAAAATAATAAAATAATAATAATAATAGAGAGAGAGGTATGAGATGGCAAATTCTGAGTGGAGGGGGTTTTTTTTGGGCGTTAGTTATATAGCGCCAGAAGTTGATTTTGAAAAATGGAGCCCCCCCGTAACGGTGTAGGGGGCGCCATTTTGGTCCACGTTGGTTTAGGCTTATATTTGAAGCCCCAGTACACTTGGTCTAAATTGACACTTTTTATTAGTGGTAAGAAAGCAACAAAACCAAAGCAGTGGGCTCAAGAAAGATTCAAAGACATGTATGCATGCCACTTGTTTACAATCAAAGTATGTCACAAAACAAAATCTACAATAATTAGCTTCACCAAAAACCATGACTGTTCAAAAAAAAAAAAAAAGCTAATAACTTGTTTAAGCACCAAACAAGTCTATGAGTATGCAATTATAAAATTCATTTATCTCCTTCAGCTATACAACATGCTGATAAAAAGTAATCTAAAAAAGCAATCAAAGCTAAAAATTCTTGTATATAACCTAATTAAGCTTAAAAAAAAAAAATAAATAATAATAATAATAATAATAATAATAATAATTGTTATTTCAAGTTTTCAATCCTGTTTTCCTTAAAATCAAAATCAAAACCTAATATTTTTTTTTTGACAACAACAGCAGTCACAAAAACACACACAGATATATAAATACAAATTGTTGTATATAACCTAATTATGCTACCAAATCCATTATTTAATAAAAAAGAATTGTTAATTTCAAGTTTCCAAAAAAAAAAAATAACTAAAAAATTGTTATTTCAAGTTGCTGATAAAAAGTAATCTAAAAAAGCAATCACAGCTACAAATTGTTGTATATAACCTAACTAAGCTACCAAAATCCATTTATAAATTAAAAAAAAAAATTGTTATTTCAAGGTTTTAGTCCTGTTTCTCACAACATCAAAACCTATTTTTTTTAAAGGGTGAGCATCCAAACAAGCAAACTTACTAAAAATAGAAACTTTTTACTGTTTTATTTTGATTAATAATTAATAACTAGTGAAATTAACTCAACAATATTCAACACAAGAAACAAACATAATTGAAGATTTAAACCAAGAAATGTATACCAGTGAAATAAGTTAAGATCTTCTTCAGCAACCGTAGACACAGAAACAAACAATGTTGTAAATGTGTAGATACATATGTTGTGTATAGAGAGAAGAAGAAGTGAACGAAAATAAACAACTTTTTTTAAAGCTTTAACGTTTGTAAGTTCCATACAATGTGTTTTTTTATACACACAGAAAAACACATACAATTAATTATTTGTTTTGGTTTTTCTCTCTCTAGAAAACTAATTATGGTATGTTTGACAATAAACTTTTAAAAACTTCAAACTTTAAGCTTATAAGAAAAAACTTTTATTTAATGAAAAACCTTGTTTGGTTGAAGAGCTAGAAGCTTTTAGGTTAAGACAAAAAACTCTATAGTGAAAAGCTACTACTACTAGCTTTTAAGAAAAAACTCTACTAGCTACAAGCTTTTAATAAGTAAATGACATAAATACTCATTCTATGTTAAAAACAAAATAAAAAACTTCCTTACAAGCTTTTAATTATGTCCATTTTAGTCATTTTATTAGCCACGTCAGCTTAAACCTAACGTCTGTTAGTCTGGGAGTGATGAAAGTCAACAAGTTGAAAGTTTGGAGTGCTAATGGTCAAAGTGATAGTTGGGAGTATTATCCGCCAATAGGCTATAGTTGGAAGTATTTAAATCCATTTTCCCTTAAAAAAAGGGCCAATTTTTTATCCTTTTGAAACGAGTTTGGTTAAATATAAAACGTTTTTATTCTTATTTTAACGTATGATATCCGTTGGTATATGATTTTGACGTAAATTTTGTTCGGAAACGAGTTGGATCAAATATTAAATGTTTTTTTTTCAACAGTAAATATTCGAGTTACCTACGTTTCGAACGTAAACTATGTTCAGAAACAAGCGATTCCGCTCAAATATAAAATGTTTTCATTCAACGGTATAAAATCAAGTTATTGTACATTTTCATACGGTTAACGCGTCACATACCATGCCGTCACCGATAAACAACTTAGACATTGCCGCCGCAACGCGCAACCAATGGCAACCATCTGGTTTGTAACTAAAACCTAACTTTTCCTTAAGTTATTAAAAAAAAATCGCAAGAAATTATATAGTTTAAATTTCAAAAGTTGACGATAATTATTTTATTGTTATTAATGTTTTATTAAAATACTTTAGATTTTAAATGCCGCATTTAATTTTGGACGAAAATTGAATGCAATCATAGATTTATGTTAGTTCACATGTAATAACTTCTCACAATTTGTTTTTTGTTTAGTTCTAGTTGTGTAAATCCTCTTGGACATCCTCCTTGTTTTCCTTATGAGAGCTGGGGAGTTCGAGTTCTACCAGCACCAAAATGCTACTGGTGGGCCGGGTTTACCGTAGTGGGCCTTTAGGCGGCGGGTTTTCCCCGGGAATTGGTCTGAAATTATTGGTGGACCCGGGTTATTCTCGGGGTACTCCTATGTCTAGTGGGTACTTCGAGAGTGCTCAGGATTGAATCTTTGGCCGTTAAAAAAATATAGTTCTAGTTGTTAATATTGGACAAGAAGTGAACGCATAGATTTATGTAGTAGACGCATTGTTGGACAATGATAGAAGATCTAGGGAATTATGGGTTCGATTTTTGAACCAGACATATTTTACTGGTATTTTCTTCGCCGTATCTGCGGGTGGGTTACCGGGTTTTACTCGGTATTGCTCAGGATTGAATCTTTGGCCGTTAAAAAATATAGTTCTAGTTGTTAATATTGGACAAGAAGTGAACGCATAAATTTATGTAGTAGACGCATTGTTAGACAATGATAGAAGATCCAAGGAATTATGGGTTCGATTTTTGAACCAGACATATTTTACTGGTATTTTCTTCACCGTATCTACGGGTGGGTGGGTTACCGGGTTTTACTCGGTATTGGTGTTTGACGACTCGGGTTACACACGGAGTACACGATTTGTCTAGTAGATGAAGAGTGCTCAGGTATGATTTGTTGGTCGTTAAAAAAAGGGCCATTTTTTTCCTTCTGAAACGAGTTTGGTTAAATATAAAACGTTTTTATTCTTATTTTAACGTATGATATAGGTTGGTATATGATTCTGACGTAAATTTTGTTCGGAAATGAGTCGGATCAAATATAAAATGTTTTATTTCAACAGTAAATATTCGAGTTACCTATGTTTCTAACGTAAATTATGTTCGGAAACAAGCGAGTCGGCTCAAATATAAAATATGTTTATTCAATGGTATAAAATCAAGTTATTGTACATTTTCATACGGTTAACGCCTTACATACCATGCCGTCACCGATAAACAACTTAGAAGTTGCCGCCGCAACGCGCAACCTGTGACAACCATCTAGTTTGTAACTAAAACCTAACTTTTCCTTAAGTTATTCAAAAAAAAATCGCAAGAAATTATATAGTTTAAATTTCAAAAGTTTACTATAATTATTTTATTGTTATTAATGTTTTATTAAATACTTTAGATCTTAAATGCTGCATTTAATTTTAGATAAAAAGTTAATGCAATCATACATTTATGTTTGTTCACATGTAATAACTTCTCACAAGTTATTTTTAATTTAGTTCTAGATGTGCCAATTCCTTTATGGTGGAGTACTAAGTAACACACTCCTTGTTTTCTTTATGAGAGCTAGGAGTTCGAGTCCTACCAGCATCAAAATGTTGCTGGTGGGCCAGGTTTTACCGTAGTGGGCCTTTGGGCGGCGGGTTTTTCTCGAAAATTGATGTGAAATTATTGGTGGACTCGGGTTATTCTCGGGGTACTTCTATGTCTAGTGGATACTTCGAGAGTGCTCAGGATTGAATTGTTGGCCGTTAAAAAAATATTTGTTCTAGTTGTTAATATTGGACAAGAAGTGAACACATAGATTTATGTAGTAGACGCATTGTTAGACAATGATAGAAGATCCAGGGAATTATGGGTTCGATTTTTGAACCAGACATGTTTTACAGGTATTTTCTCTCTGTATCTATGGGCGGGTGGGTTATCGGGTTTTACTCGAAATTGGTGTTTGACGACTCGGGTTACTCTCGAAGTACTCGATTTATCTTGTAGTTACGTTTTTATTCTTATTTTAACGTATGATATCGGTTGGTATATGATTCTGGCGTAAATTTTCTTCGGAAACGAGTCGGATCAAATATAAAATGTTTTATTTCAACAGTAAATATTCGAGTTACCTACGTTTCTAACTTAAACTATGTTTGGAATCAAGCGAGTCGGCTCAAATATAAAATGTTTTCATTCGATGGTATAAAATCTAGTTACTGTACATTTTCATACGGTTAATGCGTCACATACCATGCCGCCACTGATAAACAACTTAGACATTGTCGCCGCAATGCGCGACCTATGGCAACCATCAAGTTTGTAACTAAAACCTAACTTTTCCTTAAGTTATTAAAAAAAAAATTGCAAGAAATTATATAGTTTAAATTTCAAAAGTTTACGATAATTATTTTATTATTACTAATGTTTTATTTAAATACTTTAGATCTTAAATGATGCATTTAGTTTTGGACGAAAAGTGAATGCAATCATAGATTTATGTTAGTTCACCTGTAATAACTTCTCACAAATTCTTTTTAACTTTGTTATAGTTGTGCCAATCCCCTTACGGCGGAGTGACACCCTTCTTGTTTTCCTTATGAGAGCTGGGGAGTTCGTGTCCTACCAACACTAAAATGCTGTTGGTAGGCTGGGTTTTACCGTAGGGGGCCTTCGGGCGGCGGATTTTCCCCGGGAATTGGTATGAAATTATTGGTGGACCCGGGGTACTCCTTTGTATAGTGGGTACTTCGAGAGTGCTCAGGATTGAATTTTTGGCCGTTAAAAAATATTAGTTCTAGTTGTTAATATTGGACAAGAAGTGAACGCATAGATTTATGTAGTAGATGCATTGTTGGACAATATACCTCTACTAATAAATGAGTAGTTAGGGGGACACTTGTTCCATACTAGAGCTCCATCATTGAAATCCACGTGGCAAGCATACATTATACTATCCAAACCCATGTTTTAACCCGATTAAAAATTTGACCCTGGTATATCTGTGACAACCAGCAAATTCCGTACAACGATTAAAGTGATTCTAATCATGTTTTCGAATTAATTAACATGGTTTAAGGTTAATTATGGTTAGTTGAGCCGTTATGAGTACTACGATTTCCTTCTCAAAGTTCGTAGAAGCCTTTATGCCTTTAAAGAAAGATTTCACGTGATTAACGTTAACGAACTGACATCAGTATATATCCATCAAACTGGAATAACATAAGCTTATTCTATGTAAATACAACACGTATTTACTAGTGGAGCAATCAGATGCGAAACCCGCGCGACAAATATTACTTTTGGATAATAAAATATAATTATTTTAAGTCATTAAAATAACTCCTAAAAGTTCCGTGTACAAAACCGAGTCTAGAAGCGATAACGGACTAAAACGGAGCAGTTGGTACGCGACGTCGGGCTAGAAGTCCAACCCAAAATCCCACATATAAAAGCCTATAACACCCCAAAAACCCTCATTTCCCACTTCACTTCCTCTCTCTAACCTCCCAAACTCTCTCCACTCTCTCTCTCTCTCTAGAAAGTGCACCGGTGACCGGAGGCCGGCCGGTCCGGCGGGGCAGCGGCGGCAGCGCCGTCACCGGCGCCGTCCGGCGACTTTTCCGACGACCATTTTCCGGCGCGTGACACCCCCACCCCCACTAATATCGATGCCCTGAACACGATGGTGAAGGCCGTCTTCCCTGAAACGAAGCGGTTTGAACGTTGGTACCATTCCGGCGACTTTTCCGGTGAGCTCGTTTTTGAGTTTTCTCTTTACGAACTTTTAGATCGGGTCCTTGGGGGACTCCTCACAAGTTTTCGCGGGATTTCGTTCACCAGCCACATTCCGGTGAGCCACTTCCAGGTTGTCTTCGGGCCTTTAAAGGCCGGTTCGATGGGTTTAGTGATGGGATTTAGTGACGGGTCTGGCTAGGTCGTTTTCGGGTTGTTGGTTTTGGGTTAGGCGGTGGTTGTGATGGCTGTGGTTGATGGCGACCGAGGTGGAGGTGGTGGATCGGGTCAGATCTGGTTGTTTCGGGTCTCGGGTTGTTTGCTCGGTCCTTGGAGCAGAGGTGGTTGCAAATGGTGGTCCGATCGGTGGTGGTTTTGGTTGAAGGAGACGGTGGTGCACGATGGGTCTCGGGCTCGGGCCGGTGGTGGCTAAAGGTTGGTTATTGACCAGATATGGAGCCGATTCAGTTGTGGTTCGGTTGGTTTTGAATCGGACCGCTTGCGTGCGTTTTTGAGTTTGGGGTGTCCGGGTCAGATCCGGGCGTTTCGGGTCAGATCCGTGTGTTTCGGGTTCGACTCAACCTTGGTCCGGGTCAGTTTTGGATGCTCGAGTCGGATCTGGTTTGTCTCGAGACACGTTATTTCCTAGTCGCGGGTCAAGTGTAGATCTGGTCAACCCGGTCAACTGATGGTCAACGGGTCAGATTTCGGGTTCGGTCAAGACCCGGTCAACTCAATGAGCTTCGGTCAAGCGTTTCGGTATAACTAACTAATGATTATTTCATTACATTATTATTTACACATATATTTCTAAAATATATAATTATAAACGACTAACTCGCTAACGAACCGATATGAATAATAAGCGGTAAGTATAATCGGGGTATTTGGTAATTGTAAATAAAAACGCGACTTATAATATTGATATCGGACTAAATTCTTGGACTATAAATATAGGTATATATATACACACTTATATAAACATGTGTAATTTATATAAGTAACGGAACGTATAATGTCTCATGTAGCTTGGAATGGATAAGTCGATTGATTGTCTTGTGTTTGTAAATTGTTTTAGGAATTTTTAAGACGACTTGTGTTGTCTGGTTCGTACCAAAAACAGGGGAAACTCTGCCGAAATTTATAAAATCCGAAGCACAACGAGGTTAATATTGTTGTGTATGTTTTCACAAATAAACTTTCCAAGTGTTTTAAGCAAATGGTTTTGCCCAAAGTTGTGACGTTTTCGACAAATGGTTAATTACAACAATAAAGATAAACATCGAACAATATTTGCAAAACAAATATATAGTTTTGTCGAGCGTCAATTGTGTCAACTTCAATGGTTTTTGGTAACCAAAACGTTGTCAAAAATACGGATTTGAAATACGTAGACGCTTAACTTATTTGGAAAAATTAATTGAAAGTAATGCTTCGAAACACTTAAAACACTCGAATTTTGGGAAGCGAAATAACAAATGTTATTAGTCAATTTCAATAATTATACTTATGTTTCTTCAAAGTATATTGTCCAAAAATAATTATACAAGGCAACTACACTTATCCGATTTACGAGACAAGCTATTACTCGGGGTGGGTTATGCGTTTCGTAGTAGTAGTCCAACATGGTTTTCACACGAATAGTAACAGGTGCGCAAGTTGGGTACTATATCGTATGTGAACACATGAATTATGGTAAGTCACGATCGGTTCGTCGAGTCAAAACACTTAAAGACTCGGGTTAGTACACACGAGTCAAGATAGTTGAATAAACTATCTTTTAACCGGAAAATAAGCTAGGTTTATATATGATAGACTTTAAGGTGTCCTTTATTGGTAATTAGGGCACGAGGAAGTCGGTCAAAGCTTTGGGCTTTATTTGCTAGCTAAGCTTGGAAGTTAAGGTGAGTTTCACGGCCCCATTTTACTGTTTTTAACTGGAGGAAAGATATGTTTGTCAAAAGTTATCACATGTTGAAATGTTTTCAAATGTTAAAATGTGATGGGTGGCATGATGAGTACTTGAGTTTTTGTTCGCCACTCGGGGTTGAGTCCTCGCTACTGTAACCATTAATTCAGGTAAATGAAACTGAAGGAATATTTGGATAGTACTATTGGTTCCTGACAAGGCCCACCCCTAATCGATAGCGTCGATTATGCATCGGCGTATGCCTGGGGTGCACGTATTCTGAACTTAAGTTGTTGGGTTCCGAGAAACGACTTGGAGCGGGGCATATTTATTAGTCTTGGTTTTGGTTATGGGACTCAGGGGATTGCTCATCATCATAGTTTGTAGGAGCTAGCTACTCCTTACAAAGGCCACAAATTGTGCTGGATCTGCACAGGATGTAAAAATGTTGTTATTACGAAACTAAAACCTGTGAACTCACCAATATTTTATATATTGACGTCTTTTTAAACATATCTTTCAGGTAACTAAGTGCTGAACAGGTATGCGGCTAGTACGGTGGAATTTGGGATGTCGGACACTGGTTGGGGGTTTCATCTATTGTTACCATCGGGTTGGGACATAAACGGAAACACCCCACTTTGAAACTTAATGTTTGTGGTTTTAAGTAATGTTTGAAACCAGGTACTCCTTCTCGACATCTTAATATAATGATCTTTTCTAATTAAATATAGTTTGTGTTAATCTTGACTTTGATATGCTTTCGAGCGTCGCGCCACGTGTTTCCGCCATTGGCGTGGTGTGACAGAAGTGGTATCAGAGCCAAGGTTATAGCGAACTAGTATTTTTGAAAAATCTAGACTATAACCGGTTTCGGCTCGAAAACAAAGTTTTCAAAAATAAAACACTACGAAATATTTTTAGAAAAGAAAGAAAATTGTACATGGGTTGTACAAGGGGAAATTCCGACCGACTAGCCATGTGTGTCAATATATAAAATGTTAGAAAATAAGGATATGAACGTTTATGTTGGGTAGAGATCCGAATTTCTAACTAGTGCTAGTTAATGCATATAAGTAGTACAGATAGCTTGCCTGTAAGGATGTCGTGTCACACTTCACTTTAGTCCGCACTTCTACATCGGTTACCGATATCGGCAAGCGGGAAGGACGCGGTGGTCTACGACGAACTCACCCGCTTACCTGCGGACGGGATGATCGGAAGGACTAACCTTTATCGTGCCAGTGGACGTTGTCGTGTTGCTGATGTTGTGAAGGCGAAGCTAGTCTAGGTCTTTTATTGTGTGAAATCTCTGTTTTTGGATCAGGAAGCTTGGAACTAGCGGGCACCAAAAATTACCCGGCAACACCGATTATCATTACGGGTGCACACGTAATAATAACTTGTGGTGCACGGTAACCTTGGTGGGCGCTAGGGCTGGGGTTGGTGATCACTCCTTGTCTTGTCTATTCTTGTTCTGTAGGTTCAGTCTTAGCTTTTGATTGGCCAATGAGTTAAAAGGGAGGTCTTGTTGATGTCCCTTGATTTCGATCCTCGCAAACTGAATGAGCTTTCTTCAGCATTACCTCTAAGGTACGAACACGGAAGAGCTCGAACGTCTATTCATATGAGTAATCTGACGTAAACCCTCGCATCGGATAGGGGCAGGAGACGAAAGCTTCCTTGTATAGGAGTTTAATGCCTCCACACAAAGTTCTTCAAAGGAGCGGACATACGAGGATGCACTGCCTACCGAAGAGATGAATGCTTGGTACGATGCGTGGAATGCTAAACTTGGAACCCAGTGAAGACCTAGGGTGCGTCCCTGCAAAACCAGTGTGTTGTGAGCCCGGGACTCCGTGTGGATCAGTTATGAGACTCGTGGCTCGTGTGCTGCTGTGTTGCTATTGTAAATAAGTCATTCTTGATCTAACACATGCCCAAGTTGTCTTCAAGGGTCAGGCGTTTCTTCCCCTATTGGAGGGCAGAATCGACCTTGCTGAGTTAATAGGCTTAATCATCTTTATCTAGAAGGCATGATAGCCCCCGTCTAAATCGACAATGTTGGTTGTTCCTATGTAGTTGTGGACTGATTGCGAAATCATCCAGCCGTGTCGCGCTTCCGAGTAGATTTATTTTATAAAATGTGTATAACACTTTCCTAAGTGTTGGGAAAGCATACATGGGGGTATTAACGTTAAATAATCCATAACGATTACACGTTTAAAACTGAGTTAAGTATGCAAACTTAACAAAGTAAAATATGTTGTCGAATCGGCAAGATCCTAGTATATTTATTTAATGGGAAAATAAATATATGGTAAAGTGAGCCGAGTCGAGTGTTGAAAACGAAATATCGATCGGCAAGATCCTAGTATAATTATTTAATGGGAAAATAATTATACGGTAAAGTGAGTCGAGTCGATGGATGTAAAATGTAATGTCGAATCGGCAAGATCCTAGTATATTTATTTAATGGGAAAATAAATATATGGTAAAGTGAGTCGAGTCGAGTGTTGAAAACGAAATATCGATCGGCAAGATCCTAGTATAATTATTTAATGGGAAAATAATTATACGGTAAAGTGAGTCGAGTCGATGGATGTAAAATGTAATGTCGAATCGGCAAGATCCTAGTATATTTATTTAATGGGAAAATAAATATATGGTAAAGTGAGCCGAGTCGGGTGTTGAAAACGAAATATCGAACGGCAAGATCCTAGTATAATTATTTAATGGGAAAATAATTATGCGGTAAAGTGAGTCGAGTCGATGGATGTAAAATGTAATGTCGAATCAGCAAGATCCTAATATATTTATTTAATGGGAAAATAAATATATGGTAAAGTGAGCCGATTCGGGTGTTGAAAACGAAATATCGATCGACAAGATCCTAGTATAATTATTTAATAGGAAAATAATTATACGGTAAAGTGAGTCGAGTCGATGGTTGTAAAATATAATATCGAATCGACAGGATCCTAGTATATTTATTTAATGGGAAAATAAATATATGGAAAGGTGAGTCGAGTCGAATATGGGAAAAATGAAATCTCGATCGACAAGATCCTAGTATATCTACTTAATGGGAAAGTAATTATATGGTAAAGTGAGTCGAGTCGGAGATGATTTTATCCAAGTTAGTTAACATATATGGAGACATACATATATATTGAATATAAGATCGCAACGTGCGTGTTGCGTCTGAATCCGTCATAATACTTGGGGAGTGAAACTACATTTCGGGAGCCGAAATCGTAAAGTGTGTGATCCGTAATTGTCAAATGTCGCAAGACGCTTTCTGTCGACATTGAAATCCCCCTTGAAAATCAGATGACGGACTACTGGAAGCGGTCACGTTATTCAGTTAAAATAAACTTACCCATGGGATGACAATTCCATTGATCTTGTTGCAATGTTGAACGTCTGCCACTCTCGTCATGACAACGAAACTGGTTATCTATTTGGGGCGACAATCGATGCGAAGTGTTTTCCATCAATCCCCATAGATACTGAGACGTTGCGTCCCCTCATCACGGTGGTTTATAAACTAAGGTTGCGAGATCCATCCGTTATGGATAATGTGACCTGTCTAATCTTTTGTCGTATTACGATACTCTCACTGCGTGGCCTATCAGGAAGAAAGTCCACCGGCCTCGCTTGGGTGGCGGAGAGGCATTTCAGTCGATGACTATCGGTGCTAGGGCCAAAAATTACATGCAAGAGGATCCTAATGAGAAGGATGACTCGGATGACTTGCCAGAGTCTGTATCGTTTTCATTTTATCATAGTGTCTCGATAAATCATGATCCTTCTACCTCTACTTGCTATTCTCGTTGTGACTACTATCTTTGATCCTGAAAAAGATGTTGGTTGGTTTCTAGGTCCTATGGATACTATTTACCACACATCTAATAACTCCGTTGAGTCTAAGGCTCCCGCCGAGCCTGATGTTGCTGCTGCTGTTATTGTTCTATGGCCCAAGCGAATCATGTCATTGTTGCTGAGAGTGTAGCTCATACCGAGCGTGTTGAGGATGTTTCTATGGCTTTTGTCAAGTTTGATGTTGCTATTGTTTCGAAGGCTCCTGCTAAGATCACTGTCATTAACATAGACATCTCCATGACCCTTGCCAAGCCGCTATGACCATGTCTGTGTCTCTGTTAAATTCGTTGTTAATTCCATTTTATTCGAGGCTTTCATTGACTCCCTGATCATCTTTCCTTGGGAGCTTGCCAAGCCTAATATTGCCGATGGTTCTCAGGCTTGGATTGAGACTGTCAATGTTGTTGTTGCTATCGTTTGAGTGACTTATACAAAGCCTACGGTCGTTCTCTCTATGGACAATATCGGCTTTGAGAAGTCAGCTAAATTATGTAGAACCCATTGTTCCCATTTCGGTTATGATGGCGGATGCCTTTGGTGACCCAATCGTTCCTACCAATGATCCTATGGAGTATAAATTTGTGGCTAAGGATACGAATAAGGATTCCGCCACCATAAGTGAGCTGAAATGCATCGGGGTACGTGCTCACCGTAATGGAGCTTCTTGTGGTTATGTATAGTGGACTCGCTAGGTTGTGTGTCATCCTGTTGTCGTGAATTCATGTTGTGGTGTTACCCCTAGCGATTGTGCATTCTTGTAGTCGCACGGTTTTGCCGACTGCGTATCCATGTGGTTGCGTTGCGCTGTTGATGATGCATCTCCGTGGTTGTGCTGCTCCTGATGCGGTATTCCGTTGTTGATATGTTTCGCGGACGTGTTGCGATCATTGTTGTGTTGTCCCTACTGTCGTATTGCACCGTGAACGTATTGCTACAATTGTTGGATTGACTTGATGATGTGATGACTTGTCGTTTGTTTCACTCTTGGTTCCCTTGGGATAAAGACATTACCCCAAACCCACGTAGCTGTTGTTATGTTGCTGAGTGGTTGTGTAGTGTCGCCATCGATAATGTGGGAATTCGGGTGTCAAACGGACTTTCCGATAGTCATACTAAGACACTCTAGTCCTAGTGTTAGCACATGTATCTCTCTAAAGTTCGAATCTCGTAGTTTGAGTAATTGACCGAATCATGTGTCGACCTCTTTATATGCCCGCGAGTCTCGTGAGCATTACCTCTTCAAAATCTAAGGCATCAGTGACGCCATGTCCAGCCTTAACCTTTTACGCGCATTTCGGTCGACTAACCACTCTCGAATCATGTCGGAAGGAAATCCCATGATTCGCACATGACGAGGCGAGGTTCGTGATAAGGGATTTCAAATACATCTCGAACCTGAAGGTATCGAGTAAATGTGAGCGATATTATGACCAATACCTTTGGGACTAGTAAGTGTTGAAAGATTCAATTCATTATTGCTTATCCCAGTGGATTTGTTTGACGTCATACCTGCCGACGTGTCGTGCTGACGATTACAGGAATACCAGTGTGGACCCACCCACAGCGTGTGCATTGGTGGAGTCCCTGGTACGTGATTCGGAGGTTTTATGAAACCCTGAATCCTGAGGGCATATATAAAAGTGCTACCCTACCGTTATGAGATGGTCGATCAACTCAGCTCTTCGATTAATGGTGTTATTCCTCCAATGGTAGGTTTATCTTGTCTTGGTGTCGTTGCGTCGATTCTTGAGATAGTGGAACCCTTTCGACCTTGGGTCGATACTGGTGTTCCTGGTCATCTTTCAATAGCATTGCTCGCGCTAGGGAAAAATCCCCTGTCCTTGACAGACACTGTTGGAGACACCATAGCAATATGAGCTGCCAGGTCAGTGCGTTTAGTACCTGACTAATCAAGATGAGCTCGAAAGCTTACGTATAGCATCCATTTGTGTGACTATCTGAGTCGTTGAATGGGATGCTTTAGGGGAAGGCTCCATACTATTGCTGGTGGTGCAATCGCGGTAGTTTGTTTGTTTCAAGTAACGATTTTCGCGCATGAAGCCGTCAAGCCCAAACGCGAGACCTATGCCAAATGCATTCATCTATGACTCGATTTCACCTCTTACCTCGAAAGATCCCGAAAGATGGAATATTCGGCGAGTGAGGGTTCCGGTTTCAGGACTCCTTTCACTCAGATCTCTGCATAGGATCTGATAGTCATTTCAAGGGCGAGTGGCCTGTATTGTTCAGAGTTGACTTACTAGGTTGCTAATACAAATAGGACACCATTGCCCGCAAGGCACATATAACAGGACAAGTACTGGATACCCTTGTTTTGGGTAGCTACCGGTGCTCTGTATACTGTTTAGGTGGACACCAGCGTGTCGAGATGTTGTCGAGACCCTATCCTCTGGTTGTTACGGCAACCATATTATGATGATTCATATACATCATTCCTATGTTGACCAATGTGATGAGGTGATGTGAGCCTCTAGACATTTGTGTTTAAGTCGGCTTAAATTCTCGTGTATTGTGGAATTGTACGGCCGTATGTCGAATATACACTGTCTACTGTCTGGGGAACTGAGGGGTGAAAGTGACGCAAAAACTGTCGACCTCCATCAGTCCATATTAGGCGCCCTAGTACCACTAACCACAATCGCTCATGCGAAAAGGTTGTAAGTTGGTGCATAGTGGATTTCAGTCCATGTGAGGACACAGGAATACCACCCGCTACTATAAACAACCTGGAGCGTCCTCGTGAATGTCGACTGCTTTGTGATCTGGTAAGATCACCCGGTTAGTGAGATTCGAACGAACAAACCTAATGGTCCTGTCGCCTGAGGTGTCCGGTGGCTGTGATGGGACACAGGTAATGATCGATTGCTGTTTGGAACCTTCTCATCCTCTACTCGTTTGTAGTTATAATACGAGGCATACGGATGGCCATCTATACTCTTGGAGAGTCGTGGCTAGACACTGGATGCCAACTTTTATAATATCAAATTTTAGTAGTTATCCTACCTCAGTGTTCGCCGAACCTTGAACGCAAGTCTGGGATACTCAATTTGAGATGAGTATGGATTACCATTCTCTTACGAATGAATTATTGTCCTGGACGGAAGTGTCCCGTGTGATACGATTGGTGTCGGTGGCAAATCAAATTCGTGTACTTCATCGCCAGAATTTCATATGTGATAGGAATTATCACCCCAGTGTTCGGGGTGTACTGCTCGAAGTCCTCTGGAGTGCATACGTGTACGTCTCTAGTACATTGAATGACAGATAGAGATATACACATGACCTGGCTTGAGTTCAAGAGATGACCAACGAATCTGGTAGATTCAAATCTGCTTGAATAAGTGGCCAAACCGATCAGGAAGTTGTACTAACAAGGCGTTGGCCTTAGGAACTTCGAATTAGTATAGGACTTTGCTGAGTGTTATACTCTGAAAGGGTGTTGTCAAGCACGAAAACGGTAATGGAGTGACTTCGCTCAGTACTCCAATGACTCGGAGATATCGGTTAAAATTGGTCTCGCAACGAGTAAGCTCGAACTAACGCAAGAGCTTAGTGGGACTCTTGATGAATCTCGCAAGTCTGGCCTGAGGAAGCATTGTCAATTCCTCGACCGACGGAATTCAGGTTGACGCAAAACTCTACTATTTCGGGAATACTGATATATTTGCCGGATTGCGAAATCCAAGAGCTCGGTCGTAGCCATCTCATGATATGGTGTTCGTTAGAACGCTAAGCGTGAACCGGAGATTCACTTAGAAAAGAGGAGATTGCGCGAGTCGCAAAACATCCCGCCCTGTTCAAGGATACTAATGTATCGGATGACTTGAACTGAATTCCGGGACGGAATTCTCTTAACGGGGGGAGAATGTGACAACCAGCAAATTCCGTACAACGACTAAAGTGATTCTAATCATGTTTTCGAATTAATTAACATGGTTTAAGGTTAATTATGGTTAGTTGAGCCGTTATGAGTACTACGATTTCCTGCTCAAAGTTCGTAGAAGCCTTTATGCCTTTAAAGAAAGACTTCGCGTGATTAACGTTAACGAACTGACATCAGTATATATCCATCAAACTGGAATAACATAAGCTTATTCTATGTAAATACAACACGTATTTACTAGTGGAGCAATCAGATGCGAAACCCGCGCGACAAATATTACTTTTGGATAATAAAATATAATTATTTTAAGTCATTAAAATAACTCCTAAAAGTTCCGTGTACAAAACCGAGTCCAGAAGCGATAACGGACTAAAACGGAGCAGTTGGTACGCGACGTCGGGCTAGAAGTCCAACCCAAAATCCCACATATAAAAGCCTATAACACCCCAAAAACCCTCATTTCCCACTTCACTTCCTCTCTCTAACCTCCCAAAATCTCTCCACTCCCTCTCTCTAGAAAGTGCACCGGTGACCGGAGGCCGGCCGGTCCGGCGGAGCAGCGGCGGCGGCGCCGTCACCGGCGCCGTCCGGCGACTTTTCCGACGACCATTTTCCGGCGCGTGACACCCCCACCCCCACTAGTATCAATGCCCTGAACACGATGGTGAAGGCCGTCTTCCCTGAAACGAAGCGGTTTGAACGTTGGTACCATTCCGGCGACTTTTCCGGTGAGCTCGTTTTTGAGTTTTCTCTTTACGAACTTTTAGATCGGGTCCTTGGGGGACTCCTCACAAGTTTTCGCGGGATTTCGTTCACCGGCCACATTCCGGTGAGCCACTTCCAGGTTGTCTTCGGGCCTTTAAAGGCCGGTTCGATGGGTTTAGTGGTGGGATTTAGTGACGGGTCTGGCTAGGTCGTTTTCGGGTTGTTGGTTTTGGGTTAGGCGGTGGTTGTGATGGCTGTGGTTGATGGCGACCGAGGTGGAGGTGGTGGATCGGGTCAGATCTGGTTGTTTCGGGTCTCGGGTTGTTTGCTCGGTCCTTGGAGCAGAGGTGGTTGCAAATGGTGGTCCGATCGGTGGTGGTTTTGGTTGAAGGAGACGGTGGTGCACGATGGGTCTCGGGCTCGGGCCGGTGGTGGCTAAAGGTTGGTTATTGACCAGATATGGAGCCGATTCAGTTGTGGTTCGGTTGGTTTTGAATCGGACCGCTTGCGTGCGTTTTTGAGTTTGGGGTGTCCGGGTCAGATCCGGGCGTTTCGGGTCAGATCCGTGTGTTTCGGGTTCGACTCAACCTTGGTCCGGGTCAGTTTTGGATGCTCGAGTCGGATCTGGTTTGTCTCGAGACACGTTATTTCCTAGTCGCGGGTCAAGTGTAGATCTGGTCAACCCGGTCAACTGATGGTCAACGGGTCAGATTTCGGGTTCGGTCAAGACCCGGTCAACTCAATGAGCTTCGGTCAAGCGTTTCGGTATAACTAACTAATGATTATTTCATTACATTATTATTTACACATATATTTCTAAAATATATAATTATAAACGACTAACTCGCTAACGAACCGATATGAATAATAAGCGGTAAGTATAATCGGGGTATTTGGTAATTGTAAATAAAAACGCGACTTATAATATTGATATCGGACTAAATTCTTGGACTATAAATATAGGTATATATATACACACTTATATAAACATGTGTAATTTATATAAGTAACGGAACGTATAATGTCTCATGTAGCTTGGAATGGATAAGTCGATTGATTGTCTTGTGTTTGTAAATTGTTTTAGGAATTTTTAAGACGACTTGTGTTGTCTGGTTCGTACCAAAAACAGGGGAAACTCTGCCGAAATTTATAAAATCCGAAGCACAACGAGGTTAATATTGTTGTGTATGTTTTCACAAATAAACTTTCCAAGTGTTTTAAGCAAATGGTTTTGCCCAAAGTTGTGACGTTTTCGACAAATGGTTAATTACAACAATAAAGATAAACATCGAACAATATTTGCAAAACAAATATATAGTTTTGTCGAGCGTCAATTGTGTCAACTTCAATGGTTTTTGGTAACCAAAACGTTGTCAAAAATACGGATTTGAAATACGTAGACGCTTAACTTATTTGGAAAAATTAATTGAAAGTAATGCTTCGAAACACTTAAAACACTCGAATTTTGGGAAGCGAAATAACAAATGTTATTAGTCAATTTCAATAATTATACTTATGTTTCTTCAAAGTATATTGTCCAAAAATAATTATACAAGGCAACTACACTTATCCGATTTACGAGACAAGCTATTACTCGGGGTGGGTTATGCGTTTCGTAGTAGTAGTCCAACATGGTTTTCACACGAATAGTAACAGGTGCGCAAGTTGGGTACTATATCGTATGTGAACACATGAATTATGGTAAGTCACGATCGGTTCGTCGAGTCAAAACACTTAAAGACTCGGGTTAGTACACACGAGTCAAGATAGTTGAATAAACTATCTTTTAACCGGAAAATAAGCTAGGTTTATATATGATAGACTTTAAGGTGTCCTTTATTGGTAATTAGGGCACGAGAAAGTCGGTCAAAGCTTTGGGCTTTATTTGCTAGCTAAGCTTGGAAGTTAAGGTGAGTTTCACGGCCCCATTTTACTGTTTTTAACTGGAGGAAAGATATGTTTGTCAAAAGTTATCACATGTTGAAATGTTTTCAAATGTTAAAATGTGATGGGTGGCATGATGAGTACTTGAGTTTTTGTTCGCCACTCGGGGTTGAGTCCTCGCTACTGTAACCATTAATTCAGGTAAATGAAACTGAAGGAATATTTGGATAGTACTATTGGTTCCTGACAAGGCCCACCCCTAATCGATAGCGTCGATTATGCATCGGCGTATGCCTGGGGTGCACGTATTCTGAACTTAAGTTGTTGGGTTCCGAGAAACGACTTGGAGCGGGGCATATTTATTAGTCTTGGTTTTGGTTATGGGACTCAGGGGATTGCTCATCATCATAGTTTGTAGGAGCTAGCTACTCCTTACAAAGGCCACAAATTGTGCTGGATCTGCACAGGATGTAAAAATGTTGTTATTACGAAACTAAAACCTGTGAACTCACCAATATTTTATATATTGACGTCTTTTTAAACATATCTTTCAGGTAACTAAGTGCTGAACAGGTATGCGGCTAGTACGGTGGAATTTGGGATGTCGGACACTGGTTGGGGGTTTCATCTATTGTTACCATCGGGTTGGGACATAAACGGAAACACCCCACTTTGAAACTTAATGTTTGTGGTTTTAAGTAATGTTTGAAACCAGGTACTCCTTCTCGACATCTTAATATAATGATCTTTTCTAATTAAATATAGTTTGTGTTAATCTTGACTTTGATATGCTTTCGAGCGTCGCGCCACGTGTTTCCGCCATTGGCGTGGTGTGACAATATCAAACGCGACTCCTCCTGCTCCTTCAAACAATTATTCGTAAGGGTGAGCAAAATTGGTCCGGACCGAAAAAACCCGAGGACCAAACTGAAATTCCACCAAAACCGACCCGGGTATGTTTTTTAGGTTCTTTAGTCGGTCCAAAAATATAACTCGAGTCAGTTCTCGGGTCGGGTCGGTCCAGGAATACGTAAAAACCGACGGACCGAATTACTCTAATAAAATAACTAACTGCATTATATTAGGCGGCAAATCTTGGGCCTAAATTACAATTGTATAGCTATACAAACTCTAATATAAAGCTACCTTTGACCTAATAACAACATTAAGGCTATCGAACGACAAGAAGAAGAACAAGAAGCCTGCAATTCTGCAACAACCATCTTCCAAACCTGCAATCATTCAATCAGACAGGTGTGTTTCAATTTTGACCTTGTAATATGCTATTATTAAACATATATTCATTTATTTGTTGATAATTGATGCCGTTTATTTAAAAGTATTGATTTAATGCTTCAATAAGAACATGAAGGCTGCAATTCATTCAATCAGAAAGGTGTTTTCCCAGCCAAATGTTTGCAGCCTTGATTTTTAAAAAAGCATCAGGTTCATGTCTTTCTGATGTGGCGCCTAAAATAGTTCCAGTTAAAAAAGCATCAAGGTCAAGAAAATAGTTTTTGTTTGTTATTATCAAACCTAATAATGACATTACAGCCATCAGAAACACTTTTAGTAATTAACTTGCATAGACATTCATTCGCCGAGTCCTGGCGCACCATGATCCCTGTAACACCCCAACCGATGGCGGAAACATCGGGATGTCACGTATTGATGATTGTTCAGTAGCTCATGGTGAATAATAAATTTCATTAAATGATTTAAATAAATTACATACAATTGTTCTACAGGAATTCGTACATCAAAATGAATAATACTATGTACACATCTTCAAGCATTAATTCAAATCTTCAAGCAAGTAGAACCTGAAACATGTTAAGTTTGAAAATATTTTGGGTCAACAAAAGTTGGTGAGAATACATAGGTTTTCGAATATAATAGATAATAATAGTTTGTACAACAATCACAGTTGTATAATGATAGAGTATGAGTCCGACATGTAACAATGCGTCTTTGTACAATCAAACCTTGTGTCGACTGATGTCACACCCTCAAATTTCCACTACGGGGTTTATACCGCGAGGCGCATGACAAACCAGGATCCCATAGCCATAAGTCACAGGAACGAACTCTAAATGCCCAAACCATTTAGTCCGTTTTCAAAAACCAAGTTTAGTTAAGCTGCGGAAGCGTAAACCAAATTTAAACCTTTTTAAAAACTATGCGCAAAACAATGCGCCCAAATTAAAACCATACGAAGGCATAATATATAATTTATGTGTATGCCCGAGAGCCCAAATGCAGTGAAGTGTACAGTGCTTTCTAATCCTGGCACCGGAAGCTAACTACCTGCAAAAGCATGTAAATCGTGTGTCAACATAAAGCTGGTGAGTTCACAAAGTAAAGTAATTTAATATGCAAATGCGCTGGTTTCCAAAACCACGTAAGTAAGTAAGTTGTGTTGGTGCCCCGCACCGTGTAACCACTAGTTCATCGCATGTCAAGGGTAGCTAACCCATTCATGATAACTAACCGAATATACCGAACTGCTATGTACGTGTAGCCACATAAGTGTGCCGCATGCCTGACACCATTGTCTATCCACAATGATAAAGTTTCGTTAAGTTATAGTTCACGCCCGCGCTCCCCGAGCCGGTGTGAGGTTTGTAAGACCTAATAGCGCTATCAACTAATAACCCGCTTGCCAACCCTGGCAACTCATTCGGTACGTGAGGACTTACAGATGATAGAAAATGGTTTAGTTTATCAAGGACACAATTGCGAACTAGCAAAGTAACCGAACCTCATAAGGATCCATGGCATCCCAACCCGGGATGTGTAAGTAGTCCCAAACCGGACTAGAAAATGTTAAGTAAAGTGTCTCATACCTGAGACGCATGCTTTTGAGAAAAAGAGTAGTGAAACTCACCTTAGGTTGCACGTGAATGATCCAAATCCCTCAAACAGTAACGAGCTACCGACTCCCTATTACAAGTGTCACTAGGTGAGTATATGTGCATAACCAACACACCATATAACTCGTTTATCCGAGACCTTTAAATGTTCAAAACCGTGTAGTGACACCTAATGATTCTACATGCTCAAGTATGTCCTACGTATCCCGTTGGTGATCATAGTGATTATTATCAGTTTAATACATCAATTACATCTCATACAAGTTTTTACACAAGTACATGTCAATTACATACCACATAAAACTCCAAATAGTCACATAAAGACCCCGTACACAATCTGCGTTTTTAGGACAGATTGTGCGCTGTGAAAAACAATTTATTTAAAATACTTAACGAATGAATTAGAGTCCCAAATTTTTACTGAATTTTATTTGGGATTCACTTGACAATACCTATTTTTGTTTTGTCTTAATTCCAAACACAAAAATTATGAAAATTCGTACAACACAGCTATGTCCAGAAAATTTCCTCAACAGGTCAGTTTAGTAGAAAAATTCTCAAAAATTGTGTATTCATCCAAACGGGATGAATCCACTTGGAAAAGCTCTATTTTTCCAATATTGACCTTCTGTAAAAATTTCATAACCTAACTCCTTGTAAATCTCAAGTTATGACCATTTAAAGTTAACCCAATTTACAAATCCGAAAATCTGATATGACCTCTAATCAATTAAAATTCCAAAAACGACTCCACGATGTCCAAATCTGATGGTTTTGCCCATTATGAAAAGCTAAGACCTTGTACATTACAATCATGCAAAGAAATCATTAAAACAATCAATTTACCAACCCATTACAGCCCCTACAAAACGTTCAACCGAATCTGCCAGAATCTTAAACTTGCATCCCAAGTAATCTACAAACCCTAATTTTTCATGAACATCCCTAATACATGTATAACACCTATAGTACTGATTAAACACCATATTAATCATATAAAAACACATATGTTATCATGTGAAAACCCTAATCATGGATACTAATAACAATCATCATCAAATCATCAAGAACATCCAAGAACTCCTACACATACATACATGCGATTCTACATATATTATTTTTAGAGTTTTTAAGGTTTTTCAAGTATTATAATTCATCAAAAATCATAAGGATGTATACCTTGCAATGCTAAAACTCCCTAGAGCCTTGAGATTAAACCCGAACTAGCTTGATTAGGTGAAAGATTACTTGATTGCTTGAAAGCCAAGAGAGAAGGGGGGTGGGGGTTTCGCACGGCACAAACAAGAAGAAGAAGTAGGGTTTTATCTTTTTCTTGCCTCCTAATTATAAGAGGGCCTTGCTTGTTCCCCAAGTAATTGGGTTTTAGGGTCCTTCTAGTCCATTAACTTGACCTTTTAATCATGTTATAGCCCAATACCGGACCCAATAATATTAGTCACCCTAAATTGCATAGAAACCATTGTTTTCATTATTACATAATATATTAATCATGTTGCGCACGTAATTTACATAATCTACATATTATCTTTCAGTTAGGCGATCATTCACAAAAACATGTAATTCACATAAGCACGTACTTCATGTTCACCATAATTCAATTGTACGTATTACTGCTATGTATGCCACATAATTCACCAACGTTTGGGATACAGGACTCATGTGTGTGTTTAACAAGGATTTTCCTACTTATAACATATGTTAGTATCTTCTAACACATGTTAACCTACTTAACTAACCCTAGTTAAGTATCTAGCCATGTATGAACATGTAAGTTTACTAGAGTTCAGTAAAAGTATTTAACCTGAAAATGCGGGGTGTCACAACTGAGACCTAACTCGCAAGTTAGTAAAAGTGTAACTGTTATCGATCATCCCTGAATTTATGCGGGGGGATGGGTTTGTCAGACCTATAGCGCTATAATCTAAACAGGCGGCTTGATCAATGTTAATGATTGTACTGTGTCTTTTTGTTACAGTCAAATGATAGAATGAGTAAATGATAGTGTATAAAATGTTTATAATTGAATCACAAGTTTCAACAATGTAAGAATAAGTAAATGATAGTGTATAAAATGTTTAAACATGTTTTACCCCAAAATGTAAAACAGAAAAATGGGCTATGTAAACTCACCTTAGCAAAATGTTAAGTCTCGTGAAAATAGAATAAGTGTAGCCCAACGATGCCAAGTATTACCCTATAATTAAGGTAATAAATATGTCTAAGTCTTTCTAGTCTACAAACATTTTCTAGGGTTTCGAATTTGGGGATAAGTATTCGTTTGATTATTAATTAGATTGTTTAATAAATAAAAGAAATTCGATAGATAAATAAACAAAAGTCTTTTTGTAGACTTTAGATTAAAGATGGTCACATTATAAGGTTTTAAGTATAAAAATAATTTTTATAAAATTATTTTCTTAAAAATTGAATATTTAGTCTATTTATTTCTATTTCGTCAAAATATAACTTTAATATCTAAAAGTATTAAAATTAAAGAATTTTTAAATCAAAATTTGTATTTCTGTTCTAAATGGATAGAAATAATTTATATAAAATTTTGGTGTAAAAATATTGAAAAATGAATTTATTATGATTTATTTATGATTAAAATAACAAAAAAATCGATTAAAAATATTAAATAAATGATTTTTCAGAAATAAAAATCATTTCTGGGATGTTTAATGTTTTATAAACTCAGAATAATTTTTGTGGAAATTTATATAATCGTTTTGATATTTTTATAGAATTTTATAATTATAATAAAATAAACTTGTAATATTTATTATATATAATAAATAAATAATTTTTTGAAAACTAAAAATTGTATAATAAACTTTTCTATTAGAACATCATAAAATAATTTTTGTAGAATTTATAAAGCAATTTTAGTATTTTAAAACCATTTTTAAAAATATTGGTGAATATATATATATATATATATATATATATATATATAAGTCTAAAGGGTTAAAAAAAATGTTTGCACATGCTAGGAATCGAACCCGGGTCTGGGCCGGTTCATGTGTTTATAATCACAAGTCCAGACCATCTGGTCTGGACCCTGAGAACGGTTAAGATCAGATCCGAAATCATATATTGTGTTTTTGTGTTAAATCCTATAATTTAAAAAAAAAGGATTCGCGTGAGGGTGGGATGGAACCCACAGCCCTTTGGTTAACAAACAACAAACGTGACCATCTGATCTAGATCAGATGTTCATTCAGATTTGTGTTTGAAAATCATTTATACACAGCTAAACTGTTGTCTTCTTCCCCAAATCGATATGAACCCTAGAATACTAATCGCTACAATTGACAACCAATAGCCCCTGTGATGTTGGGGCTATTGCTCGTAGATAACCGGATAACAAAACCCACAAAGAAAAATAAACATACAATACGATTAAAGGCACGATTCGTGGTGGTCAACGACAAGGTCAACCGTGGCAAAAAAACGCATATTGGAGGAGTTTTTGGATAAATTGAGTATGGGGGATGTTTTATCGGTGCCTAGAGCCTATAATGGCGTGGTCAATTTATACACATCGTGCGTTCTCGTAAGTTTGGAAATTTTGACCCACAATAACTCGCATACGCGTGAAGGCTCCGATTAGGAAAGGTTTTTATGGTGATTGGCATGATAAACAAGCTGATTAGGGCGGTCATAAACATTCCATAGCTAGATTACGCGGTTTGGATGGTTAATTATGGAGGATCGACTCGCAGTTGACTTTTCAATAGTCAACTGCACCTCTAAACATGATATAAATACATTTACATCAGAGTTAATACCAAGATGAAGCAGTGGACCAGCTGGTAATGTTGTGTGGTGAAAGTAGGTTGAACCGGATTTGGGCGCGGGTTCGAGTCCCGGCCGAAACAATTATTTTTTTGACAATAATACCACTAATATATTATTAATATATGTTTATAGTATGGTTCTAGGAGTCCAAACGTGTCACGAAATATTTTTAAAAGGGACGATAATGATAAAAACTCGACGTTTTATTAATAATTGTCGCAACGTTCATAGAATTTAATGCGAAATGTTACAATCCCATCCCATAAACAGTTTGAAACAGTCCCTGTAAACTGTAGTAATTAACATGCATTGACATTCATAAATCATAAAGGGCAAACCAAAAGCTTTATTCTAGTTCTAGAATGATTAAATATAACTCTAATATGCTACACTTGCTTTCAAAGTTTCAATTCATTCTTTACAAGTTGTGTGAAGAGAATGAACAGACTAGTCAAAACTGAATGCTGAATACTCGATTGTATTTGGTTTCTTAATTTTATTATTTGTTTTTTTTTAACAAGCTAAGATGGATCGAAGAAGAATTACGTTGACTGAAGTTTGGGCGGTGTTTGATCAACAATTTGGAGCCTTAAATGGAGACAGATCCGAACATTCTGTAAGGAATGAGGGTAGCTGGGTTTCGGTTCGGTATTCCTCTTTAGACCGACTGGAACCGACTTCTAAAGACCGAAGACCGACCCGTAATAAGGTTCCATATCTCGGTTCTGATTTTATAGGGTGTTCGGGTTTCGGGTCGGGTCGGGTAATGATTGGGTCGGTTCGGTTCTTGTACTTTGCTCACCCCTAATTATTCGCATGCTCCTTAGAAAACTGTCTTCAAATATGATACACAGGTATTATAATCATATTTGTTTCTCTGTATTTCTTCAAACACTAATATCTTCTGAAATTTATTTGCTTTCATTCATTTGTTACTCTAGAATCCATAATAAAATATATATATATATATATATATATATATATATATATATATATATATATATATATATATAGGTAAAGTATATGGAGGAAACCCTCCTTATTTGGTAAACTCTGTAAACTCTGACTTCCCAACATTTTTTTTTCTTGAAAAAAATAGGGTATGTAATATACATTTTTTTAAGCATTTCGAGCCAAAAAAATCGAAAAAAGCGTCGAACGGTTTTTTTTTTAAAAAATAAAAAACGTCTACTGTTTACATATAGTTAACACATTGTTAACACCTGTTATTAGCGCTTAACATGTGTTAGTCAAAATTTTGTTTTTTTTAAAAAAAAAAAAATACTCGGCGCTTTTTAAATTTTTTTGGCCCAAAATGCTTAAAATCATGTATATTACTTGCCCTATTTTTTTCAAAAAAAAAAAATATTGGGAAGTCAGAGTTTCCAGAGTTTACCAAATAAGGAGAGTTTTCTCTATAACCATTCCCTATATATATATATATATATATATATATATATATATATATATAGGTTTAAGATCCTGTACAAAGTACATTTTTCGTGAGAAGTGTGAGAAGGACTAAGAATTGACATGTAGACATCATGTTTTGGATTTAGGAATGATGTTTTAGGTTGTTTTAACTTGAAAAACACCAAACACAACAATCTAAAACACAATACAATGTATTATAGTCATTAAATTTAAAAAACAGCTAAAACACACTACTTAACGCTTAAAACACACTACTAATGTTCTTAGCATGGTGTTTTAAGTTTTAAGCCTAAAATACATTGTTTTCGGTTTTTAATTGTTATGTTTGGTGTTTTTATAGGCAAAACAATCCATAACATCACGACTAAGTTCAAAAAATGATGCCTAAGTATCAATTTTTAATACTTCTCACACTTCTCACAAAAAAAGCACTTTGTACACGATCTTGACCCTATATATATATATATATATATATTAATATTAATACTCCTTTTGTTTTTCTTGAATCTGTTTCCCTCTAAACCCGAATAGTTTGTCTTCACTTTCGATCTATACGTATAATTGGGTTTCACCGGCAAACGAAAAACCTAATCGATCGTCTTCTCAACCGCTTCCATTCTCCTATCGATCTCCATTTTTTCCTGTTGAAGGTTCGTTCACTCTCTCTATTCGATTCACTGAGTTATAATTGAACAATTTTTTGTTTATCCTTTGTACAGTATCGATCTGTTAAGAGTTCATTTGTTGTATTTTGAAAGCTAATTTTATTTGTCTTATTTCCTAAGCTAATTTCATTTGTCTTATTTTTTTTTTAATGTGATTGATGATATTTTTAACGTGATTGATGATAGGGAGCGAAGAAGGGTATGAAGGTGTACATGAACCTCCTAAATATGTTTGTGACAGCCGGAGCAAGCAAGATGACGAGGTACAAAGTAATTTTAATTATGCGTTAATTAGAAAAAAAAAAATATTTTATATATAGCTCGCGAATTGGTTATTGATTTAGGTGATGATGAGTGGTGGTGGTGACCGGAGACAACTGGCTGGGTTCGAATATGGTGAAAAAAATTGAACTATTTGAGGTCAGAATTTATATTTTGTTTGTTATCTCCTTTTAAGCAGATAATATCGGCTTTCTTCGGTTAGGTTGCACAAGCATGTTGAATGATTTCAATTTAATTAGATTAAAATTGAGGCAAACTAAAGAAATGTTTAAAGTAAAACATTTCAAAGACAACAAATAATATTGTTTTATCAGATGCTCAGAATGAGATTGAATATAAAATGATTTGTTGATAGGATTTTACAATATCATGTAATAGAATGGTAATCTTGACTTTAATTGTCAAAGTTAGTATGTGTATGGGTTGTGTACTTGTCTCTGTTTAACTATGGATGTTCCATTCTAATTACTAAAAAATACTAAAGCTGCTAATACTCTGGTCGAGAGTTATTTTTTAGAGTCAAACACTTTTAAAGCCATTTAAAGTGTATTCACACATATATAAAACTTCCTAAATGGATTTGTTAAAACTTAAAAACATAGATTACCATTTGGCGAATTATGTTGCTTTCTTTTCAGCTTGGAAAGCTATAGAATCGGAGTTATTTATAAACTTAGATTGGAAAGCTTGGAAAGCTACGGAATCGGACCTCATGTGCAGTTTTAAGGTATCTTGATGATTATATTCACTATTATGAGCATTACTCTAAGATAATTTTTTAGATCCTACAATAATATGGAGTTATTTATAACTTAGGTGCGTCATGGCATGAGAAGCGAGCCATTGTATGTGAACCTAATGTACAAAATGGGGAGTGAAAGCTTCCGCGCATATTTCGCAACACGAAGAGACGATGACTGGATGACGATTGAATTGTGCAGATTTTTGAATGGCAATGAAGATGCTTAGTTTCAGGTTCTGCTTGAAAGCTTTTCATTATACTATTGTGGAAGAGGTGACGTCTATGTTGAAGGCATAGAGTTTCGAGTCATTGACAATGTAAGTTTGTAAGTATTCTTTAGTTTTCATTATGTATTTATATGCTTATATTATAAACAGTGGTTGATGTACCAATAGTGTTTTAATGTTTATTTTTTTATTTTTTTTTTTTTAGTTAAATTGCAATTTCATTCCAGGACAAAGAAAATTACATTAAGATAGCGGGCAGGCGGGCAACAAGCTGCGCCGCCACCCCTTTCTGGATAGCAAATCCTAATCTACTAAAAACATAACCATGTCCACCCGGAGCCGAGACACTACTGTGAATAACCCGCTGGACCCTGGTCAGGAAACGGGTAGCCTCCGGTGCCAATGAGCCAAAGGTGTCAAAAGCCAAAGGTACAAAAACGTGTTGGTTCTCCTCGCAGGCTTTAGCATGTTTTTCTACCTTCTTTGCCTCTGCTTTTCGGACCGCTTGCCCTGCAACAAAGCCACTATCCTCAACCCAACTAGGGGAGATACACCCGTCAGGTCAACACAAGCATGCTTCCCCCCGGACCACCCAAAGACAAGGAGATCTGCTGGTCGTAGGGTGGATCTCCCTTCTGCTGGATCCGAGAGGAAGTTTACAGGGGCCTCCTTCTTGGCTGAGATCCCAGCCCGTCTTAAAATGTCCCACAGAATGTCTCGAACCCAATCATGCCGATATTTAAAACCGGGCAACTCCTTACAATGAACCGCGTGTTCCCCGTATTCATCCAGGCAGGCCTTACGGCACATCGGACAGATGTCATCCTCCTGGTACATTGGGATCATCAGACGATATTTAAGAATGGCCCTGTATTCAATAGCGGACATGCTTTGGCCTAAACCTTCGATCGGGATGACAGTTAGGAAATCTTCGATCGGGATCATCAGACGATGTTTATTAAGTTTGTAATATGGTCTTTTGACTTTTAAACTGCAGGTCAGACGAGAAAAAAAAATGAGAAAACAAAGGAAGCCCAACAAGTGTTGAAATCAATCTCAAATGAAGGTCAAATGAAACAATTGCCAAATGTCTTAGAAGAAAATTGGAGTTCTGAAGACGAAGCGGCTAATAAGGTCATTTTCAAATTACTAACATATTTTATCTTCTGAAGAATCAAACTATTTTTGGGGTCTTGGTAATAAATTCTATGTATAACTCTTTGATGAACAGTTCTTCTTGCTAAGGGAAGTGAACATAAAGAAAAACTTATGCTTCCATCAAAGTTTTGTAGGATTTGTCAAATGTGAAGCGTTTTCATTTAAAACCCTCAAATGAGATGAGGTTTGCATTTTGAACAATCTTAATTTTAAGTCTAATACTTCTAACTAATTAGATTTTCTCATATACATGGCCAGTTATACATGTCTAGCAGGTCTATACATTTTTCATTTGTAACTCATGCCTTTTATTGCTCATTTAATACTGTTTGAAACCTGGTTTAAATATCATTTCGATAGTTTTGTCAGTGTTAAGAATTAATATTTTGGTGTTTTCTTGTGTTTTGAAAGTTGATTAAAGGAGGCAACTGACCGTATCACACTTATCACACTTATCAGGTTGAAGTGAAGTTCACCGGAGAAGGAAGGTCCGCCGGCGCCGGTACCGACCGGCGACCTCTAACTAGAGGCTTTCTACAACACACACACATGTGTGTGTGTGTGTTCGGTGATATGCAGAGACAAAGGGAGAGGGGAAGGGTTTTTATAGGTTGAAGCAATTAGAGGGTGTTTGGTTATAGGGATAAAACATACAATCAGGGATGTTTGGTTACGGGTTTAACAGCAGAATATGGAATGTTTGACACAGATTTAATAGAAGACATGGAGCGTTTGGCTGCAGATTAGGAATTTACAAATTCTATGAAAAGACAGATTTGCCCCTCACATGAGGGGCACGTGACCCATTTAACCGAGATTTTTAACTGGGTTTGGTCTAAAGGACATAGGGTGTAACAACTGTATAAAATAAAGGACATAAGGTGTCAAAAATTTGAAAAAAAGGACATAGGATGCAATTTCATGTATAACTAAAGGACAATATGTGTAATTCTCTCTACATAGTATAATTAGACAATTTGGTTTATAAATGGATTATAGTAATGATTTGATATTTTTTTGAGAGGCAATCGCTTTATATATTCATATAAAGAGCCAACCAGGGTCTGGGGAGTACAAACACCAAAAGCACCAAACATCAAAAAGGAGAATTACAACAAATCGTTAACATCGAAAACGACCCACTTATCCCAGCTTGGCTTCTGCAACCTAAACAAACTTGCCCTTCCTTCCCATGTGTTGAACTTGAGACCTTAGGCAATACAAATACACCACAAACCACTTCACCACCAAATAATGATTTGATGTTAATCTGTTATACTTGTGCTTTTAGTACTTTGAATGTTTTCATTGTAGTTATCATTACAACTATAGAATTTGATAAATATCCCTACTACTTATTTTCATTTTATTTACATCACTATCACTTTTGGTTTGAAATTTTGTTCACCCGTGAAGTTTACGGGTCTCTAACCTAGTGATAGAAGATCCAGGAAATTATGGATTATGGGATCGAATTTTGAACCAGACATATTTTACTGGTATTTTCATCGCCGTATCTACGGGCGGGTGGGTTACCGAGTTTTACTCGGAATTGGTGTTTGACGACTCGGGTTACTCTCGGAGTACTCGATTTGTCTCGTAGATGAAGAGTGCTCAGGTTTGATTTGTTGGTCGTTAAAAAAAGGGCCAATTTTTTCCTTCTGAAACGAGTTTGGTTAAATATAAAACGTTTTTATTCTTATTTAATGTATGATATCGGTTGGTATATGATTCTGACGTTAATTTTGTTCGAAAACGAGTCGGATCAAATATAAAATGTTTTATTTCATCAGTAAACATTCGAGTTACCTATGTTTCTAACGTAAACTATGTTCGGAAACAAACTAGTCGGCTCAAATATAAAATATTTTCATTCGATGGTATAAAATCAAGTTATTGTACATTTTCATACGGTTAATGTGTCACATACCATGCCGCCACCGATAAACAACTTAGACGTTGCCGTCGCAAGGCGCAACCATCTAGTTTGTAACTAAAACCTAACTTTTCCTCAAGTTATTCAAAAAAAAAAAAAAAAAAGGTCGCAAAAAATTATATAGTTTAAATTTCAAAATTTTACGATAATTATTAATGTTTTATTAAAAATACTTTAGATCTTAAATGCTGCATTTAATTTTGGACGGAAAGTGAATGCAATCATAGATTTATGTTAGACCCTTCGGTATGGAGCGGCATGGGGTGGGCATGCCCATGCCGGCCCGAGCAACACCGCCCCCTTAGCTCCGGCACGGTATGGGCGGCACCCACAAGACTTTGATGCCGAGTCATTTGTTATTATTTTTAGTAGATTTTTGTTATTTTTAATAATTCTGGCCAATGAGAAGGTCCGTCATCATAGTGCACACCACCCCCTTGGAGGCCTATCATGAAGATGCCTCTCCGTCCTCTCTTACGTGAAGGCCCATCACGAAGATGCCACCCCCCTTCACACCCAAAGGTCTTAGTTCACATGTAATAACTTCTCACAAGTTCTTTTTAATTTAGTTCTAGTTGTGCCAATCCCCTTATGGTCGGGTGACACCCTCCTTGTTTTCCTTATAAGAGCTGGGGAGTTCGAGTCCTACCAGCACCAAAATGCTGCTGGTGGGACGGGTTTTCCCCGGGAATTGGTGTGAAATTATTGGTGGACCCGAGTTATTTCCGGGGTGCTACTATGTCTAGTGGGTACTTTGGGAGTGCCCGGGATTGAATTGTTGGCCGTTAAAAAAATATTAGTTATAGTTGTTAATATTGGACAAGAAGTGAATGCATAGATTTATGTAGTAGACGCATTGTTGGACAATGATAGAAGATCCAGGGAATTATGGGTTCGATTTTTGAACGAGACATATTTTGCTGGTATTTTACAGGTTGTCTTGTCTACTTAATGAAGTAAGGGAAGGATGAAGATCGAGTGAGGGAGCGGATTGTACGTGGTCACGGTCACATAACTACATAAATATGAGTTAAGTTGGATGTAATAGGAAACAATAAAAGATGTAACACCAAAGTACCTCTTAGATATGTTTTCCAAACCTTCGAGAATGTTCTATTAAGCAAGAAATTTTCTAGTCCGTATTTTCCGCTGCATATTTTCAGTAAAACGGTTTAGGGTGTTACAAGTTGGTATCAGAGCCCTGGTTTGAGTGAAATCTCGTACAAGGAATTAAGTACTTGAACTCAAACTTGTGTGCTCTTGAAATCAGTGACCCGTACAATCCAAGACTCGACCGAGGCCCAAGGGTAGAAATTAATATTAACTCACATGACAGGCTAGAAATTAATTGTGGTGTTTATGTTAAGGTGCGCTTTTGTGGATAATGAAGAGGTCTCAAGGACACGATACAAGATAGATCTCGGAAATTTTGGGAAGGATAAAATGCTCGCAGGTACGTAGTATTAATACCTTGGTACCGGTGGGAGATAATTCTCAGGGATGGTAAAATTTATATGAAAAAACAACCATGTTGTTAGGAAAGGAAATTGAAAATGTAGCACGAAGCTGAAAACCAGTCCCTAGGCATAAGGTAATGATTACATGAAGGCACGTGGATAGCATGTGGACTGTGTGCCTGGCCAGTGCACAAGAAGCATGCGATGCACGTGAGACCGTGAGAATCATCACAGGTATGCCTGGTAAAATTGGAAAGTAGGTGGTCGTGTGGGTGAATGGGTGGAATGAAACTTCTATAAAAGTGTGAATGTGAGGGGGGATTCCCTTAGAAGGTATCAAACTAAACTTATGTATATTGTGCCCATAAATTAATTATGGCAACAAATGAATAAGTAACTAGACGTCAGTTGTGGGTAAAGTAGGCGACTCTCAAGTGATAGAGAGCAGTCTATATGAATGAAAGGTTTGAGTCTGTAGGTAAGTACGGATCAAACCTATCTGAATGAAAAGTTGGAATGAAAGGTTTGAGTCCGTAGGTAAGTACGGATCAAACCGATATGAATGAAAGGTTGGAATGAAAGGTTTGAGTCCGTAGGTAAGTACGGATCAAACCTATCTGAATGAAATGTTGGAATGAAAGGTTTGAGTCCGTAGGTGAGCACGGATCAAACCTATATGAATGAAAGGTTGGAATGAAAGGTTTGAGTCCGTAGGTAAGTACGGATCAAACATATCTGAATGAAAGGTTGGAATGAAAGGTTTGAGTCCGTAGGTGAGTACGGATCAAACATATATGAATGAAAGGTTGGAATGAAAGGTTTGAATCCGTAGGTAAATACGGATTAAACTTATACGAATTAAAGGTAGAAATAAAATATTTGAACCCGTAGGTAAATACGGATCCAATATATATAAATTAAAGGTAGGAATTAAATATATGAGTCCATATGTAAGCCCCTTCACTTACTCATTAGTCGGCTCATCCTTGATAACATGAGAATGTCGAATGACCGTAAGGAGTCAAATGGGTGAAATTATAGAAATTGTAGAAATGACCTTAAACGGGTCAAATGGTGGAGATGTAAGAATATAGAATAATCCAAGTAATGGTCAAATTGAGTAGGATGTTGTAGAAATATATAGAATGACCCATGAAACAGGTCATTTGAATAGGAATGAAGAAGAGAATACTTTTTCTCCAACCAAGGTGAGACACGACGTTAGTTAAATATGCATGTTGTGTGGCATATGAAAATGCATATATATGTAATGGAAGATAGTAAGACGACATTGATGTGAGTTTATTTTAGAGACCTGTGAAAACGAATGAATGATATTATGAATTGCAAGAATGCAATGTAGAAATTATTATAAAGTAGTAGGATATGGCACATTTACCTTGAAAAGTGAAATTGTAGAAAATTTACAAGATGGTGAATAAAATGTAAGGATCTTGCGTAAGGGAATGGAATAAGTAATGTAGTATAACTCGTAAATAGGAGATCAAGAAGGAAATGTATATATTAGACATTTCGAGTGAAACAAAACTTGCATGGACCGATGAAGGTCAATTTTTATGAATGTAAGGTATATGTCTAACCAATGATTTTGTAGACACGAATGGTCGAATCTATGGGTAGGATGAAATCCACAAGATAGGTGAAATGATGTTGAAGAGTTGGAACTTTATTGTGAACGAACTAAAGCAAGCAAAATATGGCGTGGACTTGTGAAGGAGCAAATTAAGCCGACACATGGATGGTTGGATAACGTTGTAAAAAGGAAGGTTAGTAAATTTAGATATTTTGTGATTGTTAAGTGGAAAATTTATATAGGTTGAATAGTACCCACGTATGAATGAAGGGTAGTTCAAGCATGATGTAGTTGGAAAGTTTGACTTTTAAAGGTCAAAAGATGAATGAATCTTAGTTAGACTCGGTGTTGTTCAGTAACGGACATATGCGTTACAGTGAGTAGTGCATGAAATGAACTAACAAACAAAGTAGTGTGAATAGAATGACTTTGAAATTTACCAAAAAAGGGGGTGGGGGTGCATATGGTAGATGTACCGATTCGGTAGTGCCTAGTTAATTATGCCTAACTCTCAAGTTGAGGAGAGTGAATGAGGAATGAAATGGTATGTATGTTGTGAAAGAGATCACTGACGGGTGGTTCAAGGAACAACCCTTTATAATTATAAAACGCTTATATTAACCACATTTGATCATGATATTGCTTGGAATTGGGTGACTACGAGTACTTTGGTTGCAGGTGTGAAAAGGAGCTAAAAATGAAGAAAACCGAGCTTTGGAATGGACCGGAATGGATCGGGATGAGGAGAAGATGAAAGAAGAAAAAAATCAAGTTTTGAAGGTCTCCACCGTACCTTACGGTGCCACCGTAAGGTACGGTGGCATCTGGGCCTAATTTCTCACCATTGGTCAGTCTAGATCCACCGTTGGGTATATATACCCTACCGTACCTTACGGAGACTCTGCACCAATTTGTAACTTTCACCATTTAAGACGAATTGATGGTGTCTTTTGGACATCTTCTCACTTGGGGAACGTTTCTAAGAATATTTTGGGCGATTTTGGCTAGTTTGGATCATTGGAGAACAATTCTAAACACTGGGTTTATGTTTTTGAAGCTTATGAACATTTCTTTGATCGTGATGATGATTCACCAAACCATGCTTGGCTAGAACTCTTGGTGATCATTCCTTGGTGAAGTTTTTCTTGAAATCTTATGTATGTTCCCATGAATTTCTAGAATGATAATCTAGTATGTTTGCTTGATTATTGTGGTGTTTGAACAATTGTTTGTAGTTGTTAATTACTTTACCAATATTTAGTCTTAATCGTACGTTCTTGGTGTTGCTAACAATCGAGATATTGCGGGTAGGATTTGGGTTAGTTAATTGATTAATTGGTCATCGGGAAACAACCTCGCATTAATATAATCCGAGTACTTTGTTCCCTTTTATCACAACAATTGTTTATGCACGAGTTATGTCTATGTAACTCTTTCTAGTTGGAACTTTTGCATAAGTGTTTAGGGAAAACGGATCCTGGAATGGTCATTGCTTTTATAATCTTAAGAAACAAACTCATTTGATTAAGTAATTAGTTTATAATTTAGTTCAAATCTAAAACAATCAACAACTCTTGATCTTTATTTTTATTTAGTAGATTAATTTTAGTTAATTCGCTAAATTGTTAGTTTACACACATTCCACAAACTCCTTGTGTTCGATACCTTCTTGCCACTATTCGTTAGTTGTAATTGGGAAATTTTACGTGTACCACGACAAGCACGTCAAATTTTGGCGCCGTTGCCGGGGAGTAGTGCGCAACGTGTGTTAATCTTTTAGTTTTGTTTTGTTATTTTCGGGTTTACACTGGTTGTGTTTAGTGTGCAAGTACTTCAAGTGTATGCATACTAGGGGCTCTCACGAGTCATCACCACTTTTGTTTGATTCGGAGATTGAAAGAACATTGAGAAAGAACCGAGTTTTGATAAGAAGAAACAGAGTTATTGATTCACCTACTTCACCGTTCATACCAAGAAACATAATGCAAGACTCTCACATACCAACAACAGGTCAAACGACCTCATCATTCATGCCTACTTCTTCACAACTTTCACCCAACACCACATTACCTAACCTTTCCACTAGTCCTGAAACACCAATCCATACCACCCAACCAAGTTTCACTCAAAGTGATCCAAACCTTACCTTTAATCCATCAAACACCATACCACCATTCTCCCATTTCTTCCCAACTACGGGTCAATCATCTTCTACTATCCCACAACCACAAGGACAAGGTTCCACAATTGTCCACACCACATCTACTTATCAACCACCTAACCAATCGGGTTTTTACTACTCATCTTTTCAAGATGGCCAAAATTCTAGACTTCAAAGAGATGTGTATGATGATGGGTATGATGATGAAGAATTTAGTGGGTATAATGAAGAGGGGTATTATTATGGAGGTGAAGGTGTATTTGTGGGATCTCAAGCTCAAACGGGTCAAGTAAGTCAACCACTTTTACCATTTCAAGACCCGGGAAGAGTACCGGTTGGTGTGCAACATGTTAGACCACAAGGATTGCATTTGCAACGTCCCACACCACTTAATCAAATGCGGCCTACAAACATGCAAGCTCAACATCAAAGGCCGATTCACCAACAACAACCACCTATGCATCAAAATCAACATCAACAACAATTTGCACCACAAGGTGCAATGCAAGGACAAATGGGTCAACCAAGAGCGCCATTGGGAGCACCTAGAAGACTCCACCGTGATGTTGTACGGGGAATTGAGGCGCATTTTCGGCCTATTATCACTAATAATCCATCACCAATAGTGATTCCACAAAATGCAAATGGAAGAACTTTTGAAGTTAGAACAACCGCACTCCAAAGTCTACCAAAATTCAAGGGGCTAGCAACGGAAGAGCCTTATTTTCATTTGGAGACATATGATTCTATTTGCAACACTATTGGGGGACAAGGTTTTTCTGCAGATGATGTGAAGTTGGTTCTCTTCCAATTTTCATTGGAAGACAAGGCAAAAAGATGGTTTCACACTTTACCATCCGCATCCATTTTTACATGGGCCGATATGCAACAAATATTTTTGGATGAATTTTATAGTTCTCAAAAGACCAATGATGCAAGGAGAGGGTTGAGAAGCTTTCAACAACAATCGGGTGAGATGTTTCATGAAGCGTTCGAGAGGTTCAATTTGATGCTAAGAAATTGTCCTCACCATGGGATTCAACTTTGGGAATTATTGAATGCTTTTCATGAAGGTTTGAGTTCGGAGGATGCTCGTGATTTAATGTCTATTACAAATGGTACTTTTGGTACAAATTATGAGCAAGATGATTGGGCATTTTTAGAGCAAATGGCGGTGACTTCCAAAAGAAAGGCTCAATCATCTAGATGAGCAAGGCATGTAATTCAAAGACCTCAAGTGCATGGGGTAGAAAGTGGTAATGTACAAAATTCAAATCAATTGTACAATGTTTGTAACAATTGTCAAGAAATAGGCCACACGGCGGAGGTTTGTCAAGTGGTGGTAAATGAAGGACAAACGGAGGAAGTGAATGCTATTCAAGGGGGTGGTAGAAATTATGACAGAATTCTAACACTTATCACCCCGGGTTACGAAATCATCCAAACTTTCGGTATGGAAATGCATCAAATCAAGCCAACCCGAATTTTCAAGTTGCTCAAGGTAATTATGTGCCTCGCCAACAATACAATCAAAGAAATTATAGAGGTGGATACAACAGTGGCTACCAAGGGCAAGCTCAAACTGGTCAAAGAAATTCGGGTCAAGGTTCATCAAGCGGAAATGAAGTCATGGAGATGCTTAAAGCTATGCAACAAGACATGCAAAAGCGAAACCAACTTGATGAAGCTCGGATACAAAAGGATGAAGTTCGTGATAAAAGCATTCAAGCATTGGCAACTCAAATGGGCCAATTAGCAACTGATGTGGCGGAATTGAAGAAAGGTAAAGGAAAGCTTCCTAGCGATACTCAGGTAAATCCGTCACATGGCTCTTCACGAGGTAACAATGTTAATGTTAATCAAGTGAGTGTTTTAAGGAGCGGTAAAGAATTTAAAGCTGATTTGTCACCGGGTTTTGTCGAGGGGGTAGTTGAGGATGTCACGGGTGATGAAAGTGAAAATGATGAAGTTACACCGGTTTTACAAAAAGAATTAAATGTTAAAAAACCGGAAGCGAGTGAGAGTGAAAAAACTGAAAATGAGCCGAATCAAGTTCCATTTCCATCGGCTCTACTTGACCCGGGTAAGAAAAATTTTATTGCATCAAGAGGTCCCCAAAAAGAAGAAATGTGGGACATGTTTAAACAAGTAAAAATAAATCTTCCTTTACTTGATGCAATAAAACAAGTACCCGCATATGCTAAATTTTTGAAAGAATTGTGCACGCAAAAGAGGCAACAAAAGAAAAAATGCCTAAGCGGGTAAATGTTACCGGTCAAGTGAGTGCAGTTTTATATGGGGAGCTTCCTCCTAAGTTCCAAGATCCAGGCACGCCATTAATAAATATTCAAGTTGGTAATTTTCAAATGGCAAAGGCATTGCTAGATCTTGGAGCCGGGGTGAGTATTTTACCGGGTGGGTTGTATGATCAATATGACTTTGGTCCATTAGCTAGGGTGGAGACAACGGTTGTTTTAGCCGATTTGTCTCATAAGTTACCCCGGGGAATGGTTCAAAATGTCATTGTTAAAATTGATGAATTTTATTACCCGGTTGATTTTTTGGTATTGGATTACTCATCCGCAGATTCAAAACAACAACAAAATGTTATATTGGGTCGGCCATTTTTGAACACCGCACATGCGGTAATTGATTGTAGATTTGGCACGGTCGATATGACATTTGGAAACCGGAAAATGCGTTTAAATGTTTTTACTAACAATACTAATGATTCCGGTGTTGAAGAATGTTTTATGGCAGATATCATTGAAGGATGAAATCCATATGAGTATGAGAAAGATGGAATGGAATTGTGTGCTTGTAATTTTTCTGAACAGGTACATGCTTTTGATCTGGAGATTGAAAAAGGAAAGCAAGATGTGTTGGCGTTGAAGGAGGATCGACCACCATGGTCTCACCATTTTGATAGTTTGCCGGTGGAAATTGATTCGGGCACCAAACCCTCGTTAGAAGTGGCACCAAAGTTGGAACTCAAAGATTTGCCAAGCCACTTGAAATATGTTTTCTTAGGGGATAATGACACATTACCGGTCATTATTGCCTCTAATTTGGAGATGGCACAAGAGTTAGCGTTGATGGAAGTCTTGAGGGAGAATAAAGAAGCTATTGGGTGGACGATTGCCGATCTTAAAGGAATCAGTCCATCCATTGTCATGCACAAGATTATCACAACCGAGGATGCAAAACCCATGAGAGAAGCGCAAAGAAGGTTGAACCCGAACCTTAGGGAAGTGGTAAAGAAAGAGGTAATTAAGTGGTTGGACGCGGGAATTATCTATCCCATTTCGGATAGTGCTTGGGTAAGTCCTACTCAAGTGGTCCCTAAGAAGTCCGGTATTCAAGTAATTAAAGATGACAATGGTGAACAAATTGCTACCCGACCCGTCACCGGGTGGCGGGTGTGTATTGATTACCGAAAGTTAAATGCCGCCACTTCTAAGGACCATTTCCCACTTCCATTTATTGACCAGATTATTGAAAAACTTTCGGGTCAAAAGTACTATTGCTTTCTAGATGGGTATTCGGGATATAATCAAATAGCAATACACCCGGATGACCAACACAAGACCACCTTCACTTGTCCATATGGTACTTTTGCCTTTAGGCGGATGCCATTTGGATTGTGTAACGCTCCGGCGACTTTTCAACGATGTATGATGAGTATTTTCTCGGACATGGTTGGAGAATCGTTGGAGGTGTTTATGAACGATTTCTCAATATTTGGCACTAGTTTTGAATCTTGTCTCAACGAATTGCAAAAAGTTTTAAAAAGATGCGTTGAGAAAAATTTACTGCTTAGTTGGGAGAAAAGCCATTTCATGGTGCAAGAGGGAATTGTGTTAGGCCATGTAATTTCTGAGCGGGGTATGGAGGTGGACAAGGCAAAAATTCGGGTAATATCATCACTGCCACCACCGAAAAATGTGAAGGGGGTAAGATCATTCTTGGGACATGCGGGCTTCTATAGACGTTTTATTAAAGGTTTTAGTGTCATTACCAAGCCTTTATGTAATTTGTTATTGAAAGATGTTCCTTTTGATTTTACTAATGAATGTTTGCAAGCTTTCAATGTGTTGAAGGAACATTTGGTCAAGGCTCCTATTTTGCAACCGCCGGATTGGTCGAAGCCTTTCGAAATAATGTGTGATGCAAGTGACACTACAATTGGAGCTGTTTTGGGCCAACGAGTTGACAAGAAGCCGGTGGTAATCTACTATACGAGCAAAACTTTGTCCGAAGCGCAACTGAATTACACCACAACCGAAAAAGAATTATTAGCGGTGGTGTATGCTTTGGACAAGTTTCGTTCGTATATTTGGGGGAGCAAGGTGGTAGTATATTCGGACCATAGTGCGGTTCGATATTTGATGGAGAAGAAAGATGCCAAGCCACGATTGATTCGATGGGTCTTGTTACTCCAAGAGTTTGATTTGGAGATTCGGGATAAAAAAGGGAGTGAAAATGTTGTAGCGGATCACTTGTCTCGAATTCCGGTAGAAGGGAGTGATGATTTGACTGAAATAAATGAAAGATTCCCGGATGAGCAACTCTTAGCCGTGTCTACTCAAGCCGCACCGTGGTATGCCCACTATGTTAATTATTTGGCCACGGGTGCTATTCCGGATCATTGGACCAAGAAACGACGGCAACAATTCATGGTCCAAGTGAAGCAATATATTTGGGATGAACCGGATCTTTTCAAGATTGGGCCCGATCAAGTGATCCGAAGATGTATTCCCGAGTCGGAAGTTAAAGAAATTTTGACACATGCTCATTCTTCTGCTTGTGGTGGGCACTTTAGTGGACATAAAACCGGCTACCGGGTGCTTTCATGTGGGTTTTATTGGCCTACAATTTTTAAGGATGCTTGTGAATTTGCTCGGAATTGTTTAAATTGTCAAAGGTTGGGGAGCATATCTAAAAGGGATGAGATGCCAATGCAACCAATCTTGGTTGTAGAGATATTTGATGTTTGGGGCATCGACTTTATGGGTCCGTTTCCTAATTCAAATGGGTTTTTGTATATTTTAGTGGCGGTGGACTATGTCTTGAAGTGGATTGAAGCAATTGCTACAAGGACAAATGACCATTCGGTTGTTTGTAAATTTGTTCAATCTAACATTTTCGCCCGGTTTGGAATTCCAAGAGTAATCATAAGTGATGGTGGGTCACACTTCAAAAATTTTAATTTTGGGAAGCTATTGAAGAGATATAGTGTGAATCACCGGGTTGCCACACCGTACCATCCGCAAACGAGTGGAAAAGTTGAAGTGTCCAACCGTCAAATCAAAGAAATTCTCATGAAGACGGTTCGAGTAGATAGAAAAGATTGGTCAAGCAAATTAGATGATGCTTTGTGGGCATACCGTACGGCCTACAAAACTCCAATTGGCACAACACCTTATCGGATGGTGTATGGAAAGGGTTGTCACTTGCCAATGGAGTTAGCGCATCGAGCACATTGGGCAATCACGACGGTAAACGCGGATTACGATGAGGTGGGTAGAACAAGGAAGTTGCAATTAAATGAGTTGGAGGAGATTAGAGATGAGGCTTATGAATGTGCATCGGCTTATAAAGACAAACTAAAGAAGGTTCATGATGCCAAATTGAGAAAGAAAACCTTTGAAGTGGGTCAAAAGGTTTGGTTGTACAATTCGAGATTGAAGATGTTCGCGGGCAAGTTGAAGAGTAAATGGATGGGTCCGTACATAGTTTGCCGGGTTGGTAAGTTTGGTGATGTTGAAATATTGGATGAAAACACCAACAAGCAACAAACGGTGAACGGACATCGATTGAAGCCATATTTGGAAGGTAAGGACATCAACCACTTGGAAGTTGACAAAGCGGGCTACATCTTACGCCCGGTGGAGGAAGTACAATCATGAGAGGCCCAGGTTTGGTAGTGTAAATAGTTAGATTTTATTTTATTTTTATTTTGTTTTATTGCCCAATTTCATTTTTTTTATCGAAACCCGTGTTTGAAACAAGTGTGGGGACGTTCGGGTCGCGAAACGGTTCTAGCATTGTGTTGAGGACAACACGGGATTTTCGAGAAGGTAGGGTAATTTTAGTGTGTTTTAAAATTAGTTAAAACTTTGCTTGATTGAAAAAAAAAAATATGTCCAGTGGCCACCGTAAGGAACGGTCTCACCGTAACTTACGGTGGACCTGGGATGGATAAATGACCAACGGCAAAAGCCTACTGCCTTACGGTGAACAATTGGACCATTTTGCCTACCGTCACTTACGGCCCTACCGTTCCTTACGGTAGGGTCTGAGTCTTGAAATTTTTTTTGTAACGTAAAAAAAAAAAAAAAAAATTTCCTTGGTGCACGATAATAATAGCTGACCGGTTTAAATGCTTATTTCTCCCACCTAACTTCTAATCTTCTTCTTCCCCAAGACTCCACAAAACCTCCATAACCCTTTTTACTTAAAACCTTTATAAATCCTTAAATCCTTCACCAAATCCAACGATTTTTGGGTCCATCTTGACTAAATTTTCACCTAGTTTCTGATTTTGGGTAGTACACAACAAGAAAAACACGTTTTTAAGCCCGAATCTTAACCCTAGAAATCGCAAAAATTGGGGTTTTTCAAGTTTTCTTGTTTTCTTGTGTTGTAGCATCTTCTACATAAAGGTATGTGTCCTATTCTACTAATTTTGATGCTACATTATGAAGAATAGAGGTTTTGTTTTTCCTAGTTCATACCCACTTGCTTGTTAGTTAATATTAGTATGTATGTATTGTTGTTTTGGCAATAATGTGGTAGTAGATGAAATATTGAGTTGGAAATTGTGAACTTTTGGTAATGTTAAGATTGTAGAGGCGTCATGCCCAATATTCGTCAAACCAAAGATGATATTTTCATTCACAAATACTTACTACCATGTTAACAAGCAAGTGTGGGGAGGTGTTAAACATATGGAGCTAATTTTGTTGTGTTTGGTTTTGTTGTTGTTTGTTTGAGTATTGGAAAATGGTGAAAACTAGTGAGGCACTTGGAGCGAGTTCATCAAAGGCTAAAGGCAAGCAAGTGGCAAAACAGTATAAAAGAAGGAAGTATGTGGGTAGAGATGAAGATTCTGAAAAGGAAACGCCAGAGGAGCCACTAAACATACATGATAAACCTAAGTGGGAATCGGGTCCTCTGAATGAAAAACCAAGGGCATGGCAGGCTATACTCTTTCATGATCAGATAAAGAATTTGAAAGATAAGCAGGGTGCTTTTATTTGTGAGAAGGATGTTAAAGAAGTGCAATTTGCACCATTTAAAGTGGTTGATCGGTTTCGGGCTTTGGGTTGGGAAGCAACATTGCATTGTTATGATGGAAATAATAAGTATTTGTATATGGATGAGATCGAGGAGTGGATGGCAATGTTGAGATGTCCTCGATATGATTCACCATCCAAGATGAAGTTAATCGGTGAAGTGAATGGGGTAAATGTGGAGATGTCTTTTGAGACATTAAAAAAGTTGGCCAAGTTTGACAGTCTGCCGGTTAAGGAGTACATGTTCCCCAGTTTAGATGATTTGTTGTATAAGCCCGACAAGCACCCGAGGTGGACCGAGATGTTAGAAGCTTTATTCCTTCCGGGGACATATCATTCAACTTTGTATAGGAGGAACTTGAAGATTGAGGCAAAATTGTTGTTAGTTATCATCATTAATAATGTGATACCAAGGAGAGCAGATAAGCAAGAGGTGCGGTTTCCAGAAATTCCAATCCTTTATTCCTTGATGCATGGGTCTCCAAAATTTCCACTCCGGTATTTAATTCTAAATCATGTATGGATGTGTCGGAATTCAGTTGGGAGGCGGATTATTCCCTACTGTAGGCTCATTACCGCCCTTTTGATGCAACAAAAAGCTATTTCGGCTGATGATGTGGGAAAACATAAGAGGTACAAACCATTTGAATTGAAGTCATTGGGACTTGGGTGGACGTATACCGATTCAGAAAGGTACCATAAGTTGAAATCTGAGGGGCAAAGATGGAGAGCATTGAAGGTTGATGCTCAAAGGCTTTTACCGGGAGAGCAAGATGAACCTGAAAGTGAGAATGAGCCACCGAGCGAAGAGGAGGATTATGTGGAGGAACCAAGGGGTATGCATATGGATATAGGACAGGGGAGTTCTAGTGGGACACATGGTGGAGGTTTCTATGACTTTACCGAGAGGGCTTATGCTGATGGTTGGGCTTTTGGGGGGAGTATGCAACAAGTGATTGAAAACCAATGCCCCCCAGCTTCGGTATTCGACACGTGGTCGAGGTCGGAACACACTCTATTTGATCATCAGACGATGATGAGTGCCAGCATGGAGAGAACGATGAAGCAGGGCTTTGATCGTCAGGAGATCTGGAACAGGGGACATGCTTATTCTCAACAGGTGGAGATCAATCATAGATATATTGATGATCAAAATAGGCGAATGAACGATGACTGGCATGCGGGAAGACCCGTAGTGGCAAATCCACAACCGGTGGATTACGGGTCTCTACCGCCATTTGATGGAAGCATCTCATATCCGACCCCACAACTTCATCACTCTCAATGGGTCGACCCGCAACAACAACAACAACAAGCCTCGGATCAAGGAGGAAGCGGTGACGGAGTGTTCGGTTTTGGCGAGTGGAATGACTTGTTCACCTCGGTGTTCGGGCCGCCTCAGCCTCGCTACTACTGACCAGGTCGTGCTCTTTTGTACATAGCTTTATTTTATGTTTGTCTTTCCTTTATGTTTTTGGGAAACGGGTGGTTGGGTGGTGTTATGATTGATGATGATTGGTTTGGGTTGTGGTAGTAGGAGGTGTGTTGTTCAAAAATTAAAAAAACTAAAAAAATATATAAAATGAAAATACGAAAAAGAAGTTTGTGATTTGAGTTTTGGAGCTTTTCCTTCCAAAACCGTACATTGGGGACAATGTATCCCAAGTGTGGGGATGGGAGAAATTTTTTAGGTTTCTAATTTTTTTTTTTTGTAATCAAGCGTAAACATTGTGAAAATTGGAACACCTTGAATTAACCCCAATAGACACACCAGCAACCCTTAACACCCACTTTTATTCTTGGTGAGAGTTTAAGCCACACTTGTATATAAATAATACTTTTCTTTGAGAGAGTGGCAACGGGTGGGGGTGCACTAGAACTTGTGCTTGAATGCAATTTGAGTCTTTAGTTGGACATGAGTGTGAAAAGGATAAGGGCATTAGGTAGCCTCGTCTAGTTGAGCGTGAGTGTGGGTTTTGGGGGGTTGGACCTCATACATTACATACATGAGCATGGTAGCGAGAGGGGCGGGGGTTTGGACATTTAGTTGCCCATTTTTGTGCCTAAAAGCCTATCAATTGTTAACCCTCAAACTAGCTCCCTAAACTAATACCCAGCTAGACCCGGTCTTGTGTGTTAAATAGAGTGTTAGTATGTTATGCTAGTATAAGTTTGAAGTTTAATTGTGTGCGTTTCGTTTGTTTATAGAGTTACTTGGTTTGAAAGAAAGAAAAAAAAAGAGAGAAAATATATATATATATGAAAAAAAAAGATATGAAAAAAAAAGAAAAGAAAAGAAAAAAGAGGAAGTTTATGTGTGATATTTATTATGTTCGTGTTCGTATGTATGTATGTTTGCGTGTGTTAGCCATGTGCGTGTGTGTCATTGTGTAATAAAAGACCGGGTAAAGTTTGCGCTACTCATATATATTCCATTCCCTACCTTTACACTTAGCCAAGTTACAACCTTGAAAGTCCCTTTGATTTGCATTCATGTTTAACATTCATAATAGAAAGATTGATTTAGGTACAAGCCTATGGTTGTGCAACCGCCCGTTTGCCTTTTGTGTGTCTAGCTCATCTATGCTAGAGCTTACTTGTAGCCGAGAGGAGAGATATTGTGAGGGGTGTGTTGATTTGGGTGTTGAGGATGGGTTATTACAAGGATTACATGTTGATGCTTGATTTTAAAATGACCGTTTTTGTGAGAAATAGATTTTTGGTGGATTGCTTGGGACAAGCAATGGTTAAGTGTGGGGATGTGACGGGTGGTTCAAGGAACAACCCTTTATAATTATAAAATGCTTATATTAACCACATTTGATCATGATATTGCTTGGAATTGGGTGACTACGAGTACTTTGGTTGCAGGTGTGAAAAGGAGCTAAAAATGAAGAAAACCGAGCTTTGGAATGGACCGGAATGGATCGGGATGAGGAGAAGATGAAAGAAGAAAAAAATCAAGTTTTGAAGGTCTCCACCGTACCTTACGGTGCCACCGTAAGGTACGGTGGCATCTGGGCCTAATTTCTCACCATTGGTCAGTCTAGATCCACCGTTGGGTATATATACCCTACCGTACCTTACGGTGCTACCGTAAGGTACGGTAGACTCTGCACCAATTTGTAACTTCCACCATTTAAGACGAATTGATGGTGTCTTTTGGGCATCTTCTCACTTGGGGAACGTTTCTAAGAATATTTTGGGCGATTTTGGCTAGTTTGGATCATTGGAGAACAATTCTAAACACTGGGTTTATGTTTTTGATGCTTATGAACATTTCTTTGATCGTGATGATGATTCACCAAACCAAGCTTGGCTAGAACTCTTGGTGATCATTCCTTGGTGAAGTTTTTCTTGAACTCTTATGTATGTTCCCATGAATTTCTAGAATGATAATCTAGTATGTTTGCTTGATTATTGTGGTGTTTGAACAATTGTTTGTAGTTGTTAATTACTTTACCAATATTTAGTCTTAATCGTACGTTCTTGGTGTTGCTAACAATCGAGATATTGCGGGTAGGATTTGGGTTGGTTAATTGATTAATTGGTCATCGGGAAACAACCTCGCATTAATATAATCCGAGTACTTTGTTCCCTTTTATCACAACAATTGTTTATGCACGAGTTATGTCTATGTATGTAACACCCCAACCGATGGCGGAAACATCGGGATGTCACGTATTGATGTTTGTTCAGTAGCTCATGGTGAATAATAAATTTCATTAAATAATTTAAATACGTTACATACAATTGTTCTAAGAATTTGTACATCAAATTGAATAAAACTATGCAAATATCCTCAAGCATCAATTCAAATCTCCAAGCAAGTAGAACCTGAAACATGTTAAGTTGAAAATGTTTTGGGTCAACAAAAGTTGGTGAGAATTACATAGGTTTTGATAATTGAATAAAATTGTTGTGCAATTCATGTGTCATGGCAATCTAGTCCATATGCGAAAACATACTAGAAGTAAATCGAGTGCATAATCAACCTGGTTGACTGTTGTATTGTGGTACATCCCATACGCTCATGGTTCACTCGTTTATATTGCAGTAACAAACACCCACGTAACCTTTGTAGGAGGCACGTATCCGGGTGGGATTGTCAGTCCAATAGATCTATCAATGTATACCGTTTGGTTGATGGATGTTTATGTTTATGCTAGAATTGTGCTTACCCTAGTCATGTTCAAGACATAATGCAACATAGAAATACACAAAGACACATTGATGATTGAATTGCATAAATATTGTTGTAACATGTTTCACCCCAAAAATGGTGATAAATAGAAAATGGGCTATGTAAAACTCACCTTAGCAAAATGTTATATCTGTTGAAAAATTGGATAATGGTGTTGCCCAAATGTATCAAGTATCTCCCTATAATGAGGTAATAAATATGTCTAAGTCTATCAAGTCTACAAATATATAAGTTTCTAGGGCTTCGAATTTGGGGATAAATGCTCGTTTGATTATTATTAAATATATTTGATAATTGAGAGAATATTAGTAAATAAATAACTAAAAATCTTTTTATGAGTTTTAAATCTAAGATGGTCACAAGAATGTGTTTAAAGTATAAAAATAATTTTTATAAAATTATTTTCTTTAAAATAGATTATTAAATCTATTTATTACAAATTGTCAAACTTTAACTTTAATAATTAAAAATTGCTAAAATTAAAGAATTATTAATTTAAAAATTATATTTCTGTTCTAAATGATCAGAAATAATTTGTATAAAATTTTGGTACAAAAATATTGAAAAATGAATTTATTATGATTTATTTATGATTAAAACTAACAAAAATTAATTAAAAATATAAAATAAACGGTTTTTCTGAAATAAAAATATTTTCTGGAATGTTTAAGAATATACAAGTTTAGGATAATTTTTGTGAGATTTAATAAAGTCGTTTAGATATTTTTATAGAATTTAATAAATATAAATGAATAAACTTGTATTATTTATTATATATATTAAATAAATGATTTTTGTAAAACTAAAAATTGGACATCAAAGTTTATCCTTGAAAGAACATAAAATAAATTTTGTAGAATTTATAAAATAGTCTTAGCATTTTAAAACGATTTAAAAAAAAAATGAAGATAATATAGGTATAAAAGAATAACACTCAAAAAGAAATGTTCATGGTGGGATTCGAACCTTGGCCCTTGGCCGGTTCTTAGTTTTCAACCAACACTGTTTAACCAACTGATCTGTGTGATCAGTTGGTGACAATTTTCGTTCTGAAATAATTATATACGTTTGTTTGTAAGTGTTCTTCCCCAAATTCAAATCTATAAACCCTAGAATTTCCAATCAACTTATATACATGATTATAAGCCAATTAATCATGGGGCTTATGATTATGAAGGGCCGATAAACAAAACCCATAACAAAAAGACTTACAAGAAACCCGTAATTGGGTATGAAGCTCGGTCAAACGAGAAAGTCAAGCACGACTCAAAACAACATCGATTGCAGGTTGTTAGCAAGAATTGAAGGTCGACAGAGGGTTTTCGGCGAGTGTAGGGGAAAAGGGGAGGTCCAATTTATAGGGAACGAGTCTGAATCGTTAATTTGGCACTAGTTGACCTCGCTTTAATGTTTGACGCGTCAAAAACACGAAATTGGTAAGCATTGATGGTTGATTAGCTGCGTGCAGATTCAATGATGGCCGATAATTGTGATTCCAAGTCAACCCATGATAAATTTCGCGTTAATCTAGCTAATTGATTGGTCAAAGGTGGAAGTCTTATGCCATATCTGCTGCTGCGCACTAACAGGAGAGAAAAAGGAGAAGTGAAAGTGGTCTTATATACATTAATTGCTGGGTTAAAATCAACACAAGGGTGTAGAGCAGATGGCTAGTGCGCGTGTGTGTGTGTGGTGTGACCCCGGTTCGAAACCCGGCTGGGACCTTGTTTTTTTTTTCTTTTTAACAGAATAGAAAGGGGGGTTTGGGCTGGACATGAGATGTGGGCTGGGCTCAATTGTTTGGGCTGAATATTAAAGGAGGGATGGGTTTGGTTTGGTTGGGTTTAAAGGTTAATTTAAATATGTGGGTGTTTTTATTATTATTATTATTATTATTATTATTATTATTATTATTATTATATATCTATGCATATATATATATAAATTGTGTGTTAGGGATAGCGTATGAAGTAAGGCTTTTACGTAGAAAAATTTGGGGAAAATTTTTGCGATGTTACAGTCTCCCCTACTTTTAGGAACTTCGTCCCGAAGTTAAGAGAAAACCAGGGTTACAATTGGTCAACTACCGGAAACCTTGATAAAATTTCACACTACCTTAACGTACCTGTAAACTCATGATTACGTTCCGGACCGTAATTACCAATTTACCTTACATTAGGGTTTTGCGTCCTTTTATGACTCTACCGATTGTTGAGCAGGTCTGATAGTCTCCACCAGTCGTTGAGCAGGTTGTAGGGCCTTTCCCGACTGTTGGAAAGACATGATGACCTCTACCAATCGTTGAGTGGATTGTTTGGTAGTCAACTAATTGTCGTACAAGTAAGCAAGTATGATTATAGACATAGCAATCAGTTCACATTCAAACAAGCATGCACACAGATGTTATGATAATACTTGATTTTATTACTTGAATCAAAAGTGTCAATACATAGAATTTAAAGAGAAAGTAGACATTATTCAAATGGTAGGGTTTGCTGTTAAGCAGTTGGAGGGTCTCAAGCGGGGTTATTTGGAGCATCAAGAGCGTTTGTAGCAGGGATTCGACAAGCATCTGCAAGATGCCCATACCTTTGACAATTGGTGCACTGTCGGCATGGTACTTGAGTTGGGTGGTGATACTGGCAGGTGTCACACTTAGGTAGCTTCCCGTTGTATTGTTTCTTGTTGGGTGGAGCAGTGGTATCTATTGCAAAATTTCTGACCTTACACTTCCCGTTGGTTGAGGCCTCGGTTTTGATTTCAACGGCAGGTTGGGGAGTATCCTTTGCAACAGTTTTCTTCTCCCCTTTCCGGGTCAGGGTTCCTGCCTTTACATGGTTATCTGTTAAGGTGGCAGCCAAACGCTTTGCTTCCTCCAACGTAGCAGGGTTCCTTCCCCACACTGTGTCTTGAATCTGCATCGGTAAACCACCAATGTATTTTTCGATCGCAGTGGGCAAAGGGGTGACTTTGTGGGGTAGCAGTAGGCTAAGTTCGTGAAAACGAGTGTTGTAAGCAAGGTTTTCCCCACTGTCTTGAGCAAGATCATGAAATTCATCTTCCAGCTTCTTAATTTCATTACGAGGACAGAACTCTGCCTTCATAATGTCTTTAGCTTGATCCAAAGTTAAGGCTAGTGCAGCTTCAGCTCCGCGAGTGCGTTTTTCTTCATTCCACCAAGTGAGTGCTCGTTTGTGAAGAACACTCATGGCATAATGGACTTTAAAGTTGTCGGGGCATTCACTGTTGATGAAGGTATTCTCAATGCCCTCAAACCATTGCCGGAGTCCCGTAGCTCCTTCTTCACCACTAAACTTTGGGGGATTACAAGAATTAAAGTGTTTAAGGGTACAGGCTGGAAGACCATTCCCATTCCCGTTGTGGTTTCCATTTCCATTCCCGTTGCCGTTGCCGTTCCCGTTGCCGTTCAACTGGATGACTTGAGCTAGTAAGTTGGGAACCAGAGTTGCGATTTGCTGCGCCATTTGTTGAGAAATGATTGCAGCCAGTTGAGAATCGACACCATTGTTGTTGTTGTTGTTGTTGTTATTGTTGTTGTGGTTAGTATCGTGGTTGTGATTACTACTTCCTTCATCATGATTGTCACCATTGTTAAGACGAGCACTGCGACGTGGAGGCATGATCTGTAAGAGACATAGTGAAATGAATGAGGTTATATAAGGAATGTAATCATTTATTCATTAATTAAAACGAATAAACGAAAACGTTGACTTATCAAAGGTTCTAGATTCTAATAACATATGAAGACATGCTTTAGCCTATAAGTGAACACTCATCCCGAGAATTCCCAGGTAGGCATCCGGGTCCCTCGTCTGATTGGGATATATGCGCAATGCCAGCCTAGACAGAAGACTCAGAATACAGGCGTTCACCCTTCCAGATTGCACGTGTTCGTTATTAAAATCTAGAACTTCGACGAGATCTCAAGGTGGTTCAGGTTAAACCTGAGGATTTTGCCTTATTAGTCTAAGAGTGGATCCAGTGATGGAGGGCAACCTTCTAGTAGGGACGAAAGTAGGGATATGAAGTAGGAGGGAGATAGAGTATAGCAAGTATAAGAAGCAAGTACTGGTTAAATCCTATGGTTATAGACTAGATTATTTTTCTAATAACCTAATTCCCTATAACCATGGCTCTGATACCAATCTGTAACACCCCAACCGATGGCGGAAACATCGGGATGTCACGTATTGATGTTTGTTCAGTAGCTCATGGTGAATAATAAATTTCATTAAATAATTTAAATACGTTACATACAATTGTTCTAAGAATTTGTACATCAAATTGAATAAAACTATGCAAATATCCTCAAGCATCAATTCAAATCTCCAAGCAAGTAGAACCTGAAACATGTTAAGTTGAAAATGTTTTGGGTCAACAAAAGTTGGTGAGAATTACATAGGTTTTGATAATTGAATAAAATTGTTGTGCAATTCATGTGTCATGGCAATCTAGTCCATATGCGAAAACATACTAGAAGTAAATCGAGTGCATAATCAACCTTGTTGACTGTTGTATTGTGGTACATCCCATACGCTCATGGTTCACTCGTTTATATTGCAGTAACAAACACCCACGTAACCTTTGTAGGAGGCACGTATCCGGGTGGGATTGTCAGTCCAATAGATCTATCAATGTATACCGTTTGGTTGATGGATGTTTATGCTAGAATTGTGCTTACCCTAGTCATATTCAAGACATAATGCAACATAGAAATACACAAAGACACATTGATGATTGAATTGCATAAATATTGTTGTAACATGTTTCACCCCAAAAATAGTGATAAATAGAAAAGGGGCTATGTAAAACTCACCTTAGCAAAATGTTATATCTGTTGAAAAATTGGATAATGGTGTTGCCCAAATGTATCAAGTATCTCCCTATAATGAGGTAATAAATATGTCTAAGTCTATCAAGTCTACAAATATATAAGTTTCTAGGGCTTCGAATTTGGGGATAAATGCTCGTTTGATTATTATTAAATATATTTGATAATTGAGAGAATATTAGTAAATAAATAACTAAAAATCTTTTTATGAATTTTAAATCTAAGATGGTCACAAGAATGTGTTTAAAGTATAAAAATAATTTTTATAAAATTATTTTCTTTAAAATAGATTATTAAATCTATTTATTACAAATTGTCAAACTTTAACTTTAATAATTAAAAATTGCTAAAATTAAAGAATTATTAATTTAAAAATTATATTTCTGTTCTAAATGATCAGAAATAATTTGTATAAAATTTTGGAACAAAAATATTGAAAAATGATTTTATTATGATTTATTTATGATTAAAACTAACAAAAATTAATTAAATATATAAAATAAACGGTTTTTCTGAAATAAAAATATTTTCTAGAATGTTTAAGAATATACAAGTTTAGGATAATTTTTGTGAGATTTAATAAAATCGTTTAGATATTTTTATAGAATTTAATAAATATAAATGAATAAACTTGTATTATTTATTATATATATTAAATAAATGATTTTTGTAAAACTAAAAATTGAACATCAAAGTTTATCCTTGAAAGAACATAAAATAAATTTTGTAGAATTTATAAAATAGTCTTAGCATTTTAAAACGATTTAAAAAAAAATGAAGATAATATAGGTATAAAAGAATAACACTCAAAAAGAAATGTTCATGGTGGGATTCGAACCTTGGCCCTTGGCCGGTTCTTAGTTTTCAACCAACACTGTTTAACCAACTGATCTGTGTGATCAGTTGGTGACAATTTTCGTTCTGAAATAATTATATACGTTTGTTTGTAAGTGTTCTTCCCCAAATTCAAATCTATAAACCCTAGAATTTCCAATCAACTTATATACATGATTATAAGCCAATTAATCATGGGGCTTATGATTATGAAGGGCCGATAAACAAAACCCATAACAAAAAGACTTACAAGAAACCCGTAATCGGGTATGAAGCTCGGTCAAACGAGAAAGTCAAGCACGACTCAAAACAACATCGATTGCAGGTTGTTAGCAAGAATTGAAGGTCGACAGAGGGTTTTCGGCGAGTGTAGGGGAAAAGGGGAGGTCCAATTTATAGGGAACGAGTCTGAATCGTTAATTTGGCACTAGTTGACCTCGCTTTAATGTTTGACGCGTCAAAAACACGAAATTGGTAAGCATTGATGGTTGATTAGCTGCGTGCAGATTCAATGATGGCCGATAATTGTGATTCCAAGTCAACCCATGATAAATTTCGCGTTAATCTAGCTAATTGATTGGTCAAAGGTGGAAGTCTTATGCCATATCTGCTGCTGCGCACTAACAGGAGAGAAAAAGGAGAAGTGAAAGTGGTCTTATATACATTAATTGCTGGGTTAAAATCAACACAAGGGTGTGGAGCAGATGGCTAGTGCGCGTGTGTGTGTGTGGTGTGACCCCGGTTCGAAACCCCGGTTCATTAGATGATAGTCTAGAGGCTCATTAGATGTCAGTCCTTAACCAAGTGTACAAAGGGTGATGATTCGTAGAATCGTCAGAGCATAGGGAACATACAAGTCTCGAGTCCCGGGAATTGGTGAACGAGTGTGAATGTGTTTGTTTGCAAGTATTATGTGTTTACAATCATTATGTGACTTGTCGGTATGTGAAAATGTGTTAACATATGTTAAAACGGGGTTTAACGCGCAAAATACACAGAACCAACCCCTATAGGCGAGTAGGGAGTCCTAATCGCCTATAGGGGGCGAATAGGGACATGCTATAGGCGAATAGCATGCTAATCGCCCCTACTATAGGCGATTAGCATCCCTATTCGCCTGATGCTGCTGCGTAATCGCCTATAACGTGCTGGACGACTAAAAATGCCTATAAATACAATACTTGACCTCCTAAACTTCATTATAATAACCCTAGTCGTCCCACAACTCGTCCCAACACACACACAACCTCTGGAACACGATTTTGGATCAAAACACAAGATTTCAAGCCTATTACATCAATCTATCATAAATCTAAGGTGTGGTTTTCATTCATGCAATCTTTAATAACGTTTTTATTAAATCCCTAATGGTCCAGACCTGTTTATAAAGATATGTGTCTTCTGAAATTCGTTAATAATAATTGTTAATTGGATTCTAACTACTATGCATGTTGTATGTGGGTTTTTGATTAAAAGATAGGGTTTTTATGATTCAAGAAGGATTGGTAACAGTGGCGAAGCTTGGTTCTCGAATCGGAGGGGGCCGGACTTAATTTTTTTGGATCAGCAGTGGCCGGAAGATCAAATCGGCGGGGGCCGGACTCAACCCGGACTCAATTTACCTACGAAAATCGCAAATTTCTACCACTGCGCCAAAAAACAGGGGGGGCCGGGGCACCCCCTGGCCCTTCAAAACCTCCGCCCCTGATTGGTAACATGATATTAAGGTAGTTACAGATTAATAATGATAACATGTTGATGAAATCTGAGTAATTGTTCATTAGGGTTAGGGTTATGCATGTTAATGTGATGTTTCATGCTATATGTGTTGTTTTTGGGATACATGGTTGCATGCAGGGCTGATAGAACGAGGTTAAACGAAGGATTTTGATTGAAATATGTTTGATATGGTTGTTTGATTGATATTTGATGTTTACACACGTTCTGGATTTGATTTGGAGTGTTAAACGCGCGAAAAACCGGAACAGCTGTGCTATAGGCGAATAGGAACCCTAATCCCCTATACTGTAGGCGATTAGGAGGCTATTCTCCTGATGGGGAGCCCTAATCGCCTATAGTATAGGCGAATAGGAGCCTAAATGCCTTTACTTCATGCATTTACGATCCTAAATGCTAGTTAAGCCCTGAATTGCATGCTTTACGACGTAATCGCCTATAAACTCATAATTTGCATACCATATAGCCCTAATCTCCTATACTATAGGCGATTAGCATTCCTAAATGCCTGTTGACCCACGTAATCACTAGTTGACTTTTCCTAATCGCCTGTACTGCTGCTGTAAGTGTAATTTAGCATTTCGGGACCCGATTTGACACCTAGGAACATGCTAGGAACCCCGTAACATACCTAGTAACTTGGTAACATGTGTTCGGACTTATTTATGTGATACTTGAACTACGTGCTATAACTTGTTGGACTTTAACATATGTTAAGTGTGATTGCATGATTGTATGTTTGAGAGTGCAAGGATAACACGGGGAGTCTCGGGTCACCAATGCGATGTCGAGTCTTGTACATTGGGTTAATTTAACAGTCACGGTGTTTTCGAACGAACTTGGTTATGGTCTGGACATCTAGGGACTAACTAACCTACGGGTTATTAGTCTAAGTACTTGTAACTGTCATATGTTAGGTCGCCGCTTTACAGGGCTAGCATAGCTTGCTGATATTATTCGTGTTTCGAAGTAACGCAACCTAAGGTGAGTTTACGGCCCCTCTTTTAACTGGTTTCACTTTTTGGGGGAGAAAACATGTGTTAAACTTATGTTTTGGTAACAACTGTCATATTATGGGTTTCTATGGTTTACTATACGATCTTTGGAAGTCCCGGGGGAAACCATGAATGTGCGGGTTAGCACAACGGGGAAATGTGAATAGATCTATTGGGAATGACCAACCCCGATCATCGGCTTGGAGGGCCGGGCGAGTGCATATTGTCTCAAACAGGAACAGGTTTACTATTCGGGCACGACATCTGGTTTACGAGTTAGTAATGGTTTTCCAATCGTTGTAGTAATAAAACATACGCCTAGCTAGCGTACTTGGTTTACAAATTGATATAGTATGGACAGGTTGAACTTGATGCTTTGATTTCAAAACATGTGAACTCACCAGCATTTTTGTGCTGACGTAAACTCTTACATGTTTTCTCAGGTCGCTAAGGTAGCACTATGGAACTAGGGCGCACGCGTCTGCACGGCGTCTAGTTAGGAATGCATGGTTTTCAAACATTGAATAATTTGGTTTACTTTTGGATTTTATTTTGATAATAAGCTTCCGCTGTATTTGGAGATTTAAACTATGATTTTGAAATTGCATATGTTCATTTAGACTTGTTTATTGTGATCGTTGACTTGGATCCTGGTTTGTCATGCGCCTCGCGGTAAAACTCCGCAAGTGGATTTTGAGGGTGTGACAGATTGGTATCAGAGCCAATGGTTATAGTAAACTAGGACTGCATGTAGAGTCTAGTCTATAGCCGAGTCGCACACACTAGACGATCACATAGTACTAAACATTATGGTGGATTACGTATGGGCTTGTCGGGGTGTCTCTAAATCATCTGACCTTCCTATGTTACATCATCCGTTCTATCTTATGTCGGGTTACTTGCCTTCTAGGCAGTGTGGTATATTCGGGTAAATCGTGTACTCTTGAGATTTGTCCAAGGCTCGGACATCTCCCTTTCATACTCCAATAGAAACACTTGCCATAAACTACCGTAGCATTACGGTGTATAGCTAAGAGTCTAGGTTTGGTGATTTGAACTTTGAACTAGGAGAACACTTGGAGGACCATGTAGAGCGGTTTATCATTTTGGGTGCACACAAAATTATAAACCGAAATGCATGAAAGCCCTAGTGAGCTCTGGGTTTGAATGGATAGTCCTAAGCTGGATCTAGCCTTGATCTTGTAAATGCTAGTGGTTACCATTAGCTGCGAAACTAAATTTTCTCGTTCTTTCTGTCAGAATCATGTCTGGAGTACGAGGAGGACGTGGAGGTGGCCGCAATGGTGGGCGTGGTGGTGGTCGCGGTGGTGGTGGTGGTGGTCGTGGAGGTGTAAACCTATCACAGGAAGATCTGAACAACTTACTGCAAGCTGCCTTTCAGTTAGGGCACAATGGTGGTGGTAAGTTGACATATTCACTTTTGCCTCATTGGTGAATCTTGTTTACATTCTTCGTGGTTTCTCATGCGTTTCATTTCAGGTGGTCCTGTTAACCCACCCCCACCTATGTGTACCTACAAGATGTTTCGGGACTGTAAGCCCCAGGAATTCTCTGGCACTGAGGGTGCGGTGAGCTTGCTCAGGTGGCTGGAAAAGGTGGAGTCAGTGTTTCTGATGTGCAACTGTCTCCCAGAGGATCGAGTCAAGTATGCTGCTGCGTTATTCCAGGATGTTGCTTTGACCTGGTGGAATAACATCACCCAGAATATGGGTATAGGGGAGGCGTATGCTATGACTTGGGAAAATTTTGTTCAACTGCTGAAGCGAGAGTACTGCCCAAGGGAAGAAGTTCAGAAGTTAGAGCACGAGGTGTGGAACCTCAAGATGACTGGGTCCGAGATTGAAAAGTATACGGTAAGGCGTAATGAGTTGGCAGTGTTGTGTCCTGATCTGCATGTGCCAGAATACCGGAGGATCGAACACTATATCTCGGGGCTAGTACCAGAGATCGCAGGGTTGGTGGCTGCGGGAAATCATCCTACATACTCAGAGGTGGTCCGATCGGCTCACAGGATGACAAACTTGAAGGTGAATGAGGGTATTTTGCCTGCTAAGGGTTCGACTGTCAAGGCCCCGGAGAATAACAAGCGTAAGTGGGATAATGAGGGGAAAGGATCTGTGCCAGCACAACAGGGTAAGAGATTCAATAATGGGGGTTCTACTTCTTCTGGTAACAAACAGGGTGGTTATGCGGGGAAATTACCTAAATGCAACAAGTGTGGACGACATCATTAGGGGGACTGCGACCGTAATCGTTGCCATCACTGTCAGCGACTTGGGCATTTTGCTAAAGATTGTCGGGCGACACTTCCATCGACCCAGGCCCCAACTACTAACTCGGCTCCTACTACTCAAGGAACTACGGGAAGACATGGATGTTACAACTGTGGGGAGACTGGGCATTACAAGAAGGATTGTCCGAAACTGAAGCAGGGCGAGGATGTGAGAAACGGTAACGGGAACAACGGGGGCGGTGGCAGGAATGCACGTGCCTTCGTCATTGGAGCCGCAGAGGCTAGGCAGGATCCTGACACAGTTACCGGTACGTTCCTTCTCAATAATCGCTCTGTTAGTGTTTTATTTGATTCCGGTGCCGATAAAAGTTTTATATCCATGGAAGTTAGTCGACTGCTAGATGTAGTACCCGTATCATTAGAGGCTAAGTATATAATTGAGTTGGCTGACGGTAAAAAGATTGAAGCTACTTGTATCCTTCGGGAGTGTCAACTAGAGTTGTCGGGTTTGTCGTTCCCCATCGACCTTATGCCGGTACCTTTGGGTAGTTTTGACGTTGTTGTAGGCATGGATTGGTTGTCTTTATATCGCGCTGAGATCATTTGTTACGACAAGATTATTCGGATTCCTCTGCCTGATGGAGAATTCCTTTCTGTGTACGGTATCAAGGGCGGTGTTCCGCTAAATCTCATCTCCAGCATGAAAGCCCTTAAGTATCTTCAAAAGGGTTATTCGGCCGTTTTGGCACTTTTATCTGTTTCCTCTACCGATGAGAAGAAGATCGACGATATTCCTGTTGTACGCGAGTTTCCTGATGTATTTCCCGATGATTTATCTGGTCTTCCTCCCCATTGTCAGGTTGAGTTCGGTATCGATCTTGTACCAGGGGCTGCTCCTATTGCTCGGGCCCCCTACCGTTTTGCACCTCCCGAGATGCAGGAATTGTCTAGTCAGTTACAGGAACTCTTGGACAAGGGTTTCATCAGACCAAGTTCTTCCCCTTGGGGAGCCCCGATTCTGTTCGTTAAGAAGAAGGATGGAAGTTTTCGATTGTGTGTGGATTATAGAGAACTGAACAAGGTGACCATCAAGAACCGTTATCCTCTTCCACGTATTGATGATCTATTCGACCAACTCCAGGGTTCTAGTTACTACTCTAAGATTGATTTGAGGTCCGGTTATCACCGGTTGCGCGTAAGGGAAGCTGACGTTGCAAAGACTGCCTTTCGTACACGTTATGGCCATTTCGAATTCTTGGTCATGCCTTTCGGTCTCACGAACGCACCGGCGGTTTTCATGGATTTGATGAACCGCGTTTGTAAACCATATCTTGACAAGTTCATTATCGTGTTTATTGATGACATCCTGATTTACTCCAAGAACAAGACCGAACACGAGGAACACCTGCGTTTGGTTTTGGAACTCTTGCGACGGGAACAACTTTACGCTAAGTTCTCAAAGTGTGACTTTTGGTTACGCGAAGTTCAGTTCCTAGGACATGTGGTTAATGAACTAGGAATTCATGTCGATCCAGCTAAGATTGAAGCGATCAAGGACTGGGGAGCACCAAAAACGCAAACTGAGGTGCGGCAATTTCTAGGCCTTGCGGGCTACTATCGTCGTTTCATTAAGGGGTTCTCGAAGATCGCTCAACCCCTCACCACTCTTACTTAGAAGGATAGAAAATTCGACTGGGGTGAACCACAAGAGTCGGCATTTCAAGAACTGAAGTCTAAACTTTGTTCTGCTCCTATTTTGTCCTTGCCTGAAGGCCCTGATGATTTTGTTGTTTACTGTGATGCTTCTATTCATGGTCTCGGGTGCGTGTTGATGCAACGCGAGAAAGTGATTGCGTATGCTTCTCGTCAACTCAAGGTGCACGAGAGGAACTACACCACCCATGACTTGGAGTTGGGTGCAGTGGTTTTCGCGTTGAAAATTTGGAGACATTACTTGTACGGTACCAAATGCACCATCTACACCGATCACAAGAGTCTTCAACATATTTTCGACCAACAACATTTGAACATACGATAGCGTCGTTGGATTGAACTCTTGAATGACTATGATTGCGCCATTAAGTACCATCCTGGCAAGGCGAATGTAGTAGCAGACGCCTTGAGCAGGAAGGAATCAATTAATCCTCGTCGCGTTCAGGCGTTACAGCTCACCATTCATTCCTCTCTACCTGACCAACTCCGTTCTGCTCAGTTAGAAGCTTTGAAGGAGGAAAACCTTAAAGCTGAGACTATGCACGGTGCCGACAAGCACCTCGAGCGAAGACCTGATGGCCTGCACTACTTCGCAGAACGCATATGGGTTCCTTTATTCGGGGGACTTCGGGAGCTTGTTTTAGATGAGGCTCACAAGTCCCGGTATTCTATTCATCCTGGTTCGGATAAGATGTACCAAGATCTGAAGGTGCTTTACTGGTGGCCAAACATGAGGTCGGATATAGCCTCATACGTGAGCAAATGCTTGACCTGTGCTAAAGTCAAGGTAGAATACCAGAAACCGTCGGGTCTCTTGCAACAACCTGAAATTCCGGAGTGGAAGTGGGAACGGATTACAATGGATTTTGTTACGCAACTACCTAAGTCACCCAGCGGGAATGATAAGATATGGGTGATTGTTGATCGGTTGACGAAATCAGCCCATTTTCTCGCTATTAAGGAGACCGACACCATGGATCGTTTGGCTCGTCTTTATCTGAAGGAAGTTGTTTCTAAGCACGGGGTGCCGGTTTCTATTATTTCGGATCGTGACTCCCACTTTACTTCTCACTTCTGGAAGTCTTTGCACAAGGCTTTGGGTACCCAGCTGGACATGAGTACAGCTTATCACCCACAGACTGACGGTCAGAGTGAATGCACGATTCAAACCTTAGAAGACATGCTGCGAGCATGTGTAATCGATTTTGGCAAAGGTTGGGAAGCTCACCTACCGTTAGTAGAATTCTCTTACAACAACAGTTACCACACGAGCATCAAGGCAGCTCCGTTCGAGGCACTGTACGGGCGGAAATGCCGGTCTCCTCTTTGTTGGGCTGAGGTGGGTGAGAGTCAACTCACTGGGCCTGAGCTAGTGTACGAAACTTCGGAAAAGATCGTACAGATTCGTAACCGGTTGGCAGCGGCACGGGATCGGCAAAAGAGTTATGCTGATCAACGTCGCAAGCCATTGGAATTCCAAGTTGATGACAAGGTACTTCTGAAAGTTTCACCATGGAAGGGCATCATACACTTTGGGAAGCGTGGCAAACTTAACCCTCGGTATGTCGGTCCATTTACAATCCTGGAACGGATTGGACTGGTGGCATATCGTCTTGATTTACCGACGGAGCTCGGCAACGTACATAACGTCTTCCATGTGTCCAACCCGAAGAAGTGTCTGGCTGACGAGTCTCTTATTGTTCCACTGGAAGAGATCAAGGTTGATGATCGTCTTCGGATTGTGGAGGAACCTGTTGAGATTCTTGATTACAAGATTCGTAGCCTACGTCATAGCAAGATTCGCATTGTTAAGGTTCGCTGGAACTCGAACCGGGGACCAGAGTACACTTGGGAACGGGAGGATCAGATGAAGTCTAAGTATCCTCATCTCTTTCCTAAAGAAGCGTTCGAATCGAGATATGTTACCTCTGCAGCTGAATGAATCTCGGGGCGAGATTCCTTTTTAACGTGGGGATGATGTGACAACTCGGGTAAATCTCTCTCTTGGTTTCTATCTTTTGTCTGTTCTTTTGTTATTCCTTTTGGTACTTGTGCAATTTTCGGGACGAAAATTCTTTTAACGTAGGGATGATGTGACACCCGGCAAATTCCGATTAACAACGTTGTCTAAATTAAAGTCTACCTTAGTGAGTCACGCGTATATTATACTTAACTGGGTTAGTTGAGTCGTGTTACGGTTCGGGAACTGTTAGTTTAGTATAGAGGATCATTAGATGATAGTCTAGAGGCTCATTAGATGTCAGTCCTTAACCAAGTGTACAAAGGGTGACGATTCGTAGAATCGTCAGAGCATAGGGAACATACAAGTCTCGAGTCCCGGGAATTGGTGAACGAGTGTGAATGTGTTTGTTTGCAAGTATTATGTGTTTACAATCATTATGTGACTTGTCGGTATGTGAAAATGTGTTAACATATGTTAAAACGGGGTTTAACGCGCAAAATACACAGAACCAACCCCTATAGGCGAGTAGGGAGTCCTAATCGCCTATAGGGGGCGAATAGGGACATGCTATAGGCGAATAGCATGCTAATCGCCCCTACTATAGGCGATTAGCATCCCTATTCGCCTGATGCTGCTGCGTAATCGCCTATAACATGCTGGACGACTAAAAACGCCTATAAATACAATACTTGACCTCCTAAACTTCATTATAATAACCCTAGTCGTCCCTCAACTCGTCCCAACACACACACAACCTCTGGAACACGATTTTGGATCAAAACACAAGATTTCAAGCCTATTACATCAATCTATCATAAATCTAAGGTGTGGTTTTCATTCATGCAATCTTTAATAACGTTTTTATTAAATCCCTAATGGTCCAGACCTGTTTATAAACATATGTGTCTTCAGAAATTCGTTAATAATAATTGTTAATTGGATTCTAACTACTATGCATGTTGTATGTGGGTTTATGATTAAAAGATAGGGTTTTTATGATTCAAGAAGGATTGGTAACAGTGGCGAAGCTTGGTTCTCGAATCGGAGGGGGCCGGACTTAATTTTTTTTGGATCAGCAGTGGCCGGAAGATCAAATCGGCGGGGGCCGGACTCAACCCGGACTTAATTTACCTACGAAAATCGCAAATTTCTACCACTGCGCCAAAAAACAGGGGGGGCCGGGGCACCCCCTGGCCCTTCAAAACCTCCGCCCCTGATTGGTAACATGATATTAAGGTAGTTACAGATTAATAATGATAACATGTTGATGAAATCTGAGTAATTGTTCATTAGGGTTAGGGTTATGCATGTTAATGTGATGTTTCATGCTATATGTGTTGTTTTTGGGATACATGGTTGCATGCAGGGCTGATAGAACGAGGTTAAACGAAGGATTTTGATTGAAATATGTTTGATATGGTTGTTTGATTGATATTTGATGTTTACACACGTTCTGGATTTGATTTGGAGTGTTAAACGCGCGAAAAACCGGAACAGCTGTGCTATAGGCGAATAGGAACCCTAATCCCCTATACTGTAGGCGATTAGGAGGCTATTCTCCTGATGGGGAGCCCTAATCGCCTATAGTATAGGCGAATAGGAGCCTAAATGCCTTTACTTCATGCATTTACGATCCTAAATGCTAGTTAAGCCCTGAATTGCATGCTTTACGACGTAATCGCCTATAAACTCATAATTTGCATACCATATAGCCCTAATCTTCTATACTATAGGCGATTAGCATTCCTAAATGCCTGTTGACCCACGTAATCACTAGTTGACTTTTCCTAATCGCCTGTACTGCTGCTGTAAGTGTAATTTAGCATTTCGGGACCCGATTTGACACCTAGGAACATGCTAGGAACCCCGTAACATACCTAGTAACTTGGTAACATGTGTTCGGACTTATTTATGTGATACTTGAACTACGTGCTATAACTTGTTGGACTTTAACGTATGTTAAGTGTGATTGCATGATTGTATGTTTGAGAGTGCAAGGATAACACGGGGAGTCTCGGGTCACCAATGGGATGTCGAGTCTTGTACATTGGGTTAATTTAACAGTCACGGTGTTTTCGAACGAACTTGGTTATGGTCTGGACATCTAGGGACTAACTAACCTACGGGTTATTAGTCTAAGTACTTGTAACTGTCATATGTTAGGTCGCCGCTTTACGGGGCTAGCATAGCTTGCTGATATTATTCGTGTTTCGAAGTAACGCAACCTAAGGTGAGTTTACGGCCCCTCTTTTAACTGGTTTCACTTTTTGGGGGAGAAAACATGTGTTAAACTTATGTTTTGGTAACAACTGTCATACTATGGGTTTCTATGGTTTACTATACGATCTTTGGAAGTCCCGGGGGAAACCATGAATGTGCGGGTTAGCACAACGGGGAAATGTGAATAGATCTATTGGGAATGACCAACCCCGCTCGTCGGCTTGGAGGGCCGGGCGAGTGCATATTGTCTCAAACAGGAACAGGTTTACTATTCGGGCACGACATCTGGTTTACGAGTTAGTAATGGTTTTCCAATCGTTATAGTAATAAAACATACGCCTAGCTAGCGTACTTGGTTTACAAATTGATATAGTATGGACAGGTTGAACTTGATGCTTTGATTTCAAAACCTGTGAACTCACCAGCATTTTTGTGCTGACATAAACTCTTACATGTTTTCTCAGGTCGCTAAGGTAGCACTATGGAACTAGGGCGCACGCGTCTGCACGGCGTCTAGTTAGGAATGCATGGTTTTCAAACATTGAATAATTTGGTTTACTTTTGGATTTTATTTTGATAATAAGCTTCCGCTGTATTTGGAGATTTAAACTATGTTTTTGAAATTGCATATGTTCATTTAGACTTGTTTATTGTGATCGTTGACTTGGATCCTGGTTTGTCATGCGCCTCGCGGTAAAACTCCGCAAGTGGATTTTGAGGGTGTGACAGCATTGATGGTTGATTAGCTGCGTGCAGATTCAATGATGGCCGATAATTGTGATTCCAAGTCAACCCATGATAAATTTCGCGTTAATCTATCTAATTGATTGGTCAAAGGTGGAAGTCTTATGCCATATCTGCTGCTGCGCGCTAACAAGAGAGAAAAAGGAGAAGTGAAAGTGGTCTTATATACATTAATTGCTGGGTTAAAATCAACACAAGGGTGTGGAGCAGATGGCTAGTGCGCGTGTGTGTGTGTGGTGTGACCCCGGTTCGAAACCCGGCTGGGACCTTGTTTTTTTTCTTTTTAATAGAATAGAAAGGGGGGTTTGGGCTGGACATGAGATGTGGGCTGGGCTCAATTGTTTGGGCTGAATATTAAAGGAGGGATGGGTTTGGTTTGGTTGGGTTTAAAGGTTAATTTAAATATGTGGGTGTTTTTATTATTATTATTATTATTATTATTATATATCTATGCATATATATATATATATATATATATATATATATATATATATAAATTGTGTGTTAGGGATAGCGTATGAAGTAAGGCTTTTACGTAGAAAAATTTGGGGAAAATTTTTGCGATGTTACAATGTAACTCTTTCTAGTTGGAACTTTTGCATAAGTGTTTAGGGAAAACGGATCCTGGAATGGTCATTGCTTTTATAATCTTAAGAAACAAACTCATTTTGATTAAGTAATTAGTTTATAATTTAGTTCAAATCTAAAACAATCAACAACTCTTGATCTTTATTTTTATTTAGTAGATTAATTTTAGTTAATTCGCTAAATTGTTAGTTTACACACATTCCACAAACTCCATGTGTTCGATACCTTTTTGCCACTATTCGTTAGTTGTAATTGGGAAATTTTACGTGTACCACGACAAGCACGTCAATCACCATGATCTAAGGATTTGGATATACGCAGGTATATACATAGTCTAACTAATTACATGATTGAAGTAATTAAAAGGAATTTATAATAGTGGAATATTGTAGTAAGATAGGGATGAATACTGATTATGATTAATGCAATAATAAAAGATCAATAGGATTGATGAGGTGAAAGATGGCAATGATAATTCGGTATGCTTGATACTTGCATAAAGGCGTGTTGTTAATACAAGAAAGTGTGGACATATAATTATGTTTAGTCACGATTAAAGTCGTAGTATAGTCTATAATGTGGTCTTGCGATGTGGCATGAAACTTCGAATAAAGTGACAGAGTAAATAAGTAAGTAGAGAATGCCTAGTATGGTAGTGATGAAGGAGGTTTCGGGGACGAAACCCTCTTTAAGGGAGGGTAGACTTGTAACACCCCAAAACTCAGTTTCGCTTAATTACGCCATTAGGTGTGATTAATAAAATAATAAAACTGGGCTTAGACGATAAGAATACGGGTTATGTTCTATTATGGAAATAACCTAGTTGGTGTTATTGTTTATATAAATGAGCAAATTATGTTAGAAACTAACTTGATTAGTTAGTTTTTATAAAAATATAACATTGAGGTAAAGTAGAGGGACTAAAAGAATAAGTTTGGGTCAAGATTAATATGAGTAAAACACCCATTTGGGTGCAAAAACATGGGCAGCCCAAAAGGGGGATTTTAGAGCCAAAATCAAGCCCTAATCCTACCAAAAAGGAAGAATTGATGCTTGAGGTTGAAGTATTAGATGAAGGGTGTGATCTAAGGGCTAATCTTCAAGGATTAAGCTTTGGTAAGAACCCTAACCCCCAAATTCGTGTAGGATTCGAACCCCACATGTGGGTTTTGAGCAAAACATGTTAAATTCATATTATTGCTTGATTTTATGTGATATTGATCATCTCTAATAGTTTAGAGAGGAGCTATTCATTATAGGTTACTTGTTTGCAAAGGATGATGATATTGGGTTTTCATTTGAGCCTTGATGTTGTTAAATTAATTGTAAATACATGTAACGGTAAGAATAATGTGTAGTTGATGATATGCATGTGGAAAATTGGTCATGATTGAAGGTGATTATGCGTTTTGATGGAATGCGTGTATTAGGAGCTTGTACATTGAGCTTAGAATGTGGTATGCACACCAATTGTTCGATGAAATGTCTAGATGAACTTGTATGCAAGTAGTTGATGAATATGAATGGAATAGGATAATTGTTAGTAAATTAACATGAAGCATGTGTTTTGATGGAAACCATGTGTGAATTAGAATGGATTGTATGTAGGTATGTATGTATGTATGCACATAAGTGATCTTATAAGTGATCTTATGGTTGTATGTGTCCTATAATGTGTGAATTTGTATGCGGAACTCGACAAGTATGAAAGTAGTGTGATAATTGATGCAATTGATGGTAGGTTAACATGAGGATTGCGTCTTAGAGAGTAGTCATGTGGGGATTTAGTTGATTATATGATGTGGTAAGGAGTATGCATTAGTAGTATGTACACTATGCTTATATACTATGATGCACGCCATTGTTGGTTAATTGGTATGATGAATGATCTCGTATGTTAATGAGATAGGAACATGACGCTTAAAGTGAATTTCATACAACCTAGTATGCTAATATACACATATGTTTGTAAAAAGGAAAGTTTGTATTGTTGAAAGTTGACTTTCTGGAAAGTCAACTGACATGGAAATAATGTGATATGTTTTCTAACATGATTGTGAGATTGAGGATTTCTTGTGAGACACGTTAGCTTGCTTATGTGACATATACGATGTTGAGTTTAATTGCTTGTATGGTAAATCAAAAAGGGTGGGAGGCTATGTTATATGCATGTTAGAAATTGACCTATGCAAGTCAGTGTGATATATGAGTTGGATATGATAGGTTATGAATGAGCATGTATGCTAACAATGATGTGAAAATGATGATATGAAAGGATAGAAATGATGGACTCAAGCGTGGGAAGTTAATGGGTCAAGATGAGGCAAGTAAACAAGCATAAACTTGGAGAACCTAAGGTAAGTGATTCTTATTCCATTTAGAATAACGAATTTATTCATGTATATGTATGTGTAAGTAGAATGGGAAATGTGAAATGATGGAACGTTAATAATAATGCCAGTGCATGTTAGGAAGCTTATAATAGGAAAAAACGCAGCTTCGGATGGCCACCGTAAGTTACGGTGGGACCTGGGATGATTTGTTAATTTTTATCGTATGTTGATGTTTCGCTTATGTGTGCGACCCGTAATTGCGTTTAACGCATCGAATAACATCGTTGGACCTTGTGGAATGTTAGGTATGGGTGTAGCAAGTAATAGGAATGTCGGATTTGCCAATATGACTCAAGTACGGAATGATGTAGGTGTATGTAATTTAAGTGTTACGTTAGCATAATGGTAACAAACATGGTAAGTAGATTGATATGCTTTTGTAGATTGAGAAAGTGATGTATGTATAGGTACTCATACTCGGGTAAGAGAGAGAGAGAGAGAGTTTTATGTATGTAAAGGTTGGTCATCATGTGTAGAACGATTATAGGATTGGAAACGTCATATTTGTCATAGAGGATTCATGAAGAAAGAATAACGTGACGGGTCATGGTAGGTTGTGTGTGGGAATTGTACGTTTGTATGTATTGTAAGGTTTTTAGCCGTTTATATTGGGAATGGCAATGAAGATGCAGGTATGTAAGTATGAATGCATGGGATTTGGAGGTTCAGATTGGGGTATCACACCCGAACTTGCAAGAAGGCGTTTGTACAGGATCACGGAGTATTGTTGGATGTTATTTTCGCATTGTGAGTAATTTTACATGAAGTCACCTAATGAAGTAAGGGAAGGATGAAGATCGAGTGAGGGAGCGGATTGTACGTGGTCACGGTCACATAACTACATAAATATGAGTTAAGTTGGATGTAATAGGAAACAATAAAAGATGTAACACCAAAGTACCTCTTAGATATGCTTTCCAAACCTTCGAGAATGTTCTATTAAGCAAGAAATTTTCTAGTCCGTATTTTCCGCTGCATATTTTCAGTAAAACGGTTTAGGGTGTTACATTATGGTCTGTTTAGTAAACCCCAAATTAATTATCGATCTATTGTTGAAAGGAAAAACTGTATTTCGTAATGTTTGTTCCTATCATGATACCAGTTAATAATACTGATTAGATGTTTAATAACTGTAACTGTTACAAAAAACCCAAACATAAATCTACAGACGGATTAAACCTCTGTTGAGATAACACGTATAAATCTACAGACGGATTAAAGGTATGTTGAATAAAGCATAAAGGATAATAGGATTCAATTTAGCGTCACAAAACATAATAATGTTACAACAAGATAATTTGTCAGTCTATCCTCAGGATGCACATAAGATAAATTGTAGTTACATCCTAAACCCTGCTTAGTCCTTCAGTATCCAGGGGATGTCACACGAAGAATATGAGGTAAAATCATCCTGAGGATTTTCAACACCAACACCTTTACCACCCCATGTGCCCTTAAAAAGTAAAATATATAAAATACGGAAATATACGAGATTGTCAACTATGATCTCAGGTTCACTGAATCAGTGTTTTCTCAACACATTAGGACATGTGTAGTGATGGCGTTATGGTGGCGTTTTGGAACCCCTATAGCGCCGGGAACACCGCCCCCAGACACTATGGGGGAGTTATGGTGAGGATCGTTGTGAGGGTAACGAGCGTTATTGTCTTGGGAGGGGAGATGCATTTGACCGTTGATGATGATGATGATGATGATGATGATTATTATTATTATTATTATTATTATTATTATTATTATTATTATTATTATTATTATTATTATTATTATTATTATTGATGGTGCGTGAAGTATATATATTTTTATGAAGATATTTGTTCACACAATTTCTAGTTTTAAAATAGTTTTTACCCTAAATTAAACTACACACACGAAAGGCAAGTGTACCTATCGAAAAGTAATATAATTTAAATGGTAAGAACCGGATATCAATCCGTGGACGCCGTTTCTCAATACTAAACTTTCGTTACTGTAGAGCCTTTCCGGTAGTTGGGTTGAGTTTTCTAAATTAAAAGTACTAAATATTAAATGACACTAATGATGTGTGTAAATGTATATATATAAAAATAACACAAGCTTTAATTAAAACGACTCACCTAAAAACTACACACGCACGGCAAGTGTACCGGTCGCAAAGCAGTAAACAGATAAGACCGAGTATCGAACCCAAAGACGTGAATGCAACTCTAGATCACAACCTATACCGAATACTAGCCTAAATAAATATATACTTAAATGGGGGGTATTTTAAACTACTAATTATAAACTTAATTAAACTAAATAGATTAAACTTAACTTAACTCGACAATTAATACGAACTTAAAGAATTGGAAAAATCAGATAGGAAGAAGGCTGGTTACTTAGGTAAAATCCCTAGACAGTAGCAATAAATCCTGAATCTGGTAATTAACTTGAGACCCTATTCTTATCTAATAAACCTCCTGTCAAAGATAGCTCACTAGACTCAAGGCGGGACAAGTGTAGAAATGCTAAGATGGATCTGGATCGCCCTAGCGTACCAAATTCCCACAGAAATCAGATTAAAACCACTCCTGGATTAAAACCCTCGAACTATGAAGCAGACTTAAACTCTACTAAAGAAAACCTAGGAAAACTCTAAAAACGGACAAGTAGCGACTCCCGCCCTAGCGCTTGCCAACTACCGAACAATGCCTAGTTAGTTACCTAGCAAACTCGAGTTAGATTTCTCACCCTCAAGAATGGACTGCACATCTTAGTTAATTTATTATATTAGTTTGTTATACTTGTGTCGTACTCCAACTCCAAATACTAGCACGCTAACCTAAGTTGACGACCTAGATTGATTTCTAGACCTAGGGGGTATCTCTACATGCCTAGCTCCACAAAACCAATAAACAAACTTCAAATAAAATTAACACCAACACACATATATCAAATCCAACAATAAAATTAAAATCATGTAATTCTACACATCAAAATTAAAAACCAAAAATCATTAAATACTGCATAAAACGTGTCTAGTTCATAAACCTAAGCAACCATAAAAGTCTAGTTCATAATATTTAGAAACATAAATTCAAAGTTTATAAAAAACAATTTAATCATGTCTCTAAATAATTAAAACGAATAAATAATCTAAACCAAACCCGAGGTTTCTTGAATATTAATCTTTAACGTGCCCGGGACCTTCTTCTCTCCACAACTCTTCTTGCTCGATGAACTGGCAGCTTCTTTTCTTTTTTCGTCGCTTCAATATGGTTTTTTTTTTTCGAATGAATGATTTCTTCCAATAAATAATTGTTCTTTTTCCTCAACAATTCTCGCCGCCTCCTTCCTTATATTAATACTAGTAGAGAGGCCCGCGCATTGCGGCGGGTTTTCTTTCAGTTTTCGTTGTTCATTTTGCAAATGGGTTGACATATTTGTTCTTTATAGTATTTGCAAGCACCACTTATTTATATAAAAAAAGGATTTAGTGTGAAAAAAATGATTTAAAATAGAAGATTTTAAAAAACCAAAGTAAAGTAAACATTAATGCAAATTGTAAACTGATGTGTGTTAGAAATGACCTCAACAATCCAAATTGGATTTTATGGATTTGCGCACACACAAAAGTCAACAAGTATAAAGACCGGTTTTTAAAATATTGTTTTTTCATAAACAGCCAATGCTTGTTGTTTGGCGCACGTCTTGAAACCCTTCCTCCCCCCTTGTCCAAAAAATAAGGTTATGCAATTTCTCCTCAATATAGTACTCAAGCATATCAAGTGCAAAGGTCGTTGTATGGAACCAACACGTAACCAGGTGCCCTGAAAAAAGAGACATACAATTAATAGTTACATATCTTGAAGCATACTAATTTTAAGAAAATGCTTTGTTGGAAATCTTCGACCATGCATTTTTGGAATTAAAACATGAATGAGATCACCCAACCATATAATTTGCCTAAAAATCACAAAATCACCATATTAATATACATTAGAATTCTCAGAAGTGGCACAACCAACGACACAAACGGGTCAAACAATATATTTGACGGGTCAACTTGTTAAGAGCTTTTAAGTACTTACTCCCATTTGCTTGGGTCAATTCCTATATAACTAAAAGATACAAATAGATCGTACAATATGTTTGTGAGTCAAAATAGCTAAAAATTGAAATTTTTTATGGATTTATTTGACCCATTAGAACCCGTAAAACAAATATATAAGTGACCGAATCAACTTTTACTTTTAAAGCATAATCTCACCAACTAAGATGCAATTATAAATGTTGACCTAACAGACTTTACAAGTTATATGGGCTAGCTAGAATATATTTCTAACTTTAAGGTATTCTAGCAATTTTCTCAAAATAGACATCATGTTACAACTTGGCCAAAGAACATGATTTTTATCTCGTTTGGAAAACAAACGCTCTTCTGATCCTCTTACCATTACTGAAACCTGTCAAGCATCTATTTGTTACAGTTCCACACAAATTCACTACTCTAAGGCCGTGGGGTGTGGTCACCCTTCCCCCTTATCCACATCAGCATCACGTCATCTCCCCCTTCCCCTTCCCCAAACCAGAGAAATGGTTATCCATTCTTCCCCCTTCCATTTCCTTTTTTATTACTTTTTAAAGGAAAAAGAGGGTGTCCACCTCACCTCACTGACCTCCTCCCCGTTGCCACACCCCAAGGTCTAAAACCACATATGTATGGATATATTTGTATGTGTGTAAATCAACAGAAGTAAGGTCCCATCCATCAATTTATTAGTTAAACTTGATTATACTACACAGTACTTTCGGATCATATTTGACATACTACCTATTTTCAGAAAAAAGGAAAAATAGTGTTTCTAGTCAAGCCAATCCGTTCCAACCAACAGAAAATATATCCATTTTGACATATAACGCAACCTGTCGCCCCACCCATTTTCCCATATCTAGTTATTTCTTTGGTAAAAAATGGGAGAAGCATAAAATTCTAACCTTGTATGCACCTTGGTATTCTCATGCCTGCACAACATAAAAGGGGCATCAAAGAAATGAAAATAGAGCTATCATAGTTTCAGCCTTTATGAAGGAAAAATAAAAAAAGAAAATATGCTTTCAAGTTTCACCCATAACGTAAATATTAGGATCAACCGTCATTTCCTTGTCAAGAGCAGAGTTCAAAGCATCACGAACTCACATATGTATAAACATGAAACGTCAATCTAAAAGCAAAATTTTTGAAGAATATTATGTAGGCACAAAAAACTTTAGGTTTTCAAGCAAAAAGTCCTAGATTCAAATAAGCAATTTAGGAGACTAATAGTGAATAAAAACAACTTGGAATATAATTAAGAGTTTAAGACTATTTGAAATAATAAACTAAGTGGCCTCCTAATATTTGCTAATTGCAGACTTATTCAAACGAATTCAACAACAAAAAACACATTATAATGAATTCAACAAAAAGTACATTACTTAAATTTAAATTAAAAATTAATACCTAATCAAGAAAAAACATTACCTTTCAAAGGAAAACCCAAGAAACATATTAGAGCTCTGATGTGTTCTAGTAGAGACTTTAATGGCCATGTTTCTGAAAGATAACTGAAAAGTTTGAATTTATTAAAAGGTAATCCACATGCTATGGATGATTAATGCATGAATTTATTAAAATGAACAATAGCTTTTCATCTTGCGTAACCTTAAGAATGTGAAATGTAACACCCCAACCGATGGCGGAAACATCGAGGTGTCACGTAGTGACGATTGTTCAATAGCACATGGACTAAAGTGTAAATTTGAATACATTGATTAAATAATTTATTACATTGAAATGAAATACAATGATACTAACTGTTAACTAAAATGAAATACAATGAATCAAAATCTAAATATAAATCCGAAAGCTTAAAGAATGCATCTCAAAATAACCTGAAACATGAACAAAATAATTTGGTCAATACAAAAATTGTATTGGTGAGCATACCCTAATTAAATATATATAGTAGAAAAGTGTTTAGCAATTCATGTGCGGTACCATTTGCAATTATGTAATAAGTAATATCCGTTCAAAACCAAACCTGAGAATAATGACTAACACATGACTAACCAACTGAATAATGAATTAACAAGACAATGACCAAGATTCTCTCAACAGAGTCTAAAGGGGGTATACCATAGTACTATTCATTGAAAAGCTAGGCTGCCCAGCGGTTAATGATTTTGACAAGTCATAGACACACCAATTAACATAAAGCAAACACACATGAGAATTGCATTAAGTATAAGAAATTGAAACTTTATTAATATATAGGTACATGAGTCACCCCAAAGTAGTAAAACCGTAAAAAGGGGAAAGATATACTCACAGTTAGCGAAAGCGAGCAAATTCCAACGCAAGCGGTCGTGAGTTAAGTAATGGGAATTCCGAGGAATTCAACCTATAATGTGTAAGCATACTAATAAGGAAATGTCTAAAAAGTCTAAGGTATCTAGGGTCTAAGGCATTAGGGTTTGCTAAGTCGATTTGGGGAATTAGAGTTTTTTAGGATAAATTGCGTTAAGGTAAAAATTGTATAATAACATACCAAATTTGTAAATATGATTTAGGTAATATAAATATCACCAATAGAATATTTAGATACAAATATTGTTTGAATAATTAAACCATTATAATGTAGTTAATTACTTTAATTATTTATTGTAAGTAAATACAATAATTATAAATATATAAATAAGTGATTTTGAGTTACACAATGATTCAACAAAAGATAATAAAGACATTAAACCATATGAGTATTTCTATTTTATAAGAAAAATATTTATAAAATAGATGTTTAAATTGTATAAATAAATAAATGTTTTATCATGTCTAATTAAACATAAATAAGATTAAAAATACACAACATGATCCAAAAATGTTATTTTTATAGGAAATGGATTCTTTACGCTGTCAATAAATGAAAATAATTTTCTCATAATTTTTATAAACTTATCTATATTTAAAACTGATTTAATGAGCTTAAATCATGTTTAAATGATTAAAAATAGAAAATCAATAAAAATTAATGTTTTTCTGAACCAATAATTTTTATTTTAGTTCATGATGATGAGAAATAATTACTCAAAAAGTTTGGGATTAAAATCATTAAAAATGAATTTTTAATCAATTAATTATGATTAAAACAGTTTAAATCATTAAAATTATAAAAATAAAACATTTTCCAGAAAATAAAAGTAGGACAATATTCTATGAGGTATCAAGAAGCTACTCCTAAATTTTCATAATTTTTGGGTAAAAATTGAATTTATTATGAATTATTTTAAGTTAACAAGGTATATATATATATATATATATATAATATAAAAGAACTATATAAAACGTTAGGAAAAAAAAATATCCAAACCCGTGAGTTCAGGGATTCGAACCCGGGTTCTAGAGTTAACCAATTGCAATCTCAACCACTAAGCCAAGGCAGCCAATTGTTGTTTTATTTGATATCTCATTATATTTAAATAATAACCACTACTCATCTTCTTCCCCAAATACATACCTAGAACCCTAACCCTAACCTTGATTTCAATAATCAAACCCAGACAAGATTAAGCATAGAAAACATGGGGGTTTTGATCGGAAAGATTAGAAAAACAAAACGGCAACATAAAACTTGACTCACAAACTCGTTTGATGGCTCGAAACTCGATGTGTAGGTCCGAAAATGGAGAACCGATTTAAGAGCTTGCAGACCACGATTTGATATGTTTTAAAAGTGGGTTTTTTCGTGAATGTGTGCAGAAACAAAAACCGAGTGATGTATATATATATATATATATTCAGTTTTAAACGGTTAAAATCGAGCAATTTAAACTTTCCGGTCGGTTACTAGAAAACCCAATTAAATGCTCCTTAAATTTACGTTATACTTGTGATTGATGGTTCGAAACAGTTGTGTAATGATAGAGAGCGGGTTTGGGATACATTAATTGCTGAAACGAACCCTTAATTGACGAAATTAGGTTCGCCGGAAAAGTAGCCCGCCGCCGGCGAGCCCAGTGGCCGGAAAAACGGTTCTTGCAGTGGAGGAGGGATCCTTGTTTTGAAACTTTTAATACTTTGGCAGTTTTGGTCCCTCATGTTTGGCCTTGTTTGTTTTTAGTTTAAATAGGTTAATTTTATAAAATATTAACTTAACTTCACTTAAAAGTTTACAAATCTTTACAAAAGTTGAAATCTTTTATGGAATCTTTTACGAACTCGTATCCACACACCCACTCGATTAAAACTCATACCTGAACCATAATGATTATAAACGATAAAAAAAAATTTATTCGCTCTAAAATTTATTTTGAAAACGACGAAATTCACAGGGACTATAATGGAAATAATTGAGGGGCTATTATTGTCAATTAGGTGAAAGACGAGGGTGACGGATGTCACATGAAAGGAGAAGAGAATTTGAAAGGATGAGAGGATTATGAGGGCATGGATGGAACACTTTTTTTCATATTGTGAAGGATGAGGTGTGTGAAATGTCTACATTACCCTCATAGGTGTTTTAATTGTCACAATTATGCCTAAAATACCCTTAAATTTCTTGCTTAAGTATGTTGTACATGTTGCTTCTTAAGCTGTACGGAGGTGAAAATGACTTTGTTGCCCATCACTCCTCCTTTATAATGTACTAGTGGGAGTGCCCGCGCGTTGCCGCGGATGTTTATGTTTCTTTTGGCATACTCGGGATGGCGACTTTCCTTTACCATGGATGCAAGAGGATGAGAGTTACCAACTTAGTTACTAAATAAAACGAGTTGACGCTCGCGCGTTGCTGCGGATGTTTATGTTTCTTTTGGCATACTCGGGATGGCGACTTTCCGTTACCATGGACCCAAGAGGATGAGGTTTACCAACTTAGTTACTAAATAAAACAAGTTGACGCTACCCCACGTCTTGTAGTGAGATGTTGATAATGAAAGTCTTTAGTATGGTGATTATAAACAATGCATTAATATGTTGGATTTTAAAGAGGTATAATAGTTTGTAAAACCAGTTAAATGATTATCATTAATTCATTATATTATTCTATTTAATAAATATTATTTAACAAAGTATGCTTATCCAATACATAAATCAGTAATAATTACAATGATATATAAAAATATATCTATTAGTTAAGTGTATTGATGTTTTATATAACTTTAAGGTTTAATATAATAATGAACAAACCACAAAGTGTAAGTTGTAATTTCTTATACCTCAAAGGTTTATTTTGAAAATTTTAATAAAATGCACACTATGTTTTCATGATCGGATCAGACCGGACGGTAAACTGGTCTCCTTACAGGTCCACTCATAGGATCGGATATAAAACCAGACTATGTATATAACATTACCAAAAACAATATTTTTTTGCCCGAAACATATTCGTCTCATTACTGGAATAAAAAAAAAAATTGCCCGAGCCTAATTCAACTCATTACTAAAAACCCCCTTTTTTACCCGAATCTGATTCAACCCATTAATAAAAGCAACCTATTTTGCCCCAACCATATTCAACCCATTTACTAAAAACAACCTATTATGCCCGAACATTATTCGACCCATTACAAACAACCTATTATGCCCAAACTTAAAACTTTTTTGCCAAACCCATTTAAACCCATTATTAAGAACAACTTTTTTTCGGCAAAATATGTTTTGGCCCATGACTCAAGCCGTCTATTTACCATCTTTACCGTTCTATGTCAACATGGCTAGAAATATGCAAGAAATCATGCTAAAGACTAATAATAACTTGAAGAGCACAATGCAAGGGTCTAACATGCCCTTTAGCAGCATGTGCACCATGCCAAGGTGTGTGTCGCCACATGGGCTGCCCATTGCAACCAGCATGAACTTTGCTTGTACAAAGCGCAAGCTCAACATACCACATATCAGGGTTCATTTGCCACAGCAGAGAAGCACCGAACTCCAATGTTTTTTATGAGTTTCTATTCTTCATCACCTTCTTAGCCGTCTCTATATCAAACGCCAACATCTTCACTTCCCCATGGCATAAGCATTGTGAATCGAACACTAAAGACGCTGACCTCCAGATGCCGCCATGTCTATATTATCTCTAACTGGTCAAATAGATAAACCTTAAATATTTTTAGCAAGAAACAAAGGGATCATGTATCAATTAAACGGGTCAAAAGAATCGGTTAAACCTGTTATCACATATTCTAATGCAACATATCCATAAATTCCTATGACTCGAGTGGAGACATATGTATTATCGCCTTCTAGGCCATCTTTAGCAAGTCCGAAATAAGAAAGCTTCGCGTCATATCCTAAAACAACAATGTAACACCCCAACCGATGGCGGAATCATCGAGGTGTCACGTAGTGACGATTGTTCAAAAGCACATGGTACTAAATTGTAAATATATTATTGAATAATTTAAATTGTCTTACATAGATGAAATGGGAAAAATACAAAAGTCTAAACGAAACATGAAATTTGAAATAACTTATTAAAAGCAAGCACTAAAATCCAATGCTATAGTACTAAGATCAAACTGCACCTGAAACATGTACAAAATAAGTTTTGTCAACATATGAAATGTTGGTGAGCATTCCTAGATTTAATACATATAGTAAGTTGGAAAATGTAATACAATTCAAGTGCAAAGCTACAGTGCAATTATATAAACTATGTATCATACAAATGAGCGAAATCAATCCTGTGACTGTATAATGTACTAAATGAACGGCGGTGTACTTATCCAATAAATGGATAATAACTTAACAATGACCACGGATTCTCCGATGAAAAAGGGGGAGAATCAACCTAGGCAGGTTGTCAATCCAATAGCGCTATCCAATGTTAAGGTCGGCTTGTACAATGTTAATGATTTCACTAAGTACAAATGTATTGTACATGTAATGTCTAAGCATAAAGCACGTTTGTAAGCAAATGCACATAGTACTAGAATTGTATTGTAAAAATGTGAACTTGTATGTGTAATTTGTATAAGTGTACATGTAACACCCCAAAAATGAATAAAAGCAACAAGGGGATAGGAAATACTCACTTTCTCCAAATGACTAGATGACTAAGCGAGCGTGAAAATGCAAGAAATCCAAAGATTCAACAACGAAACTAGTCCAATTTAGAAGAAAATAAACCGAATAGGAAAAAATATCAAGCTTCCAAATCGCCAATTACAAGAGCTTATAATCAAAGCTTCAAATGTAAAAGTAATATACTCTAGAAGAAAGGTATGAGGGAGAGTTTAATCGAATTGAAACAATCGATTTAGAGGTGCAAAGTGTAATGGGTCATAGGTGGGTTTTTATACTAGTTTTGGATTCAATTAGGCTTTAAAATTGGTCAACACAATAAAGTAAGGTTTTATGATGAATTGAATATTTGACTAGGACTTTGACTGTTTGACTAAGACTTTGACTAGGACATTGACTGGGACTTTGACTGAGACTTTCTTAGCGGACCGCGAGGGCTAAAAAAAAATAATTTTTTTCTAATTTAATCAATTTTAAGTTATAGACTTGTTTCCTTTTGTTTCAAAGTTGTTTTAGGACCGAAAATTAAGGGCTTTGAGTATCAAGGTCTGAAACATACGTGCTCGGGTGTAGATGTGAGTATAAAACGTGCATACTTTTACTTATAAAAATTATAAGTTTTATTAAATTGTGAATTTTGGTCCTATTAAAATACGAGGGTTAAAAATGAAAATTTTAAAATAGTTGAGGAACCAATTATGCACATTTATGAAAAGTGAAGGGTGCAGGTTGTCACAGTCTCCCCTACTTTAGAAAATTTCGTCCCGAAATTACTTTCAAGTGAAGGTTTCCATGAAACAAAAGACATTTGTAAAAGAGCAAGTAGATTTTAATAAATGCATCAGCAATGATTTGACAAAGTTTGAAGTAGTTGTTTAATATCCAAAATAAGAGTTTGAAAATCCTTAAAGTTTGACCCAAGGTTAGAGAATTAAGAGTTTATAATGAGCAAGGTTTGGGAAAAGTATGTAACTGGTTAGGGCAGGGCAATGTTATAGTAGCTTTCCTTACTTTAGAGAAATTTCTGACCGAACATTATTAAGGACATGCAACAGGATTTCGACTAACAGAGAGTGTAAGAGTATACAAAGTTTAAGGTTTTCTATAGAAGTGGTCAACAAGGAAGGCTCTAACAAAACTAATTGAAGCTTATGTAAAATGTTCTTATCGAAAATGCTAGTTATTAGTCAACGATCTAATAAAGAGATAGTATTGGGTAGGTTCTTGGTCAGACTTCTAGTCCGCTCCCGTAGTATCGCTCGTGCTTATATATAGGGTGTACCGCAGCTAACCCACCACACTACTGATACTTTGGACTCGTACTGATTGTCTACCAATAGCCTAAGTAGAAACACACACCACCCCCATGTACCTGTAAATCCATGATTGTGTTCCGGACCGTAATCATCGATTTACCTTACACTAGGGTGCTATGCTTTTCCATAACACTAACATAAGTAATACAAGAAACAATGCGTGCAACCTAAATGTGTTAAGTAGTAGATACTGCTCAAGTATAAGATGCGGTTAGAGGTTCTTCCCCTTTCAGGTTCACCCTTTAACCGTAATGAGATTAATGTGTAAGTATAAGACATGATTAGGGGTTCTTCACCTTTTGGGTTCACCCTTAACCGGTAAATTTTTGTTCACATCATTGGGCTTTAAACAACCATATTGATAAACTCTGAGGATTACACTGTTCCCCTTAGGTTAGAGGAATACTCTGAACCGAGTCGTACGTGGGAACTGGCTTAGATCTCATACGAGCTATCAATTAGTATGTTCGTTGGTCATGATGATGAACAAAATACTGTAAAGTATAACAGGATTTTGCTCACAACAAAAAAAAATATGCATACCAGATATGCGTTCATGTAAGTATATAAGTATAGCATAAAATTTCGATTGAAAGAATAGCATAACGTAAATCGAGTAAATCGCACAATTTGCACAAAATGAAAGTAAATGAGTTAAATTAATGCTCAAAACTAGTGTTGTAGGAATAACTACTAATAACTAGTGCGAGAATAGTTGCGAATAACGCGTGAAAATAACTACCAACAAAAGAATAATACAAAAATAATAAGATAATGTACGAACGTAACTATAAATAGAATGGTGTAAAAAATAATGTAATTTACTGTAAATGAAAGTGCGCAGAACAGACGTATAGTCTACTGGTATGAGGATAACTTTTTGGAAACCGAAAAATGTTTTAAGTTCAAAACAGGTTCACTTGAAAAGATTTCGTAGGTACACATTTTCATGTGTTTACGAGAAGTCGAGTTTGAAAAGTGTTATAAGGCATATTATTAGTTGTAAGTTTCTCCCGAAAACATATATTGGAAACGTCATATGAAAACAAAAGGTACACTTTTGACTTATAAAATATGCAATACAAGTTTATAAAATACAAGATGAAACCATTTCATGAAGTATGTGTAAATCTAATGTGTGTTAAAAGACAAAGATTTAAAATGGCGTGAATGATAAAAATCAACGTGTGTAATACGAATAGGTTCCCACTATTTAAGAAAGTTCGTGGTTTCAAAATAATGTGGTTGTGAAAAGCTTATAAATATAACATTTCTTTAACTTGTGGTTGAAAAGTCGGAAATTTTTAATTGTTATGAAATGTTGAGAAAATCGAAGTGTTACCCGTTAAAACAGGGTAAACTTGAAACCTTTTAAATTTTCAAACTTTTACGAAATTTATACATTGAAAGATCATTTATTTGCAGGATCGTTAAGGCATCTCTTTGGGCTCATAGCGGGCTATTTGTTTCAGGGCACAAGGTGCATGAAAAGTGTGTTCTAATTTTGGCAAATAGGCTTTGTGAAAAGACTTATAGAATAAGTTGTCAAATTAATCGTTTTAGAGAGTAGTGTACTAGTGCGTATCGTGTTGGTAGGCATGTATGAGTTTAGTCTGACTAAGAAGTTCTAACTAATGGTAGTTGGCTATGGCTTAGGAGACTGGGTGCAGCAATATTAGTATTAGGTATATGAGGATATACTGTGACTTCGATCAAGTAAGTTTGTAAACATGAAGGTATAAAACAGGTTGAAATAATAAGTTTGGAAAAACCATGTTCATTTTTAATTGTATGATGACACAACATTCCTAAAATCAGGATGTGAACAAAGTTAAACACTTAAAACTTAAGTCGTGGGTAAAAATGTTTTAACGCAAAACGAGTAATACCTTATAGTGTAAGAATCATGTGCATAAGTGAAATATTGTATGCTTTAATGCGATAATATATCGAACAAAAGTTTTAGTAATGATGATAAGGGATTCAAAAGCGAATGATCAATGAATAATGGCATATGAAACATCAAGTGATTAAATGGAATCTTCAATGATAAACAAACATAAATATCAATGATATAAAACATGGCAATTGTTTCTATAGGAAACTTTGACCAACTCAAGTATTTGAAATTTCCTAGTGAATTGTGGGGGCGTGCTTTAGCCTATAAGTGAATGCTCATATCAAGAGTTCCCAGGTAGGTATACGGGTCCCTCGTTTGATTGGGATTTATACGAAATACCAGGCCTAGACAGAAAAGTCAGGATACAGGCGCTCACCCTTCCAGATTGCACGTGCCCTATCACTAGTGAATTCCAAAACTTTAGCGAGATTACAAACGAGATGCAAAAATAGATCCTTGAGATTTGGATTTCACTCCTAACTTAAAGATGTATTTCAAAATTGAAAACGATTGTGGAATGAAACCAATCACTAAGTTAAGGATATCACTCCCAGCTTAGTGGTTAAGTTCCTTTTTGAAAGAAATACTCTTTGAGGTGTGGATGTCACTCCTATCTCAAAGATATATTCCTAAGATAAATAACATATAGAGGAGTGAAACTAATCACCAAGGTATGGATGTCACTCCTAACTTGGCGATATTGTTTCGTTTGTGAAATACGAGTATCTTCTTCTCTAAACAAAACACCGAAAGAATAACGAGAAAGAATCATACCGAAAATATTTTGAAAGAAAATAATAGGATAAAGAGAAATAAACACGAGAGCACTCATGAATGTAAGCTTAGTTATAGACTAGACTAAAAGGCATTCTAATAACCTAATTCCCTATAACCATGGCTCTGATACCAATCTGTAACACCCCAACCGATGGCGGAATCATCGAGGTGTCACGTAGTGACGATTGTTCAAAAGCACATGGTACTAAATTGTAAATATATTATTGAATAATTTAAATTGTCTTACATAGATGAAATGGGAAAAATACAAAAGTCTGAACGAAACATGAAATTTGAAATAACTTATTAAAAGCAAGCACTAAAATCCAATGCTATAGTACTAAGATCAAACTGCACCTGAAACATGTACAAAATAAGTTTTGTCAACATATGAAATGTTGGTGAGCATTCCTAGATTTAATACATATAGTAAGTTGGAAAATGTAATACAATTCAAGTGCAAAGCTACAGTGCAATTATATAAACTATGTATCATACAAATGAGCGAAATCAATCCTGTGACTGTATAATGTACTAAATGAACGGCGGTGTACTTATCCAATAAATGGATAATAACTTAACAATGACCACGGATTCTCCGATGAAAAAGGGGGAGAATCAACCTAGGCAGGTTGTCAATCCAATAGCGCTATCCAATGTTAAGGTCGGCTTGTACAATGTTAATGATTTCACTAAGTACAAATGTATTGTACATGTAATGTCTAAGCATAAAGCACGTTTGTAAGCAAATGCACATAGTACTAGAATTGTATTGTAAAAATGTGAACTTGTATGTGTAATTTGTATAAGTGTACATGTAACACCCCAAAAATGAATAAAAGCAACAAAAGGATAGGAAATACTCACTTTCTCCAAATGACTAGATGACTAAGCGAGCGTGAAAATGCAAGCAATCCAAAGATTCAACAACGAAACTAGTCCAATTTAGAAGAAAATAAACCGAATAGGAAAAAATATCAAGCTTCCAAATCGCCAATTACAAGAGCTTATAATCAAAGCTTCAAATGTAAAAGTAATATACTCTAGAAGAAAGGTATGAGGGAGAGTTTAATCGAATTGAAACAATCGATTTAGAGGTGCAAAGTGTAATGGGTCATAGGTGGGTTTTTATACTAGTTTTGGATTCAATTAGGCTTTAAAATTGGTCAACACAATAAAGTAAGGTTTATAATGAATTGAATATTTGACTAGGACTTTGACTGTTTGACTAAGACTTTGACTAGGACATTGACTGTGACTTTGACTTAGACTTTCTTAGCGGACCGCGAGGGCTAAAAAAATAAAATAATTTTTTTCTAATTTAATCAATTTTAAGTTATAGACTTGTTTCCTTCTGTTTCTAAGTTGTTTTAGGACCGAAAATTAAGGGCTTTGAGTATCAAGGTCTGAAACATACGTGCTCGGGTGTAGATGTGAGTATAAAACGTGCATACTTTTACTTATAAAAATTATAAGTTTTATTAAATTGTGAATTTTGGTCCTATTAAAATACGAGAGTTAAAAATGAAAATTTTAAAATAGTTGAGGAACCAATTATGCACATTTATGAAAAGTGAAGGGTGCAGGTTATCACAAACAACAATATCAAGATTTATTAATATAACAGACACCAATAATGAACATAAAAGGCAAAAACCACAAACCACACCTAGTAAAATATTTGAAGTCTTAAATTCTCTGATAAATGACCGGTCTTTCACCTTCCTCAAAAAGAAAAGCGAGACCCTTTGCAACACCAAGAGCAATTTTCATTCTAGTGACCCAAGGTAGTGGCAATGACCCTGTACAAAAATATTTAAGATGTTTAAACAAGTGAGTGCCTTTTAGACAACTTCAATTTGTTTGATCCACTTTTATTTCTTTCCCTGTTTCACTCATTATGAATAAAATATAACCCCATGCAACATTTTTTTCATATAAAGAACATAATGTTTAATGATGTCAGGTTAATAAAAAGATCGGCGTACGTCTGAAAAATATGGTTTTCAAAGTTTCCACAAGGCATAAACTCATACACACTAACACAAGCAACCTTTGGACATCCTCAATGCAATAACCAATCAATTCAACTAAAATAGGATGCAAGAGATCACCAAGAAAATCAACTTCGGCCTGCCACAATGCCAACATCAAGAACCCAATCAACATATAAGTAAACACACAAACAATTTAGAAAATGATAAAAGTTAAAACAAACCATTCTCTGTGACCCTAAAGCCCATCATGATGTCTAGTTTTGGCATTTGTTCGGCCATTTGTATATTCCTTGAAAGGCTGAAAGCTATAGCAAAATCTTATCATAACCTTTTAAAGAGTTAACCTCATTGATGTTAGACCCAAAATAAATTAATATTAATAATATTATAAAAATAGAGTACATTTTATTTAGTCCTTGTCACTAAACACACATTTATATGTCTTGGAGTAAAAACAGGCTATGTGATCGTATTAAACTTCAATACAAATTGACAACTATGTTTTTATGCCTTATGGGTGACAATCACATATCCATTTAAAGCACAAATTATAATTTACAAAAGTAATAAAAGTCATCGAAAATATCGCTTGTTTCAACCACTATGAATGCAGAAGCTTAGTTCAGATACATGCAAGATCTAATATCACTATCTCCATCCAACTTAACTGCATCCACAAAATATTTTACCATACAGATAAAAACACCCATGAAAGCTAGAAGCAAAAAATTGTACAATAGGTGTAACTGGTCCAAAAATTCAGGCATTACCAAAATTTCAGTAGTGTGTTTAGTGATTAACAGATTTTTCAAAGTGCTTTGAGTTATTAGCAACATCTCCTAATAAGAGTAAACTTGCAACACAATTACCATAATAATAAGATATACCATCACACACACATAGTGTGCGAAGCACTAACCTTGTTGGTGCTAAAATTAGCCTTTTTATTTACATTATAGTAGTCCTTGCTTGTGAATACCTGAAAATGAGTCAAGAGGTATACACCCAAATCATCACCATAAACAAATGATAATACAACCACATCTAGATACTATTAAGCATATTATTAAAGTAGGATGAAAAAAAAAACAAAATTTGCATACATGAGTCAGGACTCCATCACACATTTAAACATTGGTGGATTTAGGTTTGAAGTTGATAAAATCAAATTAAACAGTGGGGTTCTAACCCAATTATCAGTAACCAAAACAACAACATAAAAGTCACAACTTACACAACAGTTAGAACAGATAAGGTTCCACCAACTTTAAAAGTCAAAACAATTTTTATCATATTATTTATCATTTTGTTCTCTATGTATGTATTATTATTGTTTTCTAAAAAAAATGTAGTTAAGCATATAAGAAATTTATTACTATAATGAACTTAGATAATCATCTTGTATGAACATACTTTTGGCTTATCAAATTGAAAACAAATAATACATTTCGTATATAATTTATTTATAAAAATTCCGAATATTACAATTGTACCTCACTAATAAAAAATTTTGTCCTCAAAATTATGAAGTGCAAGTATTAAGCAAATTTATATATAGCAAATACGAAACATATTCTAGATAGCGAAAATGTATAACAACACCAAATACTAAACGGATTATTGGATTGTTAGAATGACGAGTAAACAAGAGCGGAAACGAATCAAGATTTATACATGATCAGACATATCGAATATCAGACGTAAACGGATTCGAATATGCACCAATCTACACAACAAAATCCAGTAGCACACATATGTACCTGTAATTCATGATTGCGTTCGCGGCCATAATCATTAATTACCTTACAACGGTGCCCTAACGGTTCTCTCATCATGTATTTCAATGACATATCCAATTTAAGGAAACATGAAATGAAATTAAACGAATCATGATTAATTACTATAGTTCTAGGACACAACGAGATGATAACTAAAGCATGTCAATTAAGTTAGGATATAAAACGGATACGAAACACTTCTAAAAGCACATATGGTGGCAAAGCTCTTGTTGCGCGTAGTCGAGTTCGTTACATGTCATAACCACTCCAATCGTGTCATCCACCAAGTTACAACTAATTCAATAATTTAGTAATGAATCCGTAGTAGACTAACTTTATTATTCGCCAGAAGTCGAGGTACATAATATGCGAATAGCATTAAAAGACATAAAAAAAAACCTCTAACGGATAAATATAAGATAGAAACCAATGAGCACGACGATGGATCAGTAGATGAAATCCTAACCCAACGTCTACCCATTAACTCACAGGTTTACTTTTTAACGTTTAATTTTATACAGGAAAGAGCCTTTGCTCTGATACCATAATTGTCACACCCCAACCCGGCTAAGGCTGACGTGTCACCATTACAGATATCAAAACCAAAACCAATCCATAACATTAAAACTTAATTACCATTTATTATGTTGTAGAAATAAATTAATGAATACTGATTTGTTCAACTTCTTTTAACGCTCCTCGCTGATTCCCCAAAATCCCACATTACCTGCGAAACAAATAAAAAAACACAACAAAAGAAAATACGGCTGAGCCAAAAATTGCCCAGTAACGGAGGAATCAATAGTACAAGTAAATTCAACGCAGCGGAAAACCAAGACATAATAGGACCGAGACCGAAGTGAACATACGGAAGGGAATACGAAAACCAAATGAACTCTATTTCAAACTCGAAACCAAACTTACATCGAAACAATGATGAACATAATCCGACGCAAAACCTGATACTTGACCGGAACATAACCAGACACATACCGAAGCATATAAGAACGATATCAAAAACTTACCAGAACAAATACATACATCAACCTACGTGACTATTCATATAAATAAAGTAAGTCACGTCAAACGGAAGCACCCACGAGCCTAAACAAACTTACAAACTGGTACATAGCTAGCTAGTCCATGCACCTATGAGATGGTGAGTGTGGCGTACACCCATTAATCCAATCTCCACAAAACAGAAACATATATCAGAAGTCAGAAATCAGAAACAGATCTAGGATATATCCATACGCCTCTAAGGGACCATGTCAGAGACGCCGTGATTTTAATTACGCACTGTCACGGAAAGTGTTCATGTCGCTGACGCCCCAACGACAAGTCAAAACAAACTGCTCGGGTGACAGAGTACAAAAGCTAAGGCCATGTAAATAATTACAGGCAAACTAAAAATGACACTAACTGGAACATGCGGCCATGAGTACAAGTCAGAGGCATGGCATGCTATGACACACAAACAAACAAACTGACAAATACACACCGATCCAAGTAACGAACCAAATACAAACCAATGATACGACTAACGAACCCGTACTCATGGAAGCAAACGAAAGTTATACTATGATTAAAAGAAAACAAAATCCGTACTACAAAGTAACGGACCGAATTTATATAAATACATATATATATATATATATATATATATATATATATATATATACTATGAAGAGAAGGAAACGGAATCCGTACCTTATTAGCAAAGCAAGGCAAGACAAAACAAAACGAGTCGTCTTCAACAAGTACGAGAATCTATAATCCAATTATTGTTTGGATTAGGAAAAAAAAAAAAACTAAATTTACTTGTGTGGTTTCTTTGAATAATCGGTCTTCCGGCGACAAAAGCTTTTTAAATTTATAATACTATTCTCTCTAAGATTATCGTTTGTACAGAATAAAAGACGTCCGCTATAATAATTCATTCTTTATACTTGTGATGCTAAGGTTTTAAACACATCTTACATACTTCCAAAATTATAAACTATGTCATTTTCTTATGCAGACATATATGTTATATGTATAAATTGTATAAATTAAACCTTCCATTTCGATTTCAATTATATAATAGTAACTGTATTAAAAAGTTCATCCAACATAAATAAGCTAATGATAGTTTGGACGTTTATAAAGCATGATCTAGTAAATTGATTTCGATTTTAACTTAAATAAAACCAACTAACAGTGGCTATGACAACCATTCCACTTATATATTGGCTTGATAAGATCGAAGGATAAATTAAAAGGACTCGATAGTATGGTGAATCCTAGAGATAAATATTGACAAACATAAACCAAAGCAGATATCTAAAATCTTATGTTACAAGAGTGGTTCTAGTTTCATGGTATTTTAGTCGCCGGAAACCTACGTGGTATGTATTCAAACGGAAAACACAACTTGTATAAACTTGTATAAACTGTAGTGATAAACATGATTCGTAATCAATACCTTGACAATTGAACATAAGTGAACCGGAGATCTGGACGATAGCGGTGGTAAACGGTGCTTGATAGCAGCAAGATCGGGGATCGGAACCAAATCGAAAACTTCGAACGCCACGTTGCTAACCTAAAAGTGGTGCAGCCCGTGTGCGGCGGTGGTGATCTGAACTGCGGTGGCAATGGATTACGACGATGGCATTGAGAAAGAGATAAACCAGAAGCCGATATGTGTGGAGTTCGAATGCGGTGTCAAAGACTTAAAACGAAATTGAAGATAGGCTAAAAACGAATAATTCCTCAATCAACGCTCAGATTAGTTGAATGCAATTTAGATTTTGTGGTCAGTTTGTTTTAAAAAAATGAGATTCAAAATCCGAGATTGAACTCGGTTTGATCGGAAATTTAGAACAGATAAGGTTCCACCAACTTTAAAAGTCAAAACAATTTTTATCAGACCACTTGGTGTGGGGTGCGGCAAAGGGCCGGCCTTGCCATGCCGCCCCGGGCTACACCGCCCCCCAGGGCCGGCATCGGCAAAGGCGGCAACGGCTTGCCTCTCACGCCGGGCCATTTAAGGGGTATTGGGATTGGAGTTGAACGTTGGGAATTTTATTTGACCGTTGGAATTTAAAAAAAAAAAAAAAAGGTTTTTTTAAACAATATATAAACCCTCAAACAAATCCAACCTTCTTCACCACAACTTTTATAAATTCTCTCCCACTTTTATACAATCTCTCAAACACTCTCACTATATTTATAAAATACAAACCCTCAACCAACCATGTCGTTATCATCTTCTACGACGTCTTCGTCTTCTTCGGGTTCGTCATCTACAAACGAAGCCGTAAATTTAGTTATAAACATCGTGGGGCAAGCGGCGCAGATTATTGCCGAGGAGCACGGAGATGAAGCCGATTCAGCACCTCGAACTAGGAAAGCGGCTATAAATAGAGACCGAGAGGGTAAGTATTATATTTATTTTTTTAAACATTTTGTAATTTTAATTTGTTTATATTTTTGTAAATATATTGTAAATTTTTTTTGTGTTTATATTTTTTTAAATATATTGTAGATTTTTTTTGTGTTTATATTTTTGTAAATATGTGTAGGTGCCCATGATAGATTGGTGGCCGATTATTTTGCCGACGAACCGTTATACTCGGCAGAATTATTTAGGCGTCGGTTCCGAATGAGTAGAAGATTGTTCTCACGTATAGCCGACGACATGGCTAACTTTGAGCCATATTTTACCTTACGATACGATGCTAGAGGCAAGAGGGGGTTCACCACCTTACAAAAATGCACGGCGGCACTTCGGCAACTAGCGTACGGGACCACGGCGGATGCGTGGGACGAGTATTTACAAATGTCGGAAAGAACTGCACGAGAGTGTCTGTACAGGTTTAGCAAGTGTGTGGTGAAGCTTTACAGCAAGAAATATTTGCGAAAACCAAACTCCAGTGAGGTCCAACAATTGTATCAGTTTCACCACCAACAACATTGTTTTCCAGGAATGCTCGGTAGCATTGATTGCTACCATTGGCCTTGGAAAAACTGCCCCGTAGCCTGGCGCGGAATGTTCAAACGAGGGGATCAAGATTATCCATCAATAATATTGGAGGCGGCGTGTTCACAAGATCTATGGGTTTGGCATGCTTTCTTTGGCATTCCTGGTTCGAACAACGACATTAATGTTATTAACCAGTCGCATATTTTTGACGATGTCATAAAAGGCACCGGTCCGGAAACCAGCTTTACAGTATCGGGGGTGGAGTATAGGCGCGGTTATTATCTTGCTGATGGAATCTACCCACCTTACTCGACGATCGTTAAAACTATTCACCACCCGTTCGATGAAAAAAGAAAGAAATTTGCCAAGTATCAAGAGGCGGCAAGAAAGGACATTGAACGATTTTTTGGTGTTCTACAAGCAAGATGGCACATCATTTCACACCCGGCACGTATGTTCACCCCTAAAAAATTACGTTACTGTATGTATGCCTGTATCTTGTTGCATAACATGATACTTGAAGACGAAGGCGCCGCCATTTGTGTGTATGACGAGAATGCCCCGCCAGAGAATACGGTGCCTGTCAACCCACATCAACTAGATTTAAACCAGTTCTCGTTACATAACGAGTTCACGCATAAAAATCTTCAAGCAGACTTGGTTGAATATATTTGGAACAACGGGCAAGAGTAGATTATTTGTATTTTTTTTTTATGTCGAGTATGTTACTTTAATTTTAGTTATTTTTAATGGTTTTATGTAATATTTACTTTTTAATATTATTATTAGAATATTTACTTTTTATTGTAACATTAATATTATTTAATTAAAAAAAAGAAAAAAAAAAGAAAATAGCATTAATGGATGTTGGGCCTCCTCCACACCCCTAGGAGCATCATCTCAAGGATGCTCCTACCCCACGCTGGCGTGGCAGGTGAGGTGGAGGCAAGGCATGGATGTTGGGCCTCCTCCACACCGAATGGTCTCATATTATTTATCATTTTGTTCTTTTCAAAACAATCCGAGACCTTTTGACTTTTCCTCTCCATACAAAAAAAACGTTTCATTTCTTTTCACCTTTCTTTCTTTCTTTCTTGGCTGGCAACGGTCACCTTTCTCCGGCGACCTTCTCGTTTTCGCCGGCAAACCAGTCCTGCCCCCTCTTTCTCTGCAGGTTTCGTCCTCCCCCGACCCCCGGTAAGGATCCGACCATCTGTTTTCAGCGTTACAGTAGAGCAGAGCCACACGTCAGATCCGTTCGGGAAAAGATTCGACCAGGTACAAGGGTACGTCAGATCTGTTAAGGGTCCGACGATTTCAAAGTGCCTGTCCAGACTACAAGTCAGATCTGCTCGGTAGCCGCTGCCGGAATTCTGAAGGTGAAGCTTGCTCGACGACCTTAGTTTCCCGGCGACTTGTTTTGATTCCCGGTTATCAGGTGCTCTCTCTCCTTTACTCCACACACATACGGTGAAACTTGGCCCCTACTTATACTTGTATATTGCATGCTCATTAGTATCCTAGTGCTTTCAACTTCTTTCAATCCTCTGTTTTTTTTTTGAAAATTTTTGTAGGAGAAATAAAAACCAATAAAGTCAGTTCAAAGTTTTTGAAGTACTCTTGTTTGGAAACAAAAATTATTAGGTTTTGTGTAAAATACATAGTTGTTTCACTTGGTAGTGGTTAGGTATTACTGCCGCATTTTGGGTGCGTGTTCTGTTGTCTAGGTGGGTGATATATTGCAACCATAGAAGATAGGAGTCGTCATGTTGACTTGAGATCGTGTCCAAGGAAGAGAGGTGTAGGCAAGGGAAGGGTTAGAGGGTATAAGTTGCGTGTTGCGTCTTGGAATGTAGGTACTCTTAGTGGTAAATTGTTGGAGGTGGTAGACACACTCAAAAAGCACAAGGTAGGGATAGCATGCCTACAAGAGACTAGGTGGAAGGGGCATAAAGGGGCAGAGTGTAATGGGTACAAATTAGTGTATTCGGGATCTAACGGGGCAAAGAATGGGGTGGGATTTCTAGTGGCGATAGATTTGTATAGAAATGTGGTTGAAGTGGTGCGGTACAATGATAGGATAATGGTATTAAGGTTGGTTCTGGGGGGTGAAGTAGTGGCATTGGTTTGCGCATACGCACCTCAAGTGGGAATAGGGGACCAGGAAAAGAGAGACTTCTGGGAGTGCCTAGACGGGGTTGTGAGTGCTATACCGGTAGGGGAGCGAATCTGTATAGGAGGTGATTTTAACGGCCACATTGGCAAGGATATCGATGGTTTTCCTGCAGTTCATGGGGGTTTTGGGTTTGGAGCTAGGAACGACCCAGGTAGGGACCTTTTAGACTTTGCGGTTGCCCACAACTTAGGCATTTTAAACTCGTTCTTTAGGAAGAGAGAATCTCAATTAATTACTTTTAGCAGTGGGGGTCGTAGCACTCAGATAGATTATATTTTGATGAGGCAAGGTGATAGACGATGGTGGAATGACTGCAAGGTTATACCAGGGGAGGCCGCAGTGGCCCAACACCGTCTACTGGTGGCAGATATAGCCATGAGGGAAAGAATCGCTAGGAGGGAGAGAAGAATGCGACCTAGGACCCGGTGGGGTAACTTGAAGGGCGATAAGAGTTTAGTTTTTCGAGATAAGGTCATCTCCAGATTATCAGCTCGACCTGAGGGGGACACAAACCAAATGTGGGAGGATGTGGCGACCACAATTATCCAAGTGGCGCATGACACTCTAGGGGTTACTTCAGGAAAAGTCAGCGAGCATAAGGAGTCCTGGTGGTGGAGTGAGGATGTGAAAAACAAAATAAGAGATAAGCATACGAGCTTTAGGGAGCTTTTGGGGTGCAATGATGAGGAGAATCGGGTGACTTTGAGGGAGGCATACAAGAAGGCCAAGATGGAGGCGAAGAAGGCAGTGACAGAGGCTAAGAACACGGCATATAAGAAGATGTATGAGCGCCTGGAAACAAAGGAGGGGGAACATGATATGTTCAGGATTGCAAAAGCTAGGGAGCGTAGGAAGCGAGATTTAGGGGTAGTTAAGTTTATAAAGGGAGAGGATGGACATGTTTTAGTTAAGGAGGATGACATAAAGCTGAGATGGAAAGCGTACTTTTACGGTCTTTTCAATGACGGGATGGCTCACTACCAGGAGAGCGACAATCCCACTACCCAAACGCCACAACGAAATCACTGTTACTGTCGTCGTATCACACAGGAAGAGGTGAGGTCAGCACTTAGGAAGATGGGAAAGGCTAAGGCGGTTGGCCCGGACAACATCCCGATTGAGGTTTGGAAGTGTTTGGGAGAGGAAGGAGTGCAATGGCTAACTATTTTCTTCAACCTTATATTTAAATCTGGAAGAATGCCAGATCAGTGGAGGAGTAGTGTTGTAGTGCCTATATATAAGAACAAAGGAGACGCACAATGTTGTGGGAATTACAGAGGAATTAAGCTGCTGAGTCATACTATGAAATTATGGGAAAGAGTAATCGAGACTAGGATTAGAAGAGAAACCCATGTTACTGTAAATCAATTTGGCTTCATGCCAGGGAGGTCAACTACAGAAGCGATATACATACTAAGGAGTCTGATGGAAAAGTATAGGGAGAAGAAACGAGACCTCCATATGGTGTTCATTGACCTGGAGAAGGCCTATGATAGTGTACCTCGTAAATTGATTTGGGATAGTTTGGAGGCTAGAGGGATCCCGAGTAAGTATGTTGACATTATTAGAGATATGTATGATAGGACTGAAACTAGTGTTCGGGCGCCTGTAGGAGATACTGATCTCTTTCCCGTCGAGGTAGGGCTACACCAAGGGTCCGCGTTGAGCCCATTTCTTTTTGCGGTTATCCTAGACGAGGTGTCAAAGTCCATCCAGGAGACACTACCGTGGTGCATGCTTTTTGCTGACGACATTGTATTAATCGCGGAAACTAAGCAAAGTTTGAATATGAGGTTAGAAGGATGGCGATTAGCCTTGGAGGGAAAAGGTTTAAGGATTAGTCGCTCTAAGACGGAGTACATGCACTGCGATTTCAGCGGGACAAACTACGAAGATCGTACCCAGATCACCATTGAGGGTCATGTGGTCCCGCAAGTAACAAAGTTTAAGTACTTAGGATCGTTTGTCCAAAGGGACGGAGAGATTGATAGTGACGTCACACACCGTATTCAGGCCGGATGGTGTAAGTGGAGAGCAGCATCTGGAGTTCTGTGCGATAAGAGGTTCCCAACAAAACTAAAGGGAAAATTTTATAGGGTTGCAGTTCGACCTGCTATGATTTATGGGACAGACTGTTGGGCCATCAAAAAGACACAGTCGCGAAAGATGGAAGTGGCGGAGATGAGAATGTTGAGGTGGATGTGTGGTCACACTAGGTTAGATCGGATTAGAAATGAGATTCTTAGGAAGAGGTTAGAAGTGGCTAACATAGCAGATAAGATAAAGGAGGGGAGATTAAGATGGTTTGGACATGTGAAGCGGAGACATACGACAGCCCCAGTCAGAAGAGTGGAACACCTCTCGGTGGAGGGGAGGAGGAGTAGAGGCAGACCCAAATTGACTTGGGCTGATCGGATTAGGCAAGATTTGTTAGAATTGCACCTCTCTGAGGATATGGTCCAAGATAGGAATTCGTGGAGGCTTAGGATTAAAGTTAAAGATTTTTAGGATTTAAGACTTTCTTAGGAAGTAGGGATGGTCTCTATGCAGGTATATATATATATATATATATATAAATATATTTTGTATGTTATATTATGCTATACGTTCACTATACAAAAATACACAGTGCGCTTTTGGTATTTTCGAGCCGGGGGTCTCTCTGGAAGCAGCCTCTCTATCTCTAAAGATAGGGGTAAGGTTTGCCTACATCTTACCCTCCCCAGACCCTACTAATAGCGTCGCTATTTCGTGGGATTTCCTGGGTACGGTTGTTGTTGTTGTTGTTGTTCTCTATGTATGTATTATTATTGTTTTCTAAAAAAAATGTAGTTAAGCATATAAGAAATTTATTACTATAATGAACTTAGATAATCATCTTGTATGAACATACTTTTGGCTTATCAAATTGAAAACAAATAATACATTTCGTATATAATTTATTCATAAAAATTCCGAATATTACAATTGTACCTCACTAATAAAAAATTTTGTCCTCAAAATTGTGAAGTGCAAGTAATAAGCAAATTTATATATAGCAAATACGAAACATATTCTAGATAGCGAAAATGTATAACAACACCAAATACTAAACGGATTATTGGATTGTTAGAATGACGAGTAAACAAGAGCGGAAACGAATCAAGATTTATACATGATCAGACATATCGAATATCAGACGTAAATGGATTCGAATATGCACCAATCTACACAACAAAATCCAGTAGCACACATATGTACCTGTAATTCATGATTGCGTTCGCGGCCATAATCATTAATTATCTTACAACGGTGCCCTAACGGTTCTCTCATCATGTATTTCAATGACATATCCAATTTAAGGAAACATGAAATGAAATTAAACGAATCATGATTAATTACTATAGTTCTAGGACACAACGAGATGATAACTAAAGCATGTCAATTAAGTTAGGATATAAAACGGATACGAAACACTTCTAAAAGCACATATGGTGGCAAAGCTCTTGTTGCGCGTAGTCGAGTTCGTTACATGTCATAACCACTCCAATCGTGTCATCCACCAAGTTACAACTAATTCAATAATTTAGTAATGAATCCGTAGTAGACTAACTTTATTATTCGCCAGAAGTCGAGGTACATAATATGCGAATAGCATTAAAAGACATAAAAAAAAACCTCTAACGGATAAATATAAGATAGAAACCAATGAGCACGACGATGGATCAGTAGATGAAATCCTAACCCAACGTCTACCCATTAACTCACAGGTTTACTTTTTAACGTTTAATTTTCTACAGGAAAGAGCCTTTGCTCTGATACCATAATTGTCACACCCCAACCCGGCTAGGGCTGACGTGTCACCATTACAGATATCAAAACCAAAACCAATCCATAACATTAAAACTTAATTACCATTTATTATGTTGTAGAAATAAATTAATGAATACTGATTTGTTCAACTTCTTTTAACGCTCCTCGCTGATTCCCCAAAATCCCATATTACCTGCGAAACAAATAAAAAAACACAACAAAAGAAAATACGGCTGAGCCAAAAATTGCCCAGTAACGGAGGAATCAATAGTACAAGTAAATTCAACGCAGCGGAAAACCAAGACATAATAGGACCGAGACCGAAGTGAACATACGGAAGGGAATACGAAAACCAAATGAACTCTATTTCAAACTCGAAACCAAACTTACATCGAAACAATGATGAACATAATCCGACGCAAAACCTGATACTTGACCGGAACATAACCAGACACATACCGAAGCATATAAGAACGATATCAAAAACTTACCAGAACAAATACATACATCAACCTACGTGACTATTCATATAAATAAAGTAAGTCACGTCAAACGGAAGCACCCACGAGCCTAAACAAACTTACAAACTGGTACATAGCTAGCTAGTCCATGCACCTATGAGATGGTGAGTGTGGCGTACACCCATTAATCCAATCTCCACAAAACAGAAACATATATCAGAAGTCAGAAATCAGAAACAGATCTAGGATATATCCATACGCCTCTAAGGGACCATGTCAGAGACGCCGTGATTTTAATTACGCACTGTCACGGAAAGTGTTCATGTCGCTGACGCCCCAACGACAAGTCAAAACAAACTGCTCGGGTGACAGAGTACAAAAGCTAAGGCCATGTAAATAATTACAGGCAAACTAAAAATGACACTAACTGGAACATGCGGCCATGAGTACAAGTCAGAGGCATGGCATGCTATGACACACAAACAAACAAACTGACAAATACACACCGATCCAAGTAACGAACCAAATACGAACCAATGATACGACTAACGAACCCGTACTCATGGAAGCAAACGAAAGTTATACTATGATTAAAAGAAAACAAAATCCGTACTACAAAGTAACGGACCGAATTTATATTAATACATATATATATATATATATATATACTATGAAGAGAAGGAAACGGAATCCGTACCTTATTAGCAAAGCAAGGCAAGACAAAACAAAACGAGTCGTCTTCAACAAGTACGAGAATCTATAATCCAATTATTGTTTGGATTAGGAAAAAAAAAAAAACTAAATTTACTTGTGTGGTTTCTTTGAATAATCGGTCTTCCGGCGACAAAAGCTTTTTAAATTTATAATACTATTCTCTCTAAGATTATCGTTTGTACAGAATAAAAGACGTCCGCTATAATAATTCATTCTTTATACTTGTGATGCTAAGGTTTTAAACACATCTTACATACTTCCAAAATTATAAACTATGTCATTTTCTTATGCAGACATATATGTTATATGTATAAATTGTATAAATTAAACCTTCCATTTCGATTTCAATTATATAATAGTAACTGTATTAAAAAGTTCATCCAACATAAATAAGCTAATGATAGTTTGGACGTTTATAAAGCATGATCTAGTAAATTGATTTCGATTTTAACTTAAATAAAACCAACTAACAGTGGCTATGACAACCATTCCACTTATATATTGGCTTGATAAGATCGAAGGATAAATTAAAAGGACTCGATAGTATGGTGAATCCTAGAGATAAATATTGACAAACATAAACCAAAGCAGATATCTAAAATCTTATGTTACAAGAGTGGTTCTAGTTTCATGGTATTTTAGTCGCCGGAAACCTACGTGGTATGTATTCAAACGGAAAACACAACTTGTATAAACTTGTATAAACTGTAGTGATAAACATGATTCGTAATCAATACCTTGACAATTGAACATAAGTGAACCGGAGATCTGGACGATAGCGGTGGTAAACGGTGCTTGATAGCAGCAAGATCGGGGATCGGAACCAAATCGAAAACTTCGAACGCCACGTTGCTAACCTAAAAGTGGTGCAGCCCGTGTGCGGCGGTGGTGATCTGAACTGCGGTGGCAATGGATTACGACGATGGCATTGAGAAAGAGATAAACCAGAAGCCGATATGTGTGGAGTTCGAATGCGGTGTCAAAGACTTAAAACGAAATTGAAGATAGGCTAAAAACGAATAATTCCTCAATCAACGCTCAGATTAGTTGAATGCAATTTAGATTTTGTGGTCAGTTTGTTTTAAAAAAATGAGATTCAAAATCCGAGATTAAACTCGGTTTGATCGGAAATTTAGAACAGATAAGGTTCCACCAACTTTAAAAGTCAAAACAATTTTTATCATATTATTTATCATTTTGTTCTCTATGTATGTATTATTATTGTTTTCTAAAAAAAATGTAGTTAAGCATATAAGAAATTTATTACTATAATGAACTTAGATAATCATCTTGTATGAACATACTTTTGGCTTATCAAATTGAAAACAAATAATACATTTCGTATATAATTTATTTATAAAAATTCCGAATATTACACGGATAGTCTAATATCTTTGAATAAGGGGAAAAGAAGAAAGAAAAAAGATCAAGAAGAATTCATGAAACCTTATAATTGGGAAGGCGTAAATGCGGTTATCCACTATCCTAAACACTACAATGCTAAAATACATTTTACTCGTATCTGAATTTTGAATATAACCACAAATGCATCTAGATAAACATGTAGTTTCAATCATTTTGCATACTAAATTACATAGTACTAAATGACTTTACCCTTACAGTTTTCAAACCTGACATTGCATCGAGCACCTTCTAGGCATAATTTAAACACAATGAAAAAAAATACAAAGTGTGATACAGTTCAGCCCCCAAAAAAAAAAAATTATTACAATAAATCACAAAATGACACACCTGGGTTTAAAGAATGGAAGGCCAATTTGAATGGCGCTTAGGTGAATTCAACAGATGTAAACACTCAACTTGATATCCATGTCTTAAAAGAGAAATCAGGAAAATCTGAGCAAATTAGAACAGTCCACAACGGATTGTTAAGCAAAACATCAGAATATGTGATTACCTTAATTCAACTGTACATGCTGATAGCACATCATTTCTTTTTCTTTAGCAATTGAGGCCTGCAATTTGATTAGCAATAGGATGTTAAGAACATGTTATACACATAAAATCGACATACCATAAGATGCCCACATTTATTTGAAAGAAAAATATGACGATTCAACTCAAAGAAGTTGAACCCACCATAAAATTCAAGTTAAAAAGCATCAACCAAAAGCAACAAATAAAATTAAGAAGAGAAAATTGACATACCTGAACCAGTTTCGTGTGTCAATTTCTTCAAAACGATTGATGTGAGTTCTTAAAGCTAATATCATTTATGTTCATGGCTGTTAACTGGAATATCATTTATGTGGTTGACTGTTTCAAGAAGGTGAAAGGAGTGAGGGACTCGTAGGTTTCAAGGGCTAAGCACCATTATGGGGTTAGGAGAGAAATAAGGGTACCAATGTAAAAGACTTTTGATACTGTAAAGGAGGAGGTGGATGAAATGTCTATATTACCCTCTTAAGTGTCTTAATTGTCCCAATTATGCCCATAATACCCTTAAATTTCTTGCTTAAATATGTTGTACATGTTGCTTATTAAGTTGTACGAAAATGCAAATTACCTTGTTGTACATAACTCCTCCTTTATAATGATATATATATATATAGATATATAGATATATAGATATAGATATAGATTATAGATTGTGTCCATTCTTGATCTCTCTATTTTGGACCCCTTGGTCAAAATCAATATTCTTTCTTTTGGGCTTTGGTAGACCTTTTCACGTGACATCCAAGTCACAAATTTCCTCATCCTTATTATTATTATTATTATTATTATTATTATTATTATTATTATTATTATTATTATTATTATTATTATTATTATAACTGCTTGCTTTCGACTCGGGCGTTCTAGACATGACCAAAGTTATTCGTTTACGCTCCAACGTCCATGAACACCTACAAAATATAAAATAAAATATATAAATAACAAAAATGACCCAAAGCTAATAAAAATTTATAAAAACCTATACTAAATAAAATAGACCGATACAAGCCGAAAACTAATAAAAACACTATCTAAACGACTTGAAACTGTACAAACTTTACACTGGAAATAGATGTATTTTACAATACATCAACTAAAAATAAACGGATCTAAAAATAATATTAATTAAAAGTCATCTAAATTAAGATTCCACTAAAGACATGTAATGTTCCTAGAGTAAGAAATGATGGTAAGACAAAACTCTCTAAGAATTAGGTTCCAATCAAGGTCTCTTAATTATATAATTCTTTGGAAAATTAAAATGACAAAAACACTTTAATCACCTAGAATTATTCTTTGAAGCTCGTTTTGTAATGTTTAAGTTAATCTTTAAATACGAGTTATTCATTTGTCAAAATTCCTAACTCGACAACTTAAGGAAAATTAAGTTGAACAACAATTTAATCACCTAAAGTTGTTTTTATGTAGATAAATATTTATATTGTTCAAGTGACAAATCTAAGGTTTAAAACTTGTAAGACAATAATTTTGGCCTAAACTACTAACTTACAATTTTTTATCAACCTTAGAATCTAACACAACACCCTTATGATTTTTCCAAATCTAAGTGCAAGATTTCACACATGTTCAAGTTCTTCATCTCAAGTTAGTTAACAATTTCCATTCCTAGTTTCATGTTATGAACCTAATTATTACTAACAAGATTTAATAATAAACATCTACACATGGGTTTTCCAACATTCATGAGCAAACATTCACCAAACTAACATGGATTATGAACTTTAAACATGTACAAAATTCCAAGAACAATACTAAAAATTCATCATCAAGATTAACATAAACTAAATACCATCATATCTTACAATGATCACATTACATAATCAAAAGCTTCATCATAGTTTAGATAACTAAAGGTGTTTAGCCCATAAGGCTTGCAACAACTACAAACATACTTGCTAAACTACCAAAATTCATGGTCAAGATTAAGGAATTCAAACCATAAGCAAGCAAGGTAAGTAGGTTGGTTGGTTGATGTTCCTTGGTGCTTCAATGGCCTTCAAAGCTCCTTTAGAATGATGAAAATCGGCTGGAGAGAAGTGTGTTTGAACCTCCAAGACCCAACACCCAAAAATAGCAAAATGGGGTGTTTTATAGCAATCTGTCAAAAAGAGCGACCACGCTTTCCAAAAGCGTGGCCGTGCTTATGCAGCTACAGTACAACACTTTCTTTTTCTCACTTTACGTTATTTCCAATTTTAGCAAATCTTGAAACGGGCTCCGAGGTCAATCACACGACCGCGTTTTTAAAAAGCACGACCACGCTATGTCTGATTTGAACAAATTTTGGAGAAGCACGACCACGCTTATGAATTGCGTGGCCACGCTTTTTCTCAGACTTCACCAAAATGTTGCTCAAGCTGCAGAACTTCGTTGTTTTTCTTCTAGTGCGCTGCTAGGGGCTGTATTTCACAAAAACAATAACTAAGTATCGAAACCAATGAACTCACAATTGAAAATCAACAAATGGGAGATAAATGTGGGTGAAATTTATGTATAATTTTGCACATATCAAACCTCCCCACACTTGAACCTTGCTTGTCCTCAAGCAAGAAATTAACAAAAACTCCAAATGGCAACAATCAACTAACAACATGAACATAAACTCATAATAAAGGTCTAAGATATACACAAGGAGGCAACCATCAAAAGAAAGAAAACCATGAGATAAAAATGAGAAAATTCTAAGAGCAATGGTTTATCTATGAAATCCCCAACATGACAACTTTGCATCCTCACAATGTTCACTCACACTCGGGTAATTTATATGATCATACATAATGAGGAGTATGAATAAAACATTTAATGCCAAGACAATAACTATGCAATAATATAAACTTGTAAAATGATCAAATCTCTACCAACATAGCTAGAAACATCACATAAATCATGATGACTTTGTTAGGGTTGTAACTTGGCTAAGGTTAAGGTAGGAAAGTTTGGGAGAAAGTGGTTAAAGTGCAAAAAATCCAGGAACTAGGTTAGCTCGAAACAAAGAAACAACAATAATATACAACTACTACCATAATACAAATCGAGAGCTTTTAAGATTTTTGCTCTTTTTACTCCAAAATTGCTCTAAATAGAAGCCAATTGTGCGGCTTTTTCTTTCTTTCTTTTTTTTTTTCACTATTTTCTTTTCCTTTTTTTACAAGATATATGTACCTGTTGCGTGAAAAGAAGCATGTTGACCAAGTCAAACTTTAGACCATGTTTTAATTTTTTTGGTTGGTAAAAAGTATGCCTGAATGGTGAATGGAACATGGAGTATTTGTTTAAGTCATCTCCTTTTAAGCATATATTTATTTCTAACTTTTTTTTTAACACACCACCATAAGTTTCAAACCTGATCACGATTTCTCCATACGTATGCCATAACAGAATTAGAACATATACCTGGGCAGCTTTCATGCAATCCTTCAAGCTAAATAACAAATTTACTATCTCCAACTCTTAAAAAAAATAAAGATAGATAATAACAAAAATAAAAATAAGAATGGAATTAAAAAGACAAAATGATAAACGGGCTTTCGCCCAAATGTGCTAAGTTTTTTTTAATGAGTCTTCAGCTAGACTCAACACGCCGAATTCATTTGTTCCTGGGGTAGATGTTAACAACCTCCTCAGCCGCGTCAATAGGTCCGTCAATGTAAAGCTTAAGACGATAACCATTAACTTTGAACACCCGGCCGTCCTCATGTCATATCTCCACAGTACCATACGGGAACACCTCCCGTACCGTATAAGGACTCGTCCAACGAGACTTGAGCTTTCCTGGGAACAACCTAAGACGTGAGTTATAAAGCAATACACGATCACCCGCTCGGAATTGTTTCTGGTCCTTCAAGCGGCGGTCATGTAACATCTTGGTTCGCTCCTTATACAATATGGAGTTCTCATATGCATCACTCCTAAGTTCCCCAATCTCGTGGATCTGTACAAACCTGTTTTCACTCGCAGCTCCTAAATCAAAGTTCACTGCCTTCAAGGCCCAATAGGCCTTGGGCTCGAGTTCAACAGTGAAGGGATATGGTATTAAAATATTACAAATACCATACCATCGCCCACCTAGAACAGGCTTCGCCAGACGCCTACCCGCCCGTTCTACGTAAGCGGATCGTTTCGCGCCCATCCACCCGTTTTACGTCAGCGGAACGTCTGGCGCCCACAAACCCGTTCTACGTCAGCGATGCTTCTACCGTCCGGCGCGTGCATTCATATTCACGATCTACGTCGACGGAACACCTGGCGTCCACCCGTCCGTTTTACGTCAGCGGTACACTCGACGCCAGGCGCATGAACAATCAAGGCTTCCTTGACAAGCGTCACTACAAGTGGAAGATACCTTTTGGGGCAGCTTTGGGACTCACCCCTGCCCCAAACAAATATCTCTGACACGACAGGCAGCCCCGTCAGAGTTCCTCTCCAATCAAGACTTTCCCCAGTCTGACGAGCAGAAAAGGCGATGACGTGGCAGCCTCTCAACCAAGATATCTTCCTAACAAAGCAGACTTTCTCTGCCCGTCTTGAAATCCTGGAAAGCATAAATTGTTTACCGCCTGGATCCACCAATGGGCGAGCGCCACGTGTCAACCGCCCATCAGCGTCCACTTACTGGGCGCCACGTGTACACACGTCAGGACGGTAACATCTCCCCTAGCATTCCACCTTTTCCCACTTTACTAAAACCCACTTGCACCAAATGGGCCTAAAGGCTTGGGCCGGATTATGGAGACCCCTCTACCTGGGCCGGGCCCCGTTAAAGGTAGAGGATGGGCTGAGAAAGTGGGGCATCTCGGTACTATAAAAGGAGGACTCTATTCTCCTTTTGTTGGCATCGAATATCCAATACACTTTCACTCAAGAAGAATACGAACTATCGTACCTTCTTCACCCCCCCTGTTTTATACTAACGATTAGAGGCTCGGCTCTTCTAATTGGTAGTCTCGCAAATCCTCGGTCTTGCCTACAGACCCACACGTATTTTATAATCACACTCTCTTTATAAAATACGGTAGAATCACCATTCAGGTTGTTCTCCTTTGAACCCCCTAAATACGTGTTTCTTCATTGGCGCCATCCGTGGCCTTACCACAACTGCTCCAACCCAATAAACTTTTACAGCCAAAATCATAAAAATGACCTCACCCCCACGAGTGTTCACTCCGTCCGGGGCCGTCGAAGATATCACCGACGCCACCCCATCCCACCCAACATCAGGGGACCATAACAACCAACAACAACCACTTATAACCCCCAGAAACCTGGAGCCCCAGCTCGCAGACACAACTCCTCCAACGGAGGAGGAAATCGAGGCACTAAACAATGACTGGTACGACCGCCAGAGACAAATCCTCGACGCACAATTCGAACGACGCCGACGCACCGGCAAAGCACTCATGGGCTCCTCCTCTAGGCAGCCCGCAAAAACACCAGTGCCCGCCCGTCACGGGGAAGGTCCAGGGCAAACCCCTGAGGACCAGGCCCGTGCAGAGCACAACCGGTTTGACGCCGAAGACTACGACGAAAGCTCGTGGGAGGACGATGCCTCTCGGGACTATCGTCATAGCCCATAATACACGCGCGAGCGATTAAACCGCTACAACGACGACGCCACCACCAACCTGTCACTCCCATATAGACCAGCCGCATTCGCGGATAAGTCCAAATTTACTCGGCGCATTTCTCAAGCACCGATCCCACCAAGACAACGTCTACCAGCCAACGTCAAAATCTACGACGGACTATCCGACCCAGATGACCACCTCGGCATATTCAATCAAGCCGGGGCCGTCATCGGTTGGACCCTACCTGTTTGGTGCCACATGTTCGCCCAGACACTCACCGGAGCCGCCAGGGTCTGGTTCGATAACCTCCCCACCGGAAGCATCGACAGCTACGAACAGCTGATCGAAAAGTTTTCTCTCCATTTCAGCCAACAGCGCCGCCACAAGCGCGATAAAAGCCAAATCTCCCTTTGCAAACGCAGAGACACCGAACCTCTCGAAGACTTCATCGTACGATTCGACAAGGAGGCCCTCCAGTTGGGAACCGGCGACGAGGCAACACGAACCTCTTTTTTATCCAACGTCAACGATGACGGTCTACAACACACTCTACAAGGGAAAGATGGCGTCCCAGACGCTTGGGAAGAAGTTGTCCGCATCTCAAAACTCTACGCGGGCAACCAGAAAACGATGTGCCAAAACCAGAGAGGGAGTTCCAGCAACAACCGCAGCCACGGCAATAACCGACCATCCGTCTGGAACCGCATCTCCGGTTCCACCGATGAAGGACGATACTCAACTTCTGGCAACGCCAGAAACATCATCGGCAACAAGCAAAACCGCGACCAACGCAACAGCGGCCGCCGAAACCAAGATTGGACACCCCTCACCAAAACGTCATCCCAAGTCTTATCACAAGTCCTCTCCACCGGAGAGGTAACTTTCAAAATCCCTAAACCCATGGGGGCAAAACGAAAAAATGTTGACACCACCAGGTTCTGCGAGTTCCACAAAGACGTGGGCCACGATACCGACAACTGTTACAGCCTCAAAATGGAAATCGAAGCGGCCCTACGCTCCGGGAAACTCGCCAACCTAGTAAAAAACGTCCGCGCCGGGGCCCGCCGGCAAGACGAACCTGAAAAAGCCATCAAAGACATCAGGACACATTACATCCGCGGTACCCACAGCAGACAGTGCAACATGACGCGAAGCACCAAACGGAAAACCAGCTTCCCTAACGTCGCAACTACATCTGAAACCATAAACTGGCGGGAGGCCCAAGTCCTCCTCCCGATAATCCCAGGGGGTGCTCAGTCAACGACCCCCCTCACCATTACAGCATTGTTCGGACACTACCGAACCTACAAAATGATGTGCGACGGCGGCAGCAGCTTCGACATCATGTACCAACAATGCTTTGACCAGCTAGACGAAGAAGACAAGGCACGCCTACAGCCAGACGCGCCTATTGCTGGCTTCTTCAATGAGATAATTCATCCTATTGGCAAGTTTGACTTTACAGTCACATTTGATGACGGCACACACAGCCGCTCAGAGGTATGCACCTTCCACGTCATCCCAGCCATTTCCTCATATGACATACTGCTAGGAAGACAGGGTTTGGCGAACTTCAATTCCACCGCATCAACTCCTCACCAAACCATGGGCTTCCCAACGCCCACCGGGATCGCATACATCCGAGGCAATCAAGAATGCCTCATGACAAACCACCCGGCAGACGACACAGCAACACTTCCACCAAGCCCACCAACTGACGAAAACTGGGTCCTCAACCCAGCAACACTTCCACCAAGCCCACCAACTGACGAAAACTGGGTCCTCAACCCAACCTTCCCTAAACAAACCATCACTTTGGGCCGGACCTTATCCCCCCAGGTAAAAACACACCTAAAACAGCTACTGGTGGCGAACAAAGACATCTTCGCATGGCAATCATCAGACATGGTCGGCGTCCCAAGACACATCGCCGAGCATCGCCTCAACACATACAAAGACGCGCGCCCAGTGGCCCAGAAAAAACGGCCACTCGGCCCCGACAGAGTCAAAGCCATGAATGAGCAAGTTGACGATCTGCTAGAGGCGGGCATCATCAGAAAATGCAATCACCAAACCTGGGTGGCCAACCCAGTAATGGTACTAAAAAAGAATGGGTCCTGGCGCATGTGCGTCGACTACAAGGACCTAAACAAAGCATGTCCCAAAGATCACTACCCTCTCCCGGAGATCGATTTGAAGGTTGACTCACTCGCGCCATTCAAATACAAATGTTTCCTCGACGCATATCGAGGATACCATCAAATTCAAATGGCTTACGAAGATGAGGATCGAACGGCGTTCAGAACAGATCGAGGGGTGTACTGCTACACCAAAATGCCCTTCGGACTCAAAAACGCAGGCGCAACCTACCAACGCCTCATGGACCAGGCGTTCATCAACCAGATAGGCGTCAACCTTGAAGTCTACGTCAACGACCTAGTCATCAAAAGCACCCAGGAGGTCACAATGCTCATGGACATCAAGCGCACCTTCGAACAATTGCGCAACATCCAAATGAAACTAAATCCAGGCAAATGCTCCTTCGGAGCAGAAGAAGGGAAATTCTTAGGCGTCATTGTCACCAATGGCGGCTTCAAACCTAACCCTGAAAAAGTCCAAGCAATCCAGCGCATGCCATCACCAAACTCGATAAAAGACGTGCAGACTCTGATGGGACGTTTGGTTGCTCTCAACCGCTTCCTATCAAACTACGTCTCCAAGTCTTTTCCTTTTGTTCACACTTTATGGAATGTACTAAAAAAAACACAGTTCCGCTGGACACCAGAAGCGGAGGTGGCTTTCCGTGAAATGAAGCAATGTTTAACCTACTTGCCAACTTTAATAGCACCCCTCCCAATGGAGCCCCTTACACTATATCTATCCGCGTCAGAAACGGCAATAGGCGCCGTCCTATTAGTAGAACGCAACAAGGTACAAACACCGATCTACTATATCAGCCGCACTCTAGCAGACGCAGAAACCAGATATTCGACAATGGAAAAACTCGTCCTAGCATTAGTCCACGCGTCAAGACGTCTACGAAGATACTTTCAAGGACATCCAATCAACGTCCTTACAGACTACAGAATAAACACAGTACTATCCAAACCAGAACTCTCCGGCCGCTTGGCCAAATGGGCAATTGAGTTGGGCGCACATACCATTGTCTACAAACCAAGACCCGCGATAAAAGGGCAGGTCCTGGCGGACTTCATCGCCGAAATCCCCACCGACAAAATCCAAGACTGCAAAGACGAACAAGACCCCAAGCCCATTCCAGACGACCGAATCACCTGGTCATTATACACCGACGGAGCTTCCAATGACCAAGGCTCGGGCGCCGGACTTCGCCTCGTCAGCCCCGACAAAACAGAATTCACGTACGCCGTGCGCCTAGAATTCCCAAGCACAAACAACGAGGCTGAATACGAAGCATTCTTGGCAGGCCTACGGCTGGCACACAAAATGGGCGCAAGGCACCTCAACGCTCATGTAGACTCCATGCTAATAGCAGGCCACATGAACGGCGTTTACGACGCCAAAGACCCCGTCATGGCCCAGTACGTCGACCAGGCCAAGCTCCTCACCAAGAAATTCGTTACTTGCACCATCCTCCACATAAACCGCAGCGGCAACAAGGAAGCTGACGCACTCAGCAAAATGGCCTCCACCGCTTGGCCGCATATGGCCAAAGAGGTACGCATCGAAACTCTACCTCAACCTTCAGTACCACTTAGACAGGTCAATATAACGCAGACAGGCGCCGGGTCATGGATGACCCCTATTCAAGCCTATCTAGCAACAGGCACGTTGCCACCTCAAAAAGCGGAGGCTCGCAAAATCCAATACAAATCCCAACATTACCAATTAATGAACGGGATCCTATACCGACGCTCATACTTAGGGCCATTATTAAAATGCATAGACGCCACGACAGCCACCGCACTTATAAGAGAAATCCACGAAGGCATATGCGGGATCCATGCAGGGCCGAGAATGGTCGTCGCCAAAATCATGAACGTAGGATATTATTGGCCGGGTATGCATCAAGACGCCGTCAAAATTCTACGCACCTGCTTCAACTGCCAACAACACGCGCCAAATACCCTGCGCCCCAAAAACGATTTGGTACCAGTCACAGCCGCCTGGCCATTTCAAAAGTGGGCCATGGACCTGGTCGGCCCATTCCCAATGGCCCCCGGAAAGATACAATACCTCGTCGTCGCCGTTGACTACTTCACAAAATGGGTAGAGGCCAAGCCACTCGCGTCGATAAGCGCGGAACAAATAAAAAAATTCATCTGGGAATTCATCATCTGCCGCTTTGGCTTACCCATGGAAATCGTCACCGACAACGGCACACAATTCACCGACAAAAAACTACAAGCTTGGCTAACACAACTAGGCGTCAGTCAGATTTTTTCATCCGTTGCCCATCCGCAAGGTAATGGCCAGGTGGAGCGCATCAACAGATCCCTAGTCGAAGGCATTAAGACTCGCCTAGGATCAAAGCGGACGGGCTGGGTGGAAGAGCTCCCACACGTGCTATGGGCGCATCGCACCCTCACGAAGACCAGCACTGGCGAAACTCCGTTCAGCCTAACCTACGGTTCCGAGGCCGTAATACCCGCGGAGATAACATTTCCATCACCACGGGTCCTCAATACAGACAACACAGATAACGACAAAGAGCTACGCCTCAATCTAGACCTCCTAGACGACAGGCGCGATATCGCCGCCATACGCGAAGCAAACTACAAAAAACAATTGGAACGTTACTATAATTCAAAGGTCAAAGTTTGCGAATTTGACATCGGCGACTATGTCCTCAGGGACAACTATGCCTCTCACGCAGAACGCCCGGGAAAGCTAGCACCTAATTGGGAAGGGCCTTACAAAGTCCAACAAGTACTAGGAAAAGGCGCTTATGCGCTCGAAAAACTCGATGGAACACCCATACCTAGATCATGGAATGTAGCGCAGTTGCGCAAATGCTACTTGTAAAGAAGTTTCGGTTCTTTTTTTTCCTTTCTTTCTTTCATCTAAAACTTATGAAGTTAATTTACTCTTCATAAACCAAATTCGGCGCACTACTCACTTGTGAAGTTAATCCACTCTTCACAAGTGGCACGGCGCACTACTCACTTGTGAAGCTAATCCACTCTTCACAAGTGGCTCGGCGCACTAATCACTTACGAAGTTAATTTACTCTTCGTAACTGATTCTGCGCAATAAAGACACAACACCCCACTTACTTATTGGGCGCACTCCTCACTTGTTAATCTACTCAGCAAATGACGCACAAACATATCAGACAGATCAACAAGACGCAGAACAGAAAGAACATTGATTTCATTTCATCAAGCAATATTTACAAACAAAAGAAAATTACAAAATAATCTACTGAGGAGGCTCATGAGCCGTCCCCGAGCTACCAGCCTTGGACTTCTCCTTCTCTGCACGCTCACGGCCCGCGCGATCAGACTCCTCTACCCACCGCTTAAATTTGGCGATAGGATCAGGATCGGCCAGGCATTGCCGCACAACCTGCAGCACGGGGAACTCGATCTGCTCCAACTTTTGCAGCTGCTCCATCAGCAACTGATCTGTGTTGACGTCGCCAAACGGCTGCTCTTCCACAGGCGCGCCGTCCTTAGCGGCCAAGTATCCTTCCAACCACCCGGTATGGACGCCCGTGGTGCGAGCAGCGTCAACCACTTCGGCAATTTGCTCGCCCATCTTGGGCGCATTCCAGCAGCGCTCATATACCTGCACATCAAATAACGGTTAGAACAAACAAGAAATAAAAAGCGAAGAAAAAACTTAGAGAAAGATCTAGAAACTTACTGCGGAGATCCCGTCGGACATCACCCACAATGACTTCTCACAATAACCCCTTTGAGCATCCAGCAAAAGCGTCTTCTCCAACTCCCACGCTTCCCGCTCCCTCGCCATCGCTGCAACCTGCCCCTCCAGCTCGGACACCCGAGTGGTCATCTTCACCACATCGGCGTCCTTCGCCTTCAAATCATCAACAGCAGTGGCGTACTTGGAGGACAGCTCCTCCAACTCCTTTCCCTTAGCTGCCGAGACCTTCTTCTCGTCAGCAAGGGCAAGCTCGGCCTTCTGTATAAGCTGACGACGGCGCTCCAACTCCGTGTTCACAACCGCCGACGACTTGGCCCACGCCTTCTGCTTTTCAGCAGCATCAGCATCCTTCTGGCGCAAGTCGGACTCCAGCTTCCGAACCTGCTCCAAAAGGCGTATACGAGCCGACTCGTACACTTCCTTCTCCCTGGCAAGACGCTCGGCCTCACCGGCAACCGACGCCCGCTAATCTAAAAATTCACCCTCTCCTCTGTGCAAGGCATAAAGATTGCCCAAAGTCTGCGTAAGGTTCATGCACATTTCGGAGAAGAGGGTGCCACGGTCCTGAGCCCGATGATGGGCACGCTCCGCCGGCGGCAGCGCATAGCTTACAAACTCCTCAGCCACGAAGGGATTGAGGAATCTGCAGCTTTCGGTTATACGCCACCCAGGCGTATAAACCGGAGCATCAAGACGAAAGGCAGGTCCACTGGAAGACGCCACCATGCCTTCGGCCCTCTGCGATTTTGGGGCCTCCGGCCCACCACCAGGGAAGGATGCCTCAGCGACATCCTTCTCGCTCAGATCCACAAACACGGGCCCGCCCCGCTGGCCCTCTCCGCCCTAAGCACCCACACCCTCGGCCTGCTCCTTCTTCATATGCACCAAATCCTCGTGCTGCTTCAACAACACGAGGCGGCGCTCCTCTTCCTCCTTCTCCGCCGCCAGTTCGGCCAAGCGAGCCTCTTCAGCCCGCTTGCGTTCAGCCTCAGCCAAACGAGCATCTTCTGCCCGTTTGCGCTCAAGTTCGGACTAGCGGGCGGCAGTCTCCTCCTCCTGCTTCCTCTTCAACTCAGCTTCGGCCACGCGCTTCTCCGCCTCCACCTTGCGCGCAGCCTCAGTCTGTTGCGCCCCCTCAGCTTGGATGCGCTCCTCCTCGAGCTTCTTCTTCCGCTCCTCCTGATATTGTCGGACAGAAGGAGGGATGGAACCTACAAGGAAAAACAAAAAGCAAATTAAGGCAACCATAAAGAAAACATCAAAAAAGCAAATGCCCGAGGGGCACTCACTGCTAAGCTTCTTCAACGCCTTCATGTAAAAAGGCTGACGCACCGGCGGCGGCTCAAGCTCTAGATCACTAGGCTTACCCCCACCATGAGCCGCCCGCTTAGGCGACGATCCACCAGCTACGGTCTCCTCAACCGCCTCCGGTTCCTTGCGCTTGCGTGCTGCAAACAACATCAAATGTCAAAAAAAAAAAAAGAGAGAGAGAGAGAAAAGGAGGTAAAGAACACTTACTATCAACAGGCGCGTCCTCTACTGGGCGACCTTCAGCAGTCGCAACACCGCCTTGCGCCGTGGCCGAAGAAGAGCCGCCTCCGGCGCCACCTGTAGACCGACGCGAACGATGGACCAAATCAGACGATGGGTCACTCAGCTCATCGTCAGACAAGAACACATAATCAACCCCCTCCGCCGTCTTGACGGACAGCGGAGCAGGGTTGATCAAAAAACCTACTTCAAGGTTAGAGGGCGCACCTTGAATAGGGGCAGGGAACAGGAAGTTCTCCGCCAACGCCTCCATCTCCCAGACGCTGCCCTCTGGCACGGCCACATACACGGTCTTCACAGCCCGGGCGGTAAAGTAGTCGAAGAGTAGATCACCTGCGACGAAACACAAAGATATGAGACGCAAGACAAAAAATAATAATAATAAATAAATAATAATACTTACCCTCCACAGAAAGCGCACCACCATCACCAGCAGGCGCTACATTATAGCCCTCCCTAACGCCTAGATGGCTTAGCCCCAGCAACCGCATAATCCCCTCATCCAATTTGTCCAAGTCATCCAGACGACTCGGATGCGCAGAGAGCTCCTGAAACCACGCCTCCTCTTGGAAGTCCTTCACAACCTCGAAGGACGGTACCTTCTGCCCAGGGCGCAGTTCCAGCTTTGTCATCTCCACTGGGATGACCTCCTTCTTCACAAAGAAGAAGCACCTCTTCCAGTCCCGAAGAGTTTTTGGAGAACTCTTCGGTACAATCAGGCTCACACTCTTGGATCTCTCCACGAAAGAGACCCAGCCCGACTCCTTAACCTCCAGATTGTAAAACACATTAAAGTGTTCAAACTCCGGCTGCCTCCTCAGGGCCCGACAGGTGGCCTCGAAGTGCATCACCCTCATCACCCCGAAGGGGCTCATCTGAGAGACGTGCACTCCGTATCTCTGGAGGACAGAGATATAGAAGCGAGAAACCGGCAGCCGGAATAACCCCTTCTGAAAATATGCCTCATATAGGCATATTTTTCCTTCCGGGCAGTCTACCGGAGTTTGCCCCTTCTCCGGCAACTCCGGGTCCCACTCACGAAGAATGCCAAACCTCTTGACCAAAGATCTGAATTTGTCTTTGGACCAGGAGATTTGGGCGTCTTTCATAGCCAGCTCCGCCTTCTTATCTTCGGATGACATCTTCAACGACAAATAAGAAAAACACAAGTTTTTGATCGGAGAAACAGAGAGAAGAAGGGAACTTAGAAGAAAACTTCGAAAGATGAAGAAGATGAAAGAAATCCAAAGGAGTTGGACGACTATTTATACCCATCGCATTTAATGCAGGTAATTATGATGGGAAGGCTTTTTCACATAAAGGCCCAATCATAGGCAGACACGTCGCTCAGTCCACGTGCTAAAACGGCCCACGCGCCGCGCGTGCATTACTCGCGAGACGGTCTTCCTACCCCAACTGGCACTTGCTGCCGATGGCTGACACGTGTACACCCACGTCCAAAAAAGGATGACGATGACTGACACGTGTACGCCCACATTCAAAAACCATCATCAACAGCTGTCCCCACTCACCAGATGTACGACACGTGGCGACCTAGCAACTCAACAGTCGTACTAATTGTCAGACACGATCTCCAAAGTAGGTCTACCAACCGTCAGGCACGTCTTTTCAAATTAAAAACATTCCCGCCTTTAATTCACACAAATCCCAAAGAGACAAATTCAATGCGGAGTAAATGCAGGCGCAGACTGCGCCAAAAAATGACTTTTCATCACCTCTGGTCGCGCAAAGAGGCCCACCGCCCATCTTGGCTCAACGCCGGCGCGCCAGAAGAACAATTTTGAAAAAATTAAAAACCCACAACCTCCGGCCGCGCAAAGACGCCCAACGCCTATCTCGGCTCAACGCTTGCGCGCCAGAGCGGAAATTTTGAAAAAATCAAATTTCACAACTTTTGGTCGCGCAAACACGCCCAACGCCCATCTTGGCTCAACGGCCGCGCACCAAACACAATATCCGCGCATCCCGTCATACGCCCACAGCTTGATCTCTGTGCGCGCACCAGTTGACGAAGAATAAAACACACGTCCACTTCGGTACATGAAAACCCAGTGACGACTGGATGTCACTGATAGTACACATGTGAAATCAAGTCCAGCACTCCCCAAAGATACAGGCCAGCACTGGACTGGGGGGACTTGAAGGGATATGGTATTAAAATATTACAAATACCATACCATCGCCCACCTAGAACAGGCTTCGCCAGACGCCTACCCGCCCGTTCTACGTAAGCGGATTGTTTCGCGCCCATCCGCCCGTTTTACGTCAGCGGAACGTCTGGCGCCCACAAACCCGTTCTACATCAGCGATGCTTCTACCGTCCGGTGCGTGCATTCATATTCACGATCTACGTCGACGGAACACCTGGCGTCCACCCGTCCGTTTTACGTCAGCGGTACACTCGACGCCAGGCGCATGACCAATCAAGGCTTCCTTGACAAGCGTCACTACAAGTGGAAGATACCTTTTGGGGCAGCTTTGGGACTCACCCCTGCCCCAAACAAATATCTCTGACACGACAGGCAGCCCCGTCAGAGTTCCTCTCCAATCAAGACTTTCCCCAGTCTGACGAGCAGAAAAGGCGATGACGTGGCAGCCTCTCAACCAAGATATCTTCCTAACAAAGCAGACTTTCTCTGCCCGTCTTGAAATCCTGGAAAGCATAAATTGTTTACCGCCTGGATCCACCAATGGGCGAGCGCCACGTGTCAACCGCCCATCAGCGTCCACTTACTGGGCGCCACGTGTACACACGTCAGGACGGTAACATCTCCCCTAGCATTCCACCTTTTCCCACTTTACTAAAACCCACTTGCACCAAATGGGCCTAAAGGCTTGGGCCGAATTATGGAGACCCCTCTACCTGGGCCGGGCCCCGTTAAAGGTAGAGGATGGGCTGAGAAAGTGGGGCATCTCGGTACTATAAAAGGAGGACTCTATTCTCCTTTTGTTGGCATCGAATATCCAATACACTTTCACTCAAGAAGAATACGAACTATCGTACCTTCTTCACCCCCCCTTGTTTTATACTAACGATTAGAGGCTCGGCTCTTCTAATTGGTAGTCTCGCAAATCCTCGGTCTTGCCTACAGACCCACACGTATTTTTTAATCACACTCTCTTTATAAAATACGGTAGAATCACCATTCAGGTTGTTCTCCTTTGAACCCCTTAAATACGTGTTTCTTCAAACAGGGAGATGACATGCCTTCCCATAGACTAATTTAAAAGGTGTGGTGCCTATGGGAGTTTTGTAGGATGTCCAAAAAGCCCACAATGCATCATCCAACTTCTCTGACCAATCCTTACGGTTAGCACCAACCGTTTTCTCCAAAATCCTCTTAATACCCCGATTAGTAACCTCTACCTGTCCACTGGTCTGTGGATGGTATGGCGTTGAAAATCTATGGTTCACTCCATAGCGTGACTGTGACATCCGTCACCCTCGTCTTTCATCTAATTGACAATAATAGTCCTCCAAATATTTCCATTATAGTCTCTGCAGGTTTCGTCGTTTTCAAATTTAATTTTAGAGCGAACTAAAATTTATCATTTATATTTATTTATTATGGACCGAGTATAAGTTTTAATCGAATGAGTATGTGTAAACGTGTTCGTAAAATCTTCAATAAAAAACTTTTTTAAGTTAAAAAAAACGTTTTATAAAAGTTTTAAGTTAAATATAGTTAACTTGGTTAAGGTTTATTAAAGGAAAACTAATTTATTTATATAATAAACTAACAATGTTAAACATGAGGGACTAAATCTGCCAAACATCAAAACTTTTAAAACCAACCCTCCCTTCCCCCCTGCTACGTTTTTTTCCGGCGAACCAGAATTTCCGGCCGGCGGGTTTTTCCGGCAGCCATAAAACATACGTTTTTAGGCGTTTCTTTGATTCCATACGTTAATCTCCACTATTACTCAGCAGTTCCAAGCCTTTTCATTTACCATAAAAGTGTATTAAAGTGCATTGATTCGTGTTAATGGTGTAACCGACCGGGTTTTAAAGAAGGGTTCAAAACGCTCGTTTGCTTTGACAAATCTATATATTATTATTCCAAATCGTTCAAGGACCTTTGCACCTTTCAAACCCACTTTTAAATCAAGCTAATTGAGATCATAATCGCAAGTTTTCTTGATGTCAAGCTCGGACCTGTTTTGGTATTGTTAAACGCGAATCATCATTGTGAGTCAAATTTCTTTATGCCGTTTTGCTTAGCATCGTTCTAGGAACAAAACCCCTTTATTACAGATCGTTCATAGTGCCTAAATCGTATTATTGAAGTTCTAGGGTTAGGGTTCTTGTCTTGGTTAATTTGGGGAAGAAGGAGAGGTTTTAGATAATTTTTAAATGCATTTTTGTTTTGATAATAAACACAAAGTCTTGAACTGATCTAGTGGTTGGTGCTTGGTATTCTCAGCAAAAGGTCAAGGGTTCGAAACCCATGACCACCATTCTTTTATCATGTGTTTTTTTTAATTAATTTATTTACTTATTTATTTATTTATTTAAAAAGGTTATTAATCATTTATAATTCAAAGAATCTTAGAATATTCATAATAAATTCATTTTTGATCCAAAAATTATGAAAATTTAGGTGTAGCTTCTTGACACCATAAAGAAAATTACCACACTTTTATTTTCTGGAAAATGTTCTATTTTCATGTTTTTATTGAATTTATTTGTGTTAATCGTATTTAATTGATTAAAAAATTATTTTTAATGATTTTAATATCAAACTTTTAGGATAATTATTTCTAAGCATTCTAATCTGGAGTAAAAATTATTGGTACAGAAAACATTTATTTTCATTGATTTTTCTATTTTGAATCAATTAAACATGATTTAATCTTATTAAATCAGTTTTAAATATAAATAAGTTTACAAAAATTATGGGAAAATTATTTACATTAATTTACATCAGAAGGTATCCATTTTCTATAAAAATAACGTTTTTGGATCATGTCTTGTATTATTAGTCTTATTTATGTTTAATTAGACATAATTAACCATTTATTTATTTATACTATTTAATATCTATTTTATAAATACGTTTCTTATAAAATAGAAATATAATCATGATGTAACTCATAATTATTTGTTTACACATTTATGATTATTGTATTTATTTACAATAACTTAGTGAAAGTAATTAATTAAATTTCTTTGGCTTGATTATTCAAACATATTTTTATCTAAATATACAATCGGCAACAATTATATTATCTAAACCATATTTACAAACTTTGGGATATTATTTTGACATACAACTTTTATATTAATCCAAGTTATCATAAAACTCTAGTTCCCCAAATCGACTTAGCAAACCCTAATGCCCTAGATCCTAGATACCTTAGACTTTTTAGACATTTCCTTATTAGTATGCTTACACATTATAGGTTGAATTCCTCAGAATTCCCATTACTTAGCTCACGACCGCTTAAGTGGATTTTGATCGCTTTCGCAAACTGTGAGTATATCTTCCCCTTTTTCATGTTTTACACTTTTGGGGTGACTCATGTACGCTTATTACTTCACCCACTTAATCATGTTTTATCATATATTCACAATCGCAATTCTTGTATGTGTTTTACCTGTTGATTCGCTGATAGTGTGTACTTATGACCTTAATCATTAACCGTTGGGCGGCCTAGCATAGCAATAAATAGTACTTAATTATTGTTATGTGTGAACGATTATTCATCGCCTACTATGAGCGAATACTATATATATGTGACTCTTGATTCATTGAACAAAGGTTTGATTTTGGGTAGCATTTGTACATAGCTTGAACACTAAATTGTAGACAGTATAACACGTGAATTGTGAAACTCTTTTTCTACTATATGTATTCAAACAGGGTATGCTCACCAATACATTTTTGTATTGACATATACTATTTTCGTACATGTTTCAGGTTATTTATGAGATGACTTTTAAGCTTTTGGAATTTTTACTTAGATTTTGGATTCATTGTATTTTAGTTTTAGTTGTCACTTTAGAATCATTGTATCTTGTATTTTTCTTTCAATGTATTAAACTACTTAATCAATATATCAAAATTTACACTTTTAGTCCATGAGCTATTGAACAATCGTCACTACGTGACACCTTGATGTTTCCGCCATCGGTTTGGGTGTTACAGTGACAACGCCTTGTCCAATTTCGCATTACAAAAATGCGTCCCTCGGTCACTAATTAAGGCTTTGGGAGCACCAAAGCGGGAGAACAACTTCTTCAAGAACTTAACGACCACCCTAGCATCATTAATTAGTGGGTAAGGCTTGGGCCTCCACCCACTTTGAAACATAATCAACGGCGACAAGGATGTATCTGTTTCCATGAGAAGTTGGGAAAGGTCCCATAAAATCAATCCCCCAGACATAAAAAATCTCACAAACCTGAATAGGTTTATGGGGCATCTCATCTCGAGATGAAATATTGCTTGCCCTCTGTCAAGCATCACACGCACGCACCATATCATGAGCATCCCGAAAGATGGTGGGCCAGAAGAAACCGGCATCAAAAACCTTCTTCGCGGTCAAAGTTGCTCCATGGTGTCCACCTGTCGGGCCCTCGTGACAGTGTCTCAAAATCTTGCATGCCTCCTCACCATACACGCACCTACGCACGATCTGATCAGCCCCGACTCAAAACAGATAAGGATCCTCCCACAAATAATACTTCACATCAGCAAAGAACTTTCGCTTCTGTTGGTGGGACATTCCTTTCATCACAACCCCACTCGCGAGATAATTCGCGAAATCCGCAAACCACGGATGATCATCCTCGTTCGTCTGGATATGCATAAGGAATTCGTGGGGGAAGTTGTCATTTATATTGACCCCCACTGAATCCGATGAAGCTGAGCACTCAAGACGGGAAAGGTGATCCGCTGCTAGATTCTCGGCCCCTTTCTTATCACGGATCTCGATATCAAACTCCTGCAGCAAAAGAATCCATCGTATCAATCTCGGCTTGGCATCCTGTTTAATAAATAGATACCGAAGGGCTTCATGATCCGTGTACACAATGGTCTTGGAAAGGACAAGATAAGACCGAAACTTATCGAAGGCAAAGACCACAGCAAGGAGCTCTTTTTCAGTAGTGGTGTAGTGCTCCTACGCGTCATTCAGGGTCTTGCTCGCGTAGTAAATAGGGTGAAAGTGCTTATCTTTCCTTTGACCCAAGACTGCCCCCACTTCGAAGTCACTCGCATCGCACATAAGCTCAAATGGTAGTGTCCAATCGGGGGCTACCATGATCAGGGCATTCACCAACTTCTCCTTCAACAACTCAAATGCCTTAAGGCATTCAGTGGAGAAAACAAAATGGACATCCTTCTCGAGGAGCTAAGTCATGGTACGGGCGATTTTGGAAAAGTCCTTTATGAATCGCCGGTAGAAACCTGCATGACCAAGAAAACTCCTTATAAATTTCACTGATATGGGAGGCGGGAGCTTAGAGATGGTCTCTACTTTGGCTCGGTCAACCTCGAGCCCTGCCTGTGAAATCTTATGCCCAAGCACAATGCCCTCCTTCACCATGAAGTGGCACTTCTCCCAGGATATGGAACGGGAGGAACATACTCTCTCACTGGCTCCCTGGATCGTGCTGTACTTGCTGGGCCTCGCCTCAGATGCACCTCATCTGGAGTCTCAGTGTCCACCTCCTCAACAGTCGACTTAGATGTGGAAGCCGGAGGGGTAGTCTCGGTGGTCTTGCCACTCCTCAAAGTGATAGCCTTCACGTGAGCATTCGGGTTTGTTTCAGTATTGCTCGGGAGGCTACCCTGCTGTCTCTCAGATAGGCGCTTTGCGGTCTGCCCTACCTGGTTCTTGATGGTCTGCATCGAGGCTTTCTGATTCCTCAACTCACTCTCGTGTCTCGCGAACTGATCATCATAATCCTTGAACCGCTTTGCACTGTCCTGGCTCTGAGCGTTCTGGTTCGCTAAGATCTGTCCAAGCATGTCCTCCATGCTGGGCTTCGCTTCAGATGTGGACTGCTAAGGGCGAGGAGGGAAAAACTGACCATGAGGCTGCTGTGGTCGAGGAGCAAATCCGAGCGGCTGCTGGCTAGGGGAGCCAGCTTTCCAACTGAAATTCGGGTGATTCTTCCACCCCGGATTGTAGGTATTGCTGCAGGGATTGTTCTGGGGGCGAACCTGGTTTCCCATGAAGTCAACCTGCTCGTGAATCATCTCCCCCAGCTGACAATCACTACTTGAATGTGCTCCTCCACCCGTCTCACAACCAGATTGAGACTGAATCTGGTTTGCCATCAACATATCAAACTTCGTGGACAACGCGTCCATCCGTGCAGCCATGGCAGTAAAATCGTCTACATGATGGACTCCCTGCCTAGTAGACTTCCCTTTCAGGGGCTGGTGTGTGCGATTTTTCTCGGCAACTCTCTCCATGATCTCAAACGCTTCCCGGGTGTTCTTCGTGCCAATGTCACCACCCACAAAAGTATCCACCAACTGCCGTCCTGTACTATCCAGGCCATGATAGAAGATCTGACACTGCTGCCACTTAGGCAACCCATGATGTGGAACCTTTCTCATAAGGCTTTTGAATCGGTCCCACGCCTCATAGAGAAGCTCATCATCCTCCTGTCGAAAATTGAGAATCCGGGTTCTCAATCTAACAGTTTTCTCAGGAGGGAAAAATTTCTGGAGAAACCTCTCAGCAAGTTGGTTCCATGTAGTGATGGACCCCTGAAAATGAAAGAAGCCACTCCTTGGCTTGTTCACGTAAGGAAAACGGGAAAAGCCTAAGGCGAATGGCATCATCGGTCGCACCTTGGATCTTGAAAGTGGCGCAAACCTCTAGAAAACCAGCAATGTGAGCACTTGGATCCTCGTGATCCTTGCCATAGTACTGCACTGCATTCTGCAACATGGTAATGGTGCTGGATTTGATTTCAAAGTTATTATTATTAATCGTCGGCTGGGTATTGCTTGTCTCCAGACCACCAAGCGTCGGGGTACCGATATCATTCAACGGCCTCGTCTCCAAGTCCTGGTCCGCCATGTCTACGTGCACCTCGTGGAACTCCTCGTCTCCCTCAATAGTTGCGGCTACTGCGCGGGCTCGCTCCCGCAACCGTCTATGAAAATATCGTTCAGGTTCCGAAGAAGGCTCGACAATTGCAGACGCGGGGGTTGAGGACATGCACTACCTGCAAAACAAGAAAAATATACAATGCAACTATACCAATGAAAAAAAAAGGCACAAAAAAAAAAATCTAAACTAAACTAAACTACACAAACAACAAGATACTGAAAAATAATTTTTTTTTACAAACAAAATACTAACAAGTGGCTAAATCAGTAACTCGAATCGTTCTTGAAATATGCCGCGTCCCCGGAAACGGCGCCAAAAACTTGATGGTGCGTGAAGTATATATATTTTTATGAAGATTTTTGTTCAAACAATTTCTAGTTTTAAAATAGTTTTTACCTTAAATTAAACTACACACACAAAAGGCAAGTGTACCTATCGAAAAGTAATATAATTTAAATGGAAAGAACCGGATATCAATCCGTGGACGCGGTTTCTCAATATTAAACTTTCGTTACTGTAGAGCCTTTCCGGTAGTTGGGTTGAGTTTTCTAAATTAAAAGTACTAAATATTAAATGACACTAAAAATAAACGGATCTAAAAATAATATTAATTAAAAGTCATCTAAACTAAGATTCCACTAAAGACATGTAATGTTCCTAGAGTAAGAAATGATGGTAAGACAAAACTCTCTAATAATTAAGTTCCAATCAAGGTCTCTTAATTATATAATTCTTTGGAAAATTAAAATGACAAAAACACTTTAATCACCTAGAATTATTCTTTGAAGCTCGTTTTGTAATGTTTAAGTTAATCTTTAAATACGAGTTATTCATTTGTCAAAATTCCTAACTCGACAACTTAAGGAAAATTAAGTTGAACAACAATTTAATCACCTAAAGTTGTTTTTATGTAGATAAATATTTATGTTGTTCAAGTGACAAATCTAAGGTTTAAAACTTGTAAGACAATAATTTTGGCCTAAACTACTAACTTACAATTTTTTATCAACCTTAGAATCTAACACAACACCCTTATGATTTTTCCAAATCTAAGTGCAAGATTTCACACATGTTCAAGTTCTTCATCTCAAGTTAGTTAACAATTACCATTCCTAGTTTCATGTTATGAACCTAATTATTACTAACAAGATTCAATAATAAACATCTACACATGGGTTTTCCAACATTCATGAGCAAACATTCACCAAACTAACATGAATTATGAACTTTAAACATGTACAAAATTTCAAGAACAATACTAAAAATTCATCATCAAGATTAACATAAACTAAATACCATCATGTCTTACAATGATCACATTACATAATCAAAAGCTTCATCATAGTTTAGATAACTAAAGGTGTTTAGCCCATAAGGCTTACAACAACTACAAACATACTTGCTAAACTACCAAAATTCATGGTTAAGATTAAGGAATTCAAACCATAAGCAAGCAAGGTAAGTAGGTTGGTTGGTTGATGTTCCTTGGTGCTTCAATGGCCTTCAAAGCTCCTTTAGAATGATGAAAATCGGCTGGAGAGAAGTGTGTTTGAACCTCCAAGACCCAACACCCAAAAATGAGCAAAATGGGGTGTTTTATAGCAATCTGTCAAAAAGCATGACCACGCTTTCCAAAAGCGCAGCCATGCTTATGCAGCTATAGTACAACACTTTCTTTTTCTCACTTTACGTTATTTCCAATTTTAGCAAATCTTGAAACAGGCTCCGAGGTCAATCACACGACCGCGCTTTTAAAAAGCACGATCACGCTATGTCTGATTTGAACAAATTTTAGAGAAGCACGACCACGCTTATGAATTGCGTGGCCATGCTTTTTCTCAGACTTCATCAAAATGTTGCTCAAGCTGCAGAACTTCGTTGTTTTTCTTCTAGTGCGCTGCTAGGGGCTTTATTTTCACAAAAACAATAACTAAGTATCGAAACCAATGAAAACACAACTGAAAATCAACAAATGGGAGATAAATGTGGGTGAAATTTATGTATAATTTTGCACATATCAATTATTATTATTATTATTATTATTATTATTATTATTATTATTATGATTATGATTATGATTATGATTATGATTATGATTATGATTATGATTATGATTATGATTATGATTATGATTATGATTATGATTATGATTATGATTATGATTATGATTATGATTATGATTATGATTATGATTATGATTATGATTATGATTATGATTATGATTATGATTATGATTATGATTATGATTATGATTATGAAGATGTTATATTGTCTGTTGATGAAGCTAGATGGTTGCTCTGTTCGTGTGTGTGTGGGGGGGGGGGTAGGTTTGATGGTGGGTTAATAATAATAATAATAATAATAATAAAACAATAATAAGCAATGATTACTCAATTATTTATAAAGCCCCATAAGGCCTCTTCCCATTACACCCTTTTTTCACAAAACGCCCCATAAAGCCCATTCTATTATTTTATAATATTTTATTCTCCATAACATCCCATAACGCTTCTCCACTACACATACACTCACGCCTTTGTTGCATAAAGCACGACATGTTGGATCAGTATGCTCTTTAACAGTTTACTTGCTTATGAACACTTATGTGTTTTGCAAGTTTAATCAGTTATGCACAGCGGAATAAGTATATAAAGTTTCACTATCAACAGGAGTTATTACTTCCCCCTGGATGTTTGCAAACTAAAGACAAGTTAATGAGAATCTAAGTATTGAATGTAAATGGCAATAAATAAGCAGATAGATTCTCAGTTAATAAAATGGAAATAACAAGAAAGAGTTTTGAAGGATTTCAGTTTTTAATTATAATCGATGTCTAAAATAGTGGGATGAACTCATCTATTTATAGACCAGCAGATACATACAACTTGTTCAATACTTCAAACAAAAGCAATACTACAACAAGCTGTAGTCTTGGAACTTGTACAAAATGATAAAGTAATAATAAACAATTAAACTACTGAAACATAAGGCGGTGGAAAGATTCTATTACAAGTGCTGATGAATGACAAACTACTGATGAGTAGTTTGTCTTCAGTAGTTCTTCAATAGACTTGTCTGGTTTGACTTCAGAACTTCTGATCTTTCTTCTTGAGTCCTTGTTGAATCCTTCTTCAGTACTTGTGTCTCTTCAGTAGTTCTATACTTAGGATATTTTGGCAGAAGTATGAATTAGACTAAGATTGGCAAAAGTGGTTTCTTCAATCCTTTCTGCCCTTACACAACAAAATGAACGAATATTCTCCCGCCAAAACACAAGTGTTAAATAATTCTTTTGGTAAAGGATAAAGATTCTTTTTTTAGATTAAAATGATCATACAGTACATAAACACATAATTAAGTATATGGTACCGTTCAATATGTAACCAATTTTACATTTTACATGTGTATGTTGCTAAAAATGCTTAATTTTATTGGTTTTTTTAGCAAAGAAAAAAATGAAGATATAAAAAAAAAAAAAAAAAAAACTAATCTAAAGATTACTCAAGTTGTTTGGAATCAATCGATAATCTACCAAACTCGATTAAATCAACATGAATCTATCAAATGTGTACCAACAAACGATTTCTTGAAGTACCAAAACAATTGTTACTAAGGAGGACTGGGGGCAACCAGTGAATGGCACTGGTACCCTACGACCCCCACGAGTTCGCTGTTGTCGTGGTCACGGGTAGAGGGTTTCTAATAGTCCCATGGAGAATTTTCGAGGTTTGCCTCAAGTGTGCAGAGGAGAGATGGGGCCAAAAAACTCTACGGGTATTGTCGTCGATTGGAGGATTCACGAGTGGTGGCCCAAGTGGCGGGGTGTTATTAGTGCATGGAGGTGCTCCGCTGATGCTCTACAGTAAGCACCCCGACGTCCCTTAGACAAATTAAGATTATTATTTGCAAGTTGAGAAAATTGCTCGAATGGTCTCTATGGTTTACTCAATTTTCACCTTTAGTCCTCAAATTTTAAAAATTACATCCGTAGTCCTCAACTTTTGGTGTTTCTTAACTCGGATAGTCCCTAAAGTTAACTGAGGTTAGATTATCCAGTTAAGTAGGTGTAAAATTACTAAACTACCCTTACTTTAACAAAATAAAAAAATCAATTAATTAATAAAACATAAAGAGGACCCACCTAACCCCTTAGCCAATTATGTGTCTCCACCCATTCTTAGTGGGGCCCACCCACTTCATCTTCCCCACCCCATCACCATCCCAAACCACCACCACCACCACCTGTAAGTGAAAGATTTTGACTAAAACAGGATTAAATGATCATACAAGTTACAAAACCAGGTGCGGAAACCCTAGCTTTGAACAAACTGATAGAAACTCAAATCAAAACACAATCAATATCATTTTCAAAGCTTTTCATAGATTAACTTGTTCATAAACTTGATTACAATGACACTTTGGTTAATCTAGATCACTTACAGACACTCTCAAACAAACCTGGAACCTGACCTCAAAACACACACAACTAATAACTCTCTTAACATTTCATAAACACAAAATCTATTTATAGACACTGCACATTCGCCTCCTTACTGTGGTCGAATGTGGAAGTCTTCCACATTCGCCCAGTAGAAGGTACGAATGTGTTGCTTGATCAGGATCCAATCTTCATTCGCCCATTTACTATCTACCTTCGCCCATATATGTCTACCTTCGACCAGTCAGTTTCCACCTTCTATCCATCAGCATTCTAACATATGTTAATATCCAATCACTAGTCGCAAAACGCATCTACAAACTCCCCCTCGACTATTGATTGGATTGTCTTCTGTTTTCGTCCATGGCTTTGTTCAACAACTTAATTCTGAGCTGTTTCTTCTGCTCTTTGGTCATTACAGGCTCTAACTTTCTCTTCACTGGTTTCGACACATTTGCCATCTTCACCGTCTTGCCAAGTTTATTCTCCAAATTACTCCCCGCATTAATATCATATGCAAAGCAAACTCCAACCACTTGAGTATACTTCTTTGCTTGATCAGCGTCTTTCGGCTCAAAATAAATCGGATTATAGAAAAGCATGATGATGTCTTCAAAAGTACAGTTAATCAACCACATCGGATCAAATACATGAACATGCTTGTATTTATCCTTCCCGTCTCTCAACACTATCACTGCTTCAGCCTTCCTCCAATCATAATACCAGAAAATAAAATCAGCACTGAAATGTTGTGGCATAGGCATCAAAGGTATTTTCCTCATCACTTCAGGTGCCTTGTATATCAAAGTAACCCGTTTCAGCTTGGTTTGAGGATCAATATCCCTATGAACTTTCCTTCGGGGATATTGTGGCTTGAATCTATTCCATCTCGTTCTACTTTCCCAAACCAGCTTGTCTGCACACCAACCAACATGTGTACCGTTCACTGAAGCACCTGACATAGGGAATCTACATAAATCTCTGACCGCCCAGTACGGTAGAGTTAGCAAATCAATGAATCTGTTAAAGTACAAGATCAATGTTTCCCATTTAGCAGCTATGCACTTCAGCCTGCCCAAATATGTCCACCCAAGAGCTCTGCCTTTGAACTTGGCATTGTGAAATCTATAGAAGTTTCCTTGAGCTTCAGGCTTCGGTCGGTTTTCATCCATTTCTCTCAATTTCTTCAAATAACTCTTCAATTCATCAGATTGATTTGAAGACTCTTGCTTATCAGCACCAAACACCTTTTCTACAAACTCTGCACTTCTTTGTTGTGCCTTTTTCTTTGCCGAATTGTTTGGTGTCTCAGTAAAGTCAGGAAATATCTCATCTTCATCAGTTTGTCTGAAGTACTGTGGAAATTCTTCATGCGATATGTCTTCAACTTCCACTTCATCAAGCTCAGGAGTATTCTTGTCATCTGAGTGACTTCCAATATCCTTTTCAGAAATATCTGGAATCGACTCATCTACAATAAACTCCTCAAAAGTTTTCCCTACTCTCTGTGCAAGTCCATCCAGAATTTCCTTTGCCACAGAAGCAGGTACTTCACCTTCTTCAAGATCAGGATCGTTGTATTCCAATTCATATCTCATGTCATCTGTTTGGAATATCTCAGCAAAACATCCTGTGAACTCAATAGTCCATTCTCTTCTTTCCAACATATCTATATATACTTGTTTAGCGTCATCTGATAAAGATCTCACCTTTTCATTCCAGAAGATACTCTCATCTGAATCAACGTTCTCACCTTTCTTTTCCTTCGAACTTGATTCTCCAACATTTTTCTTTTTAGATGTTCTCTTTTCATATGTAAACTTTGACGTATCATCTCCTCCATCATTATCATCATCACTACTACTATCATCCTCTTTCTGACTCCCAGACCCTTCTGCATCATCATCATCATCATTCTTATCATCCTCATCATCACTTTTCTCTGACTCTTCATCATCCTCATCATCATCTTTTTCTTTGTCCGATCAGACTGTTCAAAGTCAACTTGCTCTTCTTCTTTTTCTTCATCTTCTTCTCCCTCCTTCAACTTGGGTGCAACATTGTACAAATCATCAATCAAATCACTAAGGCGTTTGTTCTCAGCTCTTAGTTCTTTGTTGTCTTCTTTGATCAACTTTATCCTGTTCTTGTTTCTTGAATATTTACCCTCAAGCTTTTTATTCTTTGCTTCAAGCTTCTTAACCTTCTCGTTAATCTCATCTTGATTTGACTTAGAAGCTACCACTATCTGAAGCATCTTTTCTTCATTCTGCTTGAACTTGGCTATTTCAGCTTGTTGAGCCACTATCATCTTCATCATATTATCCATTTTCTTGTTCACCTGCTTCATTACATCATCATCCACAGTGACCTTCTTAGATTTGGATCTAGATGGCTCAACTTCAACTTCCTTTTCTTTCTGAGGCTTTCTGAACATGTCAAGTACATTATCCAGTGCAACATTTAATTGATCAGCGGATATTGTCTCTGCCTCTTTAGATTTCTTTTGCTTTTTAGTGACCGGTGAAGACAGCTTTGATGACGTACCAGCATCGGGTACTCTTTTTCCCTTCAACAGTTGTGCTAATTCTTTCTCTCTCAACTGCTTAGTACTTGTCTTCTTAGACATGGTCTTGTGCTTAGACTTGGGCAAGTTTACTACCACAGTCTCTCCAGTATTCAACTCATCCATGGCAATGCCTAATCCTTCATCTTCAACATTCAACGACTTCTTTCTTTTCTCAGCTTCCTCAATTGATTTGTTTAAAGATTCAGACTCACCAACCATAGTGGCCTTACGTTTGTTGGTCCTAACATTCTCAGCATCAGAATCCCATCGTTCTTCTACCTCAGTTTCGTCTGAATCCACTGATTCTTCATCCACCAAACCAGTACCTTTCTTAGCAGTTGATTTCTTTCTCACCACCTGTTGCTTAGAGCTCCCTTGATCAGTCTTTCCCTTACCCTTCCCTTTGGCTCCGGGATTAACTACCTGTCTCTTCCTCTTAGTGCTTGCATCAACATACACCAAGGGATCATCATTATCAGAATCACTGTTGTCATGTCTTGCTTTGTTCTTGCCAGGATCAGTGTAATCCTGACTAGCCAAAGCTCCAAAGAGTCTCCTGTGAGGTGGCTTTTCATTGTCTGGCACACCCTTATATCCTTTCATTCTCACCAATGTACGAATGTTCATGTGATCTTGACCTAGGATCATAGTTGGATCCTTCTTCAATTCTGGATACTTGTGGTCAAAAATCATCATGAGAAACCTCGGGTATAGCATGAATTGCTTCTTCTTCAAACCCTTTAACATTTCCAGCATATGATCCAGTATCATTCCAGACACATTGAATGGTTTGTTAAGAGTCAACGCAACCATCAACGAGCTTAGACTTCTCCTCATCACATCATATCCACCGCTCACACATCCAAACACGTGGATAATGACATGTGCAAAATATTTGAATTGCACGCTCAGCTTTCCCTTATGCATGGAACCATCAGTAATCGCTCCTTTATACTTCATTCTGAGAAAACATGCTTTCTGTTCAGTCCAGGATAATTCTCTTGGATCTTCACTCACTTCAAACTTTATCTGGAGCGCTTCTCTAATATCAGACTCTGTAATAAACATCTCCATGTCTTGTATTTTGCTCTTTATGATGGTCTGATCGTCCCAGAAGTCATACTTCGCGTTATTGTAGAAATCTTCAACTATATCCTTGTAGATAATAGTCGGAGTAGCTAACGCATACACAACTCTGCTTCTTTTCAAGAACTTGATGATATCAGCAAACTCAAAGTTCTTTTCCACATCTCCCAGATAAGCACAGCAATTATGTGTTTTCTCAAACAACCAACTGCTTGTACTTGACGATTCACCTTCTTGAACGTTCTCTGGAACTGGATCTGAAACGATATTCTCCACTGGAGTCTCAATGTTCTCAGTTTGGTCAGCCATCTGCACATCAAAATCGAAAACATTCATCAAAATACAAAAACGACAAAAATTCAAAAATTTTAAGGTTTTAAGGTTTCACATTCGCCCGTTTTGATCTGGACGAATGTGAGTTTTTTTGGCACGAAAGTGAGAATTTCTGGTCGAATGTGAAAAAGTATTGAGTTAAAAACACATTCGCCCGTTTTAATATACATTCGCCCAAAAACACTTCACCTTCGCCTGTTTATAGACCCGAAGGTGAAACTGTTAAACCCTAAAAATTTAAAAATTATTCAATCTTGTTTTTAACATGTAATTTTGATTAGGATGTGTCCTAATGTGGCCGATCAACACTCGTCCATCATCAATTGTTCTTATTATTCAGTTTACATCAGTTTTAATAAGGAATTAGGTTATAACAACTTCAATCGATCAATTAACCAACTAAAAGATGTTATAATCCTAATTCATTGATTATTCTCCCCCTAAAACTGATGTGAAATGAAAATCAATCAAAAACTTCCATAATCAAACATCCTAGACTCCCTAAGAGTAAAACCCTAAGGTCAAACATAAAAACGAGGATTGCGAACTAGTTTCTGCTCTAATACCTGTGTAATTAGGCTTAAAAAGATCAGTAGATGATAGGGAACAAAAACCACAATCAAAGGATATTCCAGCAACAAGGTTTGGTATCGAAGAAAAATTTTGAAAAATTTATGACTGAGGGTTCGAACCTGACATTGGCTTATATAGAAAGTCCACCTTCGCCCGTTTATATGGTCGAATGTGGGTTTGTTCCACATTCGGCCCAAACAAATGACCCGAAAGTGAAATTTTTCACCCGAAAGTAGAGCTTGGATAAAATTCCCACATTTGCCCAAATTAAAACGCCCGAAGGTGAAGATTTTTCCACATTCGACCCAATTAAGGGGCGAATGTGAAATGGAAAAATCTGAAAATTTTGCCAAATCACGAATTCGAATCCCGTTCAACATTTTTCAATCTGTTAAACTTCCAAAACTCATATTTTCACATTTTGAATGATACAAAGCCCAGATGGTGTTATCAAATCTCAGAAATTGACCATCAAGCATCCCTGGTTATCAAAAATAAAGCAGAAATGCAAAAAAAAAAAAACAAAATTGGGTTTTCTGAAATTTTATCAAAACACACCTAAAATCTTTTTGGATTTTGTATCTTTTTGACAATAAAAGTAAAATGCAACAAAGTAAAATGCATCATAGTAAATGAAAGCAGTAAACATTTTGTGATATCCGGTAAGAGGATCATATCAGTTTTCTGAGAAATCTGATCACAACGTTGATCTTTTTGTTTAATATTATCATTAGAAACAATATGTGACACGGCAATTGCTGATATTGTGGTCCACGTAAGCTCACATGCAGACAATTACGCAATGCTTTAAAATGATACGAGTTAGATGTATTAGACTAACACATTGTGGTGCCCACACACATGACATACTCCCGTATCAAGTAATTGCACAAAGCTTCGTCGTAACGCGTGATTATGCCAGAGTTATCCGTAAAAATTACAAACTATATAGCACAGAGGTGTACAGGTCAGCAAACTAATGCAGCAAAGTAACATGTGCGTATACACTAGGTTGAGGCTGATATTAACCACTGATTTGCATCAGAAAGTCAATACGATGTAATAATGATCTTTGATCAATAAAACATAAAGTTCCTCAATTCGGTAACTTTCGGTTTTGGCAATTAAGCTCTTTTTGCAAATATTCTGATGAAACTAGGTCCGTAAATCAATACGACAAAAGTTTAATCAGAATATCCCGGATAACCATAACATAACGACCCGAAACCTCAGATTTTGGCAATCCTATCAAACGAAATTACGGTACTAAGACCATATGCCCATGAGGTGTTCAGCCATGAACGCGTAGTTTGTTATGTTTGTATCACTAATGCACGCAATATTTAGTCTACGAAGCCTATCAGCATATCACACGTAGTCAACATACGCCTCATTATACTATACAATTCTTTAGCCTGTGTCAGATCCCCACTGATGTACTATCATTTCCTCTTTTTATCCAGGAAATCATTTTGGTTTTTCTAATTTTTAGGTCTTTTGAATTTTTCAATGTTTTTGGTTTTTCTGATAAAATGACTCCCCCTAAAATAAAGAACATATTTTTGGGTTTTTAATTTTTCTGAAAAACAAAACAAAAATTTGAAAGAAACAATCCACTTGAAAGCATCAACTTCTTTGAGGATTAAACAATCCCCTCGAAAGCATCAACTTCTTTGAGGATTACGATAGAAAAGAGAAATTCCCAATTAGCAAAGAGAAATTCCCAATTAGCAAAATATTAAAAACTAAAAACTAAAAAGCGATAAACCGAGGTGCCGATTAGTCCTGTTTTTCTTTTATATTGTTTACTTTTAAAAGATATTCAAAGCGGGATCTGTCAAAAGCTTTTGTAAACAAATCTGCACGTTGGTAGTCAGTATGGATTTTGACCATATCTATCAATTCCTTAGCGTAACAATCACGGATAAAATGATATTTGATCTGGATATGTTTCGCCTTAGAATGATTTTCAGTATTTTTAGTTAATGCAATTGCGGCTTCGTTGTCACAGTGTATAGGGGTTTTAAGAAACTGCAAACCGTAATCCACCATCTGCTGTTGGATCCAGAGTACTTGCGAACAACAACTCGAGGCTGCAATGTACTCAGCTTCACAGGTAGACAGCGCCACGGAAGTCTGTTTCTTGCATTGCCAGGTAATTAACCTGCTCCCTAAAAACTGGCAACCAGCTGTAGTAGATTTGCTATCTTTGTCACAGCCGCCCCAATCTGCATCACTAAAAGCAATAAAATCAAAATCATCATCATTAGGGTACCAAAGTCCTTTTGAGGGACAACCCTTCAGATATCGAAGGATACGCTTGACCGCCGTCAGATGACTTTGTTTCGGCTTCGATTGATAGCGAGCACAAAGACACGTTGCACACATAATATCTGGTCGAGACGCCGTCAAATACATCAGAGATCCGATGATTGCTCTGTATGTAAATGGGTCCGTCAGCTCCCCCTTAGCGTCCACTCCAATCCTGTGATTGGGTTGTATCGGGGTATCCATCGGCTTAGAGTCCTCCATCTGGAATCGGCTCAAGATGTCGGATACATATTTCGTCTGGTGAATGAAGATCCCTTCGGGTCTTTGGTCCACCTGCAAGCCTAGGAAAAACTGCATCTCCCCCATTGCGCTCATTTCGAACTTTTCTTGCATGACAGTTTCGAATTCCCTGCATAAAAGCTCGTTAGTTGAACCAAAAATTATATCATCAACGTAAATCTGTACTAGAAGCAAATCATCTCCCGTCTTCTTCGTAAAGAGGGTGCAATCGACGAGGCCGCGCTTAAATCCTTTGGAGATGAGGTATGTACTTAGCTCCTCGTACCACTGTCTCGGAGCCTGGTGCAAACCATATAGAGCTTTGTTCAGCACGTAGACCTTATCCCGGTGGATTGGGTCCTCAAAGCCTGGTGGCTGCCCGACATAAACCTCTTCCTTGACTTTCCCGTACAGAAATGCGCTCTTAACGTCCATTTGATAAACTTTGAATTTCTTGTATGAAGCAAACGCAAGGAACATCCGAATAGCTTCAATCCGTGCTACTGGTGCATAGATTTCGTTATAATCAATCCCTTCGATTTGATGGAAACCCTGCACGACCAATCTGGCTTTGTTACGAACAATAACCCCACGATCATCCTTCTTGCACTTAAACACCCATTTAGTGCCTAATTTCTTCCTTCCCGGCGGCAAATCCGTGAGCGTCCAAACTCCCAATTTCTGGAATTGTAATAACTCCTCCTGCATAGCTTCAACCCAGGCATCTTCATTCAAAGCGTCCTTGTATGTCCTTGGCTCTACCTGCGACACATAACACGCAAACGACCAATCATTTTGACTACCAGATTTTTGAATTTTGGCATATAATGCTAAAGCACCAAAACTCTCTGGCGAGTTAACGCTTCTCAGCTGCCCTCTGGTCATAACACCACTTCCAGGATTACCGATAACTTGCTCCAGCGGGTGAATACGATGAATCCGAGATTCCGGATAATCAGGTACAATAACTCCCGTCTGAGCAGTCAAGTTTTCTACAGCATCCAGATCATGACCCATGTTTGATGATGAAGCAACATCTGGAGTTGGAGTTGGGTTCACTGGCATTGCCTCTGGTTCTTCTGCATGTTCAAGAATGACTTCTTCAAATTGTTCAACTTCAGATTCTGAAGAGTCTAATGAAGTTGAAGCCTCTTGAAACACATCTTCCTCTTGTATAGGAGCATTGGTATCATTAGAAGCTGGTAGGGGGTTCACGGTGATTGGACGCACCAACGATGAAGTCGTCGCGTTTTCACACTCGTAAAGTAATCTGATAACAGCTTCTTCAACCAAGCTATCTAGATTGAATGATTCAAAGAAATCTTTGTAATCAAACATCCAATCAGGACCCGTGCCTTGCAAATTTTGAGTATATCGTTGAACATCCACGTTAGCCCAATCCTCCACTTGACGAGTTCGCTTGTTGAATACCCGTTTGAGCGGGGTTGCATATCCAACAAAATATCCCTCCTCAGCTTTAGGACTAAACTTCTCACCTGGATTCAACATCGTGCATGGCGCCCCAAAAGGTTCTAGATACTCTAAGTTTGGCTTTCGTCGGTGTAACAGTTCATAAGATGTTTTTCCAAACTTCTTCACTGTTAGAACCCGATTTAGTGTATAATTTGCTGCATAGATTGCCTCGTTCCAGAACATTACCGGAAGATTTGAATCAGCAAGCATTGTTCTAGCCGCTTCAATTAGAGTCCTATTCTTTCGTTCAGCAACACCGTTCTGTTGTGGGGTGTACGGAGCCGAATATTCATGATGTATCCCTTTGCTTTCACAAAGTTCATCCATCTTGGCATTTTTGAACTCCGTCCCATTGTCACTCCGAATTCTCTTTATCTTCACATTGTAGAGATTCTCCAATCGAGTGAACAGAACTTTCAGGTTGTTAAAGGTGTCACTTTTGTTTTGCAAACACATCACCCATGAAAATCTTGAGTAGTCATCAGTGACAACTAAACAATAAAGCTCTCCAAGATGACTTTTGCGCTTGACCGGTCCGAATAGATCCATGTGCAATCGCTCAAGTGGCATCTCTACAGAGTTGACTTTCTTCACTTTGTGGGACTGTTTGTGTTGCTTCCCCTTCTTACAGCTTACACACTTGTCATTCAGATGGAAATGTTTCACGTTTACTCCATCGACAAGCCCATTTTTCACAAGTTGGTTCATTTTTCTCAGATGAATGTGCCCCATTCTTCGGTGCCACATTATCGATTCTTTCTCAGTCGCTTTGGATAGAAAACATGTTATTTGCCCCTGTGATGTCATCGCCTTGGACATATCAAGAATATAGAGATTGTTGACGCGAGGTGCCATCAACATTATCCACTCCTTAGGAATTTTGAAGCCCGGTTTGAGAATATAGCAGGATTTGTCATCAAAATGCACAGAAAAATGTTTATCACATATTTGACTGACACTCAACAGATTATAATCAATCTGCTTCACATAAGATATCCGCTCAAAGCTCACTATCCCATTACTCACGCTCCCCTCCATTGTGATATATCCACCTTTATTTCCAGCGAATGCGACATACCCTCCATTGATGTTTTTCACGTCGAACAACAATGCTAGATCCCCTGTCATGTGGCCTGAAGCTCCACTATCAACAATCCAAAGACTGCTAATAGGGCCAGCTGAAGCTCCCTGCACACAAAAAGTAAATCATTTAGTTCTTTCGGGGGACCCAAGCCTGAGTCTTGGGCCTTTGAACATCAGCTTTCAAAGAAACATTCTCATTAACATTTTCAACAACTTTTTGTTTTGGATCAATCTTTTTCTGATTGTTCAAAACAATTTCCTTTTTCTCATTGACCTTAGAAGTAGAAGCTCCTGGAGTACCATTGGGTGACCAAGATTGTTCAGACCTTTTAAGAATGCGAATCTGAGATTTTGGATTCTCAGTCGGTTTCTGAACATTGTTAACAAACGTAACTTTCTTGGTTACCTTATCTGATTTAACAGACTTAGGTCCAACATTTGATTTGACAATCGGTTTTATTGGAACCTTTTGCCTGTCAATTGTTGCGTTCACCACAGGCTTCCTCCATGATTGTTCCATAGCAATCCGATTTCTTTGATCATATTGAATTGGACGATTGTTCCTCATTTGATGAAAATTGTTTTGATTATAAAACTGTTGTTGTTGAGGAACAGCTCGTCTGTGTGGTGGAACATAATGATCAATCGGTTTTCTCATGGAATTTCTCACTTCAACCTCGTGCCTTTTATGCCTTACATATGGACACTGAGTAAGTAAATGCCCCCGTTCCCCACATTTAAAGCATGCACGGTACTCTTCAAAAACATATTGAGCATTTGGTTGAGCAAATGATCTAACAGGATATTGATCATTGTACTGTTGATTCCTCAAACTCTCAGGGAGTGGCCCTTTTGAGTAAGTAGGCTCATGAAATCCATTTGCTCTGTTATTGGGTCGAATGAACTCTGTGACATGGACCTTTGGTTCTTGAGGAACATCCAAATACAATTTCTTTAGAATTGCTGGTGGAATCTCATTTGTTCTCTCATGTTTTGGGAACCAAATGGTGCTTTCTTGCCAAATCTTTTCGATTTTAGCATAGTTAGCATTTTTGATTGGAAATTCCTCATCAGAGATGATTTTATCGGATCCTTCCATCCGATAGAACACCTTGACAGGTTTATCACATGGTTCATTCTTAACATCTTTATTCTCAAGGTCCTTTTTAATCACATTCTTTTCAGACTTTTTCTCACGATGAGCATTTGCCATCGGATGCACATGTTGAGATGGTGAAACTGGTTCAGTAGTAATGATGTGATTTTCTTTTGGAATTTCACATGCATTAACAGTTTGAACATTACCAGTATCATCACTCTCTGAGTCTGAATCCACACTTTCAGCAAAAACACCCTCATCATTCAAGCCTAAAATCGGTCTCACATCGGAATGAGGATCACCAATACTCGAGGTATTAGATTCAATTTCCGATGATGAATCTGATTTTACCGAGCTCTCCGGTGTAACTTGGTGACAATTATGATTTTCAAAAAGCACCGGAGATGGTACAGACTTGTAATTAGTGGTTTGATCATCTATGATGTGGTCTACCACGTAAGCAATGTGCTTATAGCTTTCCAACTTTTTGTTTACTTTCTCAGCAAAGCATTTTATGGCTGCCATTTCCAACTTGGTATTTTCAATTTCATTGATATAGTTGTTAATTGCCAATTGTTTTAATGATAAAGTGTTTTTCAAGACGGAAATGTCCTTTTTGTAGCCATCTAATACCTTGTTGAAAGCATTCAACTCTTTGCGAGTAGATTGACTGTTCATGATAGCACTATCACGTTGAACACGGAGTTGTTTATTCTCCTCAGTCAATCTATCACATGTACCACAATATTTATCACTTTTAATATCAGTGCTACACTCAGAACTTACAGGTTTTGGCGGATCAGTCATGGCCATCAATGCGAAATGAGCTTCCTTTCTAGTAAAGAATTTAGAATAATCAATCTTGGTGAAAGCGTCATCAGCAATGCACGACTTCCTCGTCATCAGAAAATCAGCTTCTGCTAGCAACTGATCAATGTCATCATCAAGTGATGTAACACTTTCTTCCGTATCTGATTCACTGTCTGAATCAGAATAAACCGATTCACACTCTTCAGGAACATCAGAAACAGTATCAATCACCACTCCAGAATTAGTTTCCTCAACCTTAACCTCAACAGGTTCATTCTCCACATCCATTTCAGCCTCAGACTCATCACTTCCACACTCAGTTTCTTTCTTTTCATCCATCGTCACCGACTCTTCAATATCAATCTTGCAAGCAACGCAAGCCACATTGCCACCAGTAGTAATTTCCTCCACTCCTATTTGCAATCCCGACCAATCAAACCTTTCATCTTGTTGAGTCACCAATGCTTGATTCTGACTCGTGTTCTGTTGTGTCTCATTTGGTGTGGTGATCGGTATAACTGTTCGGTTAGTGTTGTTAGGAGATTGGTTTTGGATCTGGTTTGATGTGTTAGGTTGTCTGTTTTGGTTGTTGTTTGAGTTATTTTGACGGTTTTGATAATTGTTGTTGTTTTGGTAAGAAACTTGGTTTTGGTTTTGTTGTTGACGATTCTGGTAGCTTGCATTGAATGGGTTTCTATTACCTTGTTTTGGTGGCTGGGTGCATTCTCGTTTAAAGTGACCTTTTCCTCCACAGTTAAAACAAGTAACTTTCTCCTTGTTGAACCCGTAGGTTGTGTTAGGAGAAGTTCCCAAATCTGTTCTACCTGTCTTTTCAATAAACTCCGTTGCTCTTCTCATGATGCTTGCAAAAGCCCATTGGATATCAATGAGTTCCATCTCTTCCTTGTCGATCTGTGCATAGTCTTCATTGGTTAAGTTGTTATTCCCAATTTGACTAGCTACTAATCCGTTGTAAGATGAAACCATTGCTGAGACTAGTGCAATATGTTGCTGAGCAACTTCCACTGTCACATTGCCCAAGTTAGAAGTCTCCAAAACCACTGGTTGTTGATTAGATTGAGTAATTTGGTTCATTGGTTGTTGTGATTGGCTAGCAGTGTAGAAAGCTGCTTGTTGCATTGGGGAGAATGGTGGAATGTAGGAATTGTTGTATTGTTGTTGTGGTGGTGGTTGTGTGTATGATGGTTGTGAGTAGGATGAAGTTTGTGCCATGTAGTTGATGGTAGGTTTTGGTGATTCCATAACATTGGAAATGCAAGCAACATGTGGTGCAACTATCCCTCCTGAACTTGAGTTACTCACAGGAACTGAAGTGCCTCCAAAGTATAAGCTAGGATTCTGAGGAACTTGTGCTCTTCTAGCTTTCCTCTTCTCTTCCATTTCTTTGTTTTCTAGCTTCTGTATGAACTCTTGAATAGTCCAGTATTGGTATGCATCCTTCTCCCTGAGAACTTCCACATGCGGATCCCAGTAAGGTGGTAAAGCATCTGCAAACTTATCCACCAAATTCTTCATAGGAATCTGTATACCATAACTTGACAATTCAGTTAGCAAATGACTATATCTAGGAGTTAATTCTTTTAAAGTTTCATTTCCAATATAAGAAAAATTCTCAAACTCCTTTCTCAATTCATCCATCCTCAAACTTCTAGTCTTCTCATTCCCATCATGCCTCCTCTTAAGCACATCCCACAATTGCTTAGACGTTGTACAAGTCCCAAATTGATGCAATAGATCATTTGTGATTGCCTGAGTCAATTGGGAAAAGGCTTTCTTTTCCACCACAAATTTCTTCTTCTCATCCTCAGTTAAGCTTTCCAACGGAATTGGTTCACCTGTATTCTCCAAAACCGGTGCTGTGTAACCTTTAGCAATCATACTCCATGCCTCTGCTCCCTCCACTCCCATGCCTTCCAAGTGAATCTTGAACTTGTTCTGCCACTGATTGTATTCTTGTATCTCCATAAGCTTCGGTGGCCGATTCCCGCTACCTGAAGACAAATCATTAATCAGTGTGGAAATAGCATTTGTAGTTTGAGTGTTTACCACCGCTGCTGCTACTCCCCAGTATTCAGGTTGTGGTGCTGGAGGTGCTACGCTTTGAGGCATCGAGCTCGTCATCGCCATGTAGTTAATCGGTTGCGAAGACTGTGTGCTCGTCTTTTGTGCTGCCACCGTCCATGGGTCCATCACTTGCTGTTGTGGTTGTGTCGTTGCTGGTCTCGGAGTAGTCGGAAAATTCCACATGATCACGAACTTCGAAAAAATTCAACACTTAGAAAATTTTTCAAAAATTAATCCTAGGTTCGCCCGTTATATCTCACTTTCGTCCCTTCTGATTCACTTTCGTCCAAAAACAACTCACCCGAATGTAGATGTTCACCAGAAAGTAAAACAAACTAACACTTTTCCACGTACGCCCAGAAAAATTCTAGATTCGACCAGTATGACTCTAGATTCGCCCGCCCGATCAATCTGATGTGGAAAATGTAACCCGAAAGTGAAAAATTCAACCAACAATTTCCAGGTTCGCCCAAAAACCACTCAGGTTCGCCCAAAACTACTCAGGTTCGACCACTATGTTCCAGGTTCGCCCATTTCAGGTTTTGAAAAACGGTTACACTTTGAAAACGGTTATTTTGATCTCTGATTTTCAAAAGTTTGTGGATTTGAATGATCTTAATCAGGTTATGATTCGGAATTGATTTGGAACAACTTTAATTCTTGGAATTTTGAATTTTAACCACAAAATCAACTTCAAATCAATCAAAAACACTCAAAAACCATTTTCATGCAAAAACAGATGTATTTTGATCAAAATTAGATCCAAATCAGCTCTGAGTTTATCAAATTTGTTGTTGTATGATCCGTATAGCTCTGATACCACTTTGTAAGTGAAAGATTTTGACTAAAACAGGATTAAATGATCATACAAGTTACAAAACCAGGTGCGGAAACCCTAGCTTTGAACAAACTGATAGAAACTCAAATCAAAACACAATCAATATCATTTTCAAAGCTTTTCATAGATTAACTTGTTCATAAACTTGATTACAATGACACTTTGGTTAATCTAGATCACTTACAGACACTCTCAAACAAACCTGGAACCTGACCTCAAAACACACACAACTAATAACTCTCTTAACATTTCATAAACACAAAATCTATTTATAGACACTGCACATTCGCCCCTTTACTGTGGTCGAATGTGGAAGTCTTCCACATTCGCCCAGTAGAAGGTACGAATGTGTTGCTTGATCAGGATCCAATCTTCATTCGCCCATTTACTATCTACCTTCGCCCATATATGTCTACCTTCGACCAGTCAGTTTCCACCTTCTATCCATCAGCATTCTAACATATGTTAATATCCAATCACTAGTCGCAAAACGCATCTACACCACCACCACCACAAACATTAGACCAACCACATGATTCCTACAATTACAGCAACTGTACAATCTTGGACCAAACACTTCCCCCATTAATAACCAAATCTGTTCCGACAATCAACAAAAATAACAAATACCCAAATCAAATCACATGATCATAATCAAGAAAAAAATAATAAAAACTAAAAAAACAATCTATTTTCTAAGGGGAGACGGGACGCCACCAGAATTGGTCCCGTGAACCAAATTCTAGTTCTAGTTAACGGGATAATACCCGTGATTTCTCTCTCCTTGTCTTTATCTCTCTCTCATTGATTGTGGGTAAATAATAAGTGAAGTGTTGCCACCAAAAAAAATGTTTCAGTTAAAGAAATTAGTGAAATAATGTGACAGTATATGATTTGTTGAAATCGGTGAAGTTGAAAAAACTCACGGGTAGTGCCTCGTTCCCCCTAATACCCACCAACAAGAAACCTTTTTTTAATACCCACCACCGTGAGCTCAACATCAACAACCACTGTAACCCCCTGTGGCCACCTCAACCCAATCACCAACAACCATCATAGCCCACCGTCATCTTTAACAACCGATATCCACAATCGGTATCATCTCCCATATCCAATAACCTCACCATGGTTTATTAACAAAGAGGAATGGTGAGTTGGGGTAATACATGTTACTGGTGACGAAGGCGGCGCCACCCCTGGATCCACCGTCGTCGCCTCCTTTTCCTTCTCTCTCCTCTGGTTCTTTCTTCCTCTCGACTTCCTCTTTCTCTATCTCTAGCTTTCTCTCACTCCTTGACTCCTCTTCTTTCTCTTGTTGTTTCTAGAAATCGTGTGTGTGTGTGTGATGTGCTGGTTGTGATGTGAAAGAGAGAGGGTGGTGGTGGTGGTTTAGGGAGGTAGTGGTAGTGGTGGTTTATGGAGGGGATGGGGTGTGAAGATGAAGTGGGTGGGTCTCGCTAAAAATGGGTGGAGACATATGATTGGCTAAGAGCATTCTCATTTGGGGAACCAAATGTATGTGAGTGTGTCCATCAAATTATATGGGGTGGGTGTTAGTGGTTGTGAGTAGAGGAGAGCGAAAATATTTGGTGGAATCGCTGTTCACCCTATATTTGAAAAGCTAATGTCCACTCCTAAAAATATTTTAATATTTTTGAAAGTGGTTGTGAGTTAGGAGAGAGAAAATATAATGATAAAAGTATGAAAAAGTATTATTATTTTTAAAAGGAGAGAGAAAATTTTAGGGTGAAATATTGATTTTTAGTGTAATTTGATGGAGGAGATTTGATGGAAGAGATAAGAGCACTCATATCTCATCCATCAAATGTATGTGAGTGTGTCCACCAAATTATATGGGGTGAGTGTAAGTGGTTGTGAATGGAGGAGAGAGAGAATATTTTGTGGAAGCATTGTTCCTTCCTAAATATGAAAAGTTACTGTTCACCCCTATATATATTTTAATATTTTTGTAAGTAGTTGTGAGTGAGGAGAGAGAAAATGTAATGATAAAAGTATGATTATTTTAATTAGGAGAGAGAAGATTTAAGGGTGAAGTAGTGATTTTTAGTGTAATTTGATGAAGGATATTTGGTGGATGGGTTGTGAATGCTCTAAGAATACTCTAAGAGGTTAAGTGGGTCCTGTTTGTATTTTATTAATTAATTGATTTTTTTATTTTTATTAAAGTAATGGTAGTTTAGTAATTTTACACCAACCTAACTGGATAATCTAACCTCAGTTAACTCCAGGGACTATTCGAGTTAAGAAACACTAAAAGTTGAGAACTACAGATGTAATTTTTAAAACTTAAGGACTAAATGTGAAATCTAAGTAAACCATAAGGACCATTCAAGCAATTTTCTATTGCAATTCTTTAAGAGTAGATTAAAAATCAAAGTGTCAATGGTGTGCCACTAAAGAACCGGAGAAGTACAAACGAGATTTCAAAAAGTTTATAGGATTAGCAATTAAAATATGTTTAAAATTTAGTGAGGTCGGACGAGTATATATTAACTTTTCTCAATGTAAATGATAGAAATGAAACAACTATATATATAAAGATTTTTGTAAAAGTGGCTATTATCGTGAATGAAAAATAATAATTTTACATACAAATATATAGTCTAAGGACGGTTTTGTCACATGGTCTTAGAGTCATGCAGCTATATAAAACTAGATTATACACCGAGAGTGTCCCAGGTTGAGAAATTTAATATGATACATCAATTTTACATATGAAATAGACTGATGTATAACTCTAATATTAATATCTAACCTAAAACAAATTAACAATGTACAACTCCAATGCTAACACCTAACCTAAAAGAATATAGAACTTTAATGTAACTCTAATATTAACACATATCCTAAAGACTAAACAAATGTACAACTCTAACATACTAATATTGATACCTAACTTAAAACAACATATAACTCTATTAACCTATTCGTACTGATTTAAACATAATTAGTGACTTATCTATACATGATTAACGATTTACCTGAACACTTTGTGTATTTTTTTCCCGTATGAACAAAACCCCACAAAAAATTTTCTCCATTTTTTATATAGCACTATGGTACTCGTTGAAAAGATAATAAAATGCTCGTTAATTTGGTGTAATTTTTTTCCTTTAAAAAATCTCGTATATTAGATATTAACGTTTAAAAATTATGGGAGGAAACAAGAGGGTGAAAAATCCAATTTTGTTTTTAAATTATTTTTTTCCTAAAATATCTCAATGACACATGGGATGACACATAACATACTTAAAAAAGAGAATGCTTCTTTAAGTGTCATGTCATTAAAATGGCTTTGGTTTATTATATGTATAGATAGATAGATTATGATATGATCCCCAAGATAATGTGAGGTTATGGGCCTTTTTTTTCTCAACGAACACATTACCATCTATTTTGTATCAGAAATTCAGAACACATTATATGCCTTATCTTCTAAAGTCTCAAACTTCGTATAAAAAGTGTTCATATCTATATGTTGTCTTTCATTATGTTGAACTAACATTGGTATAAATGATGCCAAATGCCTCAAAAATGGCTTCCAAAGTTGGGGTCCAAGTTTCTCCATGATCAAATAGTTGATTATCCAAAGCTGAGACGTTAACGATCCAAATTGACCATCCACGATTGGCATTCCAAATTCGTAATAAAAATTTGACATTCAATAACTCTTGTAAAAACTTTTATGATTGAAAGTTCATAATGTGTGATCAGTTCCACTTCGTAGTACATTCTTTTTGCTATATGTAGCTCCCACAAATTGAACCTATAATAGTTATAACGTATAACGTGTCAAAGTGTTATTCTAAATACGTAGTTAATAAGCAAATATCCATTTAAAGTATTGCAATTCCATATTGCAAGCTTTTAAAAAGGTGAAATTATTACTTAAATGAGTTAATTTTTCGACTCAAACTATGTCACAAAAAGACCGTGTATATATATATATCTATATCTATCTATATATATATATATTGCAAAGAGATTAATCCTACATGTCATACTCTTATGCAATCTCTCCTTTGAGAGATGCCACATAAGATGTGATGTGACAACTCTAAACCAATTAAAAAAAAGAAATAAATATGATTTAACATAATCTATTATAATCTTTAACCTAATCTTTTAAATACCTAATCTACTAAATCTAAATATTAATACTTTATTATTTTATCTCTCCGGTTTCCTCCCCTAACTTTTAAACGTTAATATCTTTTATATACGAGATTTTTTAAAGAAAAAAATTACACCAAATTAACGAGCGTTTTATTATCTTTCCAACGAGTACCATAGTGCTATATAAAAATCGGAGAAAAAATGACTATTTTTTGTAACCCGACAGGTATTGTGTCGAGTTTGGGAGTAATTTAAAAAAAAATTGTGGGTTTGGGTCGGGTCTGGGATTAGGTGATACCCGACCCGATTACCCGAAACAACATACCCAAATACCCGAACTACATACCCGATCATATACCCATGAATTTTTTAACGCATCACATAACCCTTAGACTAATGCGTTCGATATTTCAATAATTAACTTTTGTTTTCTTATTTCATGTTAGTTCTTTTAGAATGATTGATTACAAACTTCCGAATTCATTTGTAAGGGCACTAGATTTATACCCTGGCGCAGAGATTCGTTTTTTTATATTTGAATATGATAACTTATGGCAGAGATTTGTTTAAAATAATAATAATAATAATAATATATTTTATTATGTTATATTAAATATTTCAACCCGGGACGCTCCCGGGATAAAAACTAGTATATATATATAGGATTTGGTTCAAATGAGAATCTTTCCTCAAATTGAGAACTAGAGAACCATTCTGGGCCATACATTTCTCTAAGGCAAAAAAAATTTATTTATTTATTTATTTATTTATTTATTTTTTTTTTTTTTTTTTGCAAAAATTGCTGCTTTATATGTAAGGAAATTTTTTTTTTTTTTGTATTTTTTTTAAGTATACACATGTGTATAATTGCATTATACACATATGTATAGCTGAAAAATGTTATATACACATATGTATAATTGCTATATACACATATGTATAATTGACATATACACATATGTATAAATGAAAAAAAAAATCAAAAAAATAAAAAAAATTTTTTTTTTTTTTTTTGCCTTTATATGAAATGTGTGGCCCAGAATGATTCTCTCAGTTCTCAAATAGGGGTTGGTTCTCTTAGGATCCCTACCCTATATATATATATATATATAGGGTTAGGATCGTGAGAGAACCACATTGAGTTGTGAGAACTAGAGAACTCTTGTGGACCATTGATTTGGATGATCCTATGGTTGAGATCATTGTTTTGAAAACCGGACCGGACCGGCCGGTCGGACCGGGCTCCGGGGCCTGGACCGGTCCGGTTCGGGTAGTCGGACCGTTTTTGCAGCGAACCGGGGTTGAACCGGTGAACCGGCCGGTCGGACTGGAAACCGGACCGGTCGGACCGGATTTTTTAATTTTTTTTAATTTTTTTTTAATTTTTTTTTGTTTTTTGGGCCGGTTTGTCGAACCGGTCGGACCGGTCGAACCGGTGAACCGGCCGGGGGTCCGGTTCGACGTCCGGTCCGGTTCTGAAAACCTTGGTTGAGATTTAATCTTGATATTTTTTTTGTCTTTACATGCTAATTAAATAATTATTAGTATATTTTAATACAAAAAGTACATTAAGGGGCATTTTAGTAAAAGCACCATGAAAGAGAAAATAATTATTATAATACTATTTTAATTTTTATTTAATTATTTAAAAAAATCATTTTTTAAAATAAATCTGATGAGATGATCTATCCTGATTTACATTGGTGTGATTATTTACACCAGTGTAAATCTGCCATACACAAAAATATGTTGTAAAAAACCAAACACAACTCATATAATGCGGATGATTTACACCAGCGTAAAATTGTGTCATACACAACTTATACAAAAAATACACTAGTTTAAAAAACCAAAACTAGAAAATACTACAATACATTAATATTTACAAAAAATGATAATACATTAATATTTACACTGGTGTAACTGATGCTTACACCAGTGTTTTCTTACAAAATGATACTACAGGTGGTGTAAAAAATAACCACCAAACATCTATACATTCATATTTACACTAGTGTAAACTGATATTTACACCAGTGTTTTCTTACATCATACTACACCATCATCGTCGTCTTCACAGCATCATCCCCTCAAACGAAAAACATCATCATCTTCGTACCGAGCTATCAAACAAACCATCCACAACAACAAAACAACTAAATATTAGAAATCAGACAAATTATTAACACTTGTACAATATGTTCAAATTTTATCAAATTTAAACTCTAGTAATTCCATATGTGTTTACATCACCTACCCATTCCCAAAAATAAAAATAATAATGAAATAATAACAGAAAAATAATAATAATAATAATAATAACAAAATAACATAAAAAAAATAATAACACCGGTGTAATAATAATAATAATAATAATAATAATAATAATAACAAAAAATAAAAATAATAATAATAACAAAATAACAGAAAATAAAAAAAATAAAAGAAAATAATAATAATAATAACAAAAATACTAATAATAATAATATTAAATAATAATAATAACAAATAATATTAATAATAATAATAATAAAAATAATAACAAATACCTGTCAATCGAACCACCACCTTCATCGGACCACCGTCGAGCACCACCTCCCCACCGTCAAACCCTCTAACCCTCACCACCGTCAAACCCATCGCCGTCACCGTCACCATCGTAGATCTGTTCAGATCCACCGTCCCCCTACCCCCTCCGCCCGTCCCCTGCCACCTTCACCATCAGTGTCGTCGTCGTTCACCACCACCTTCAAAATAACAACCCCACCACAGCCCCCACCTACCACCACGATCCTAACCCCCCACCGGTCACCACCATGTCGAGCCACCTGCAAAACCCACCATTAAAAAACCTCTTCAAAAACCCTCTGCAACCCACGATCTGCAAAACCCACCATGTTCGTCTTCAACCCCCACGTCTGTCGCCCCTGCAAACCACCGGTCACCCAAAAACCCACCATCATCAACCCCTCTGCAACCACCATCCACCATCACCGGTGGAGAGAGAGAGAGAGAAGAAAGAGAGAGAGAGAGAGAGAGAGGGGGGGAGAGACGAGAGAGAGCAGAGAGAGAGAGGGTGAATTTTTAGAGAGAGAGAGAGAGTGATTTTTTTAAAAAAAATCAGTAAAGCTTGTTATTTAAAAGGTGATTGGGGTGGGGTGGGGTGGGTAGGGGATGGTAATTTACTATCTTACCCTTTTATTATTATATTGATAATATGGTTATGTGTGGTCAAGATGAGTTCTCTAGTTCTCACAACTCAATGTAGTTCTCATATGATCCGGATCATATATATATATATATATATATATATATATATATATATATATATATATAAATATGGATTTGGTTCAAATGATAACTTTTCCCCAAATTGAGAACTAGAGAACCATTCTGGACCACACATTTCTCTAAGGCAAATTTTTTTTTTTTTTTTTTTTTTTTTTGCAAAAATCGCTGCTTTATATGTAAGGAAAAAAAAATTTTAATTTTTTTTGTATTTTTTTCCAGTATACACATGTGTATAATTGCATTATACACATATGTATAATGCAATATACACATATGTATAACTGAAATATACACATATGTATAGCTGAAAATTGCTATATACACATATGTATAATTGCTATATACACATATGTATAATTGACATATACACATATGTATAAATGAAAAAAAAATCAAAAAAAATAAAAAAAAAATTTCCTTGCATAAAAATGTGCGATTAAAGCAAAAAAAAAAAAAAAAAAATTTTTTTTTTTTTGCCTTTATATGAAATGTGTGGCCCAGAATGGTTCTCTCAGTTCTCAAATAGGGGTTGGTTCTCTTAGGATCCCTACCTATATAAATATAAATAAATAAAAGAATTGCAACCTAAAATACGTCTAATAAAGGTGTGAAGTTGTGTGGCAAACTATAAATAATGAGAAAATAATATTTTAAATTGATTTTGTAAACATGTATAGTAAGAAAGTTTTGACATTAGAAAAATTTTGAGAGAAAACCAAAAGTCTAAAATCATGCATCTATCTATATCTATATCTATATATATTGTAAAGGGATTAATCTTACATGTCATAATTTTATGCAATCTCTCCTTTAAGAGTTGTCACATAGGATGTGATGTGGCAACTCTAGACCAATTAAAAAAAAAGAATAAATATGTTTAACCTAATCTATTAAATACCTAATATACTAAATGTAAGTATTAAACATTTATTATTTTCTCTCTCATGTTTCCTCCCATAAATTTTAAACATTAATCTATATTATCTAATTAAGGAGGAGTGATGGCCAAGATTGTAATTTTGTCAAGCATCCAACTATTAAAGCAATGTACAATTGAATTATGCTTATATAATGAGGGTATAATTGGAACTTTATGGACATTTAAGACACTTACAAGGGTAGAATGGTAAATTTAGCATAATCCAACACCTCACATCCTAAAATCTTATCCCAATTCTACCCTCATGTCCAACTTTTAGAACACAAAATACAACCTATGATGCATCTTAAATGTGAAACCTTTCAACCCCTTATAATCATCAACCTCTCATAATCATCAACCTTTCATCATTATTATCATTAATTCATTAGTAACTCCTTCCTCTTATATATCTATATATTATCTATGTGGGGTCAACAACAACAATAATCACCACATAAATCACCAAACCTAATTCTTTGGTTTCTTACCTCAAAACCCTTCTATCATCACAGGTTCCTTACCGTATCGTTCATTTTATTTTTCATTTTTTTTCTCACTATGGCATTTCATTAAATCTTGGTATGCAAACATTATTTCCTATCTGTATCTTTCGTTTTATTGATTGTTTTCTTTTTTTTTTCTCTATGGCATTTTATTGAATCTTGATACGCAAACATTATTTCCACTGAAGCTTGATACGTAAACATTGTGATGTTAATTAGTATTTTTTTAGGAATCTTGATTTAGTTGGTCAAATAGTTTTTTTAACCATAAAACTGTGTTAATGGAAAAAAATGAGTTCGTGGATTTATGGTGATTGATGATAATTGACAGGTGGGATTAATAGTCTCTAAATGGCAAAAGATGGATTCAAGATCACCGGGGATAACACGAAAGGTCTCATTATCTTCTTATACTCTTATAAAGATTTTCAATAGCAGAGGTGATTTTTGTTTTAAGTACCAATTTTTATACGTATCAAGCATTTTGCTACCTGTTGTTTATAAGACTCAATACGTGTTATCTCTTTATGTTTTTATTCCCTTGATTTTGATTCTTGACTCTTTAGTACTTTTCTATCATCATCAATTTTATGTTTTATTTTGCAAATATCTATATATCTATATCTATACTTAATTATAAAGCATTTGAGAAGGATTCCAACCAAATTTAAGTAAATACTACATATTATGCTTATGGTACAACAACTTAATGAAGTTAGTAAGAGGGCAAAATTGTCTTTTCATATAAATATTAAATTGAATAATGAATAATTATTTTATATACATTATGATCACATTAATTTTGCATTACTTGACATTAAGAGTATTGAATTGCTTTAATTCTTTTCCTTGCTTTGTAACTGTACAAGTGTGTGGGATGAAACTTTCTATGCTCGTACCTGCCACTTGTTCCTAAATCTTTGCTTGGAGTAAAGATTATCAGTAATCTTGAGTAAAGGAAGCATTTTTTGCTACCGCTAAGAGGATTTAGTTTATATAATTAATATTTCTTTTTTATAAACATATATATTAAGGTGACTATACATATTCTAACTCTTATATACCATTAAGTTTGTATATTAATTTTATGTCTCAATAAATAGAGGCTTATTGTATTTGGTATAACTCATTGATTTAAAAAAAAATAGTATAAAGAGTTATGATATAATGGTGACTATTCATATTCTAACTCTCATATACCATTAAGTTTGTATTAATGTTGTATCTCTATAAATATAGGCTTATTGTATTTGGTATAACTCCTTGATTAAGAGCTCTCTCATTTTTCATCTTATCTTTCTTTGTATAATCTTTGTTCTTATGTTTACATACATTGTATAGTGGTTGCTAGGAATAACCATTGAGAATACATGAAATGGTAGCATGTTGCTATAAACTTTAACAACTCATGTTCCTCATTGAGATATAGCATAAACGAGAAACACACAGGACGTGAAGTAGAGTGTATTACAAAGGGAAATTGTGGACAACGATGGAAAATTCGTGCATCATGAAACATGTCAGTGACTTAACACAGATAAAAGCACTCTCATTTTGTAATACGATTAAGCTCATTGTTTGTTTGATTTCGCATGTATGTTGGTGACAATGGACTCTAGCATCTAGGACAGTTTGTGGTAGTTTGATGTTGTAATTTGAATCTCTAATCTATTTCACATCCATTCGAACTGAAACGTCACAACACGGATGGCTTCCATGTTATTGTTACAAAACCAAGTGCATTAACTTTCCTTGTATTCATTACATTTATTACGAGTAAAAGTTACTATAATTTCCTACATACGCTCTCTTCGTCATGTCATGTACAAAGAACAAGACAAAAGCAAGACTAATTATATTGAAGTGAACAGGTTATTAGGTTAACAAAACAACAATAATAAATACACAACAATACTAAATCTATGTAAATGCTATACACATTGCGTATCTAGGTTTAGATTACCAAATAAAATTAATATTTTATTTATATAAAGAAATGCTTAGAAAGTCCACAAGTTTTACTGTATATAATATTAATATATCTTATTAACGTAGCTTAAAGCACCTATAACTCTCTAATTACTCTACATTTTTTCATAAATTGTTAACTCTTACAGCTTATAACTGTTTGATAATCTTCATCCTTTTTTACAACTCATAAACTATAATACTTGGTTAGATATATTATGATAAGCATATGTAGTGGTTGCATTGTAGGTGATAGCCCAAGAGGTAACCCAGCCCACGTTGGGTCAACATACGACATGGGTGGGACAATTCAAACATCGGCCTGGATCTCAGGTAAACATAAACAAGAATTCAACCAAATTGGCTCAACTTCTTCTTCGTTAAACAAAAATGCAGACATCGAAGTTCATCATTTGTTTTTGACATAATTATCAACTTATGTTTGAAACAAAACATTAATAGAGATTAAAAGGTGGGTATCGGTTACCTATGAAAGAGTCTGTAGGCATAAGCCCTTACAAGAGTTAATAAATTGTGTAATATACATACATGGTCCTTTGCCTAATTAAGTAAAATTTTAATTTTAGCCTTTTGGCAAGAATAATTTATATGTTGGACCCTCATGATAAATTAGTTGCAAAGTCTAACCAAATCAAGTTAAGCAAGCCAACTCGATTTTTGATCAAGTCGAGCTCGAGTTTAAGATTCCAGCTTGATTTTAAATTAGAGTCAACCCAAGCCAACTCGGTAGGAAGTGCAAATCAAGCTCGAGCTAGCTTTAGCTCGACTCAACCTTTAAGTTTTGGGTTCCCGCTGCATCGCGCGGGCACCCACTAGTCTATATTATCTTATTAAGGAGGAGTGATGGTCAAGATTGTCATTTACATTTTCGTACAACTTAAGAAGCAACATGTACAACATACTTAAGCAAAAAATTTAAGGGTATTTTGGGCATAATTGTGACAATTAAAACACTTAGAAGGTTAAAATTGTAATTTTATCATAACCTCATACTCACAACTTAAAAACTTATTCCAACCTTACCCCCATGGTATATGATTGATCAAAAAACCATTAATGTAATAAATTTCTTAAATGTAAGAATGTGAAGAGTCTATGAACATCATAAATTATGCTTAGATTTTTTAAATGGCTTGGCTTTGTTGGTTTTTTTTTTTTTTTTTGGTTGGATTAAGAAGAAGAAGTTGATTCAATTGGGGGAATGGCAATGAAAGGAAGGATATACCTGAAAAGGAATTGGTAAACCGGAGAGGATAAGGTCTTTGAGAAGTTCACAGCCTAATCCACTAGCACCTACTACACATATTCTTGAAAAATATACACACATATTCTTGAAGATCGTCCCTCAACTACATAAATAACAACAGAGAGGTTAGCTTATTAGCTTAACTACATAAATAATTAATTGATTTAATATAATATTAGTGAATGAATAATTCAACCTTTAGTGGATTTTTTTTTTGTTTTTATAGGCCCCTAGCCCAATTTACAGCCCCTTTTTATCACCGTCTTAATTCTTTGCTCCTAAAAAAAACCATATCTATATTATCTATATCTATATTTAATTTGGAGTTTTTTTTGTTTTTGCTAATTTGGGTGCAGAATTTCAAGATGGTTACAAAAAATATATATGAGGTACCTTTACAATCAGTATTAACGGATTTACATAAATCAGAATTTCAAGATGGGTGCAGAATTTCAAGATGGTTACAAAAAACATGTATGAGGTACTCTTTGACCTGATTTCTAATTTGTTGACTTCTTTTTTTTTACACATTTGATCTCATATCTAAAGCTGCAAAACTTTTGTATTTCGTGTTTTTATTTAGTTGCTTGCTGTGAAGAGGTTGGGACAAAAAGGTAATCAGTCGACAAAAGGAGGAAGAGTTTATTGATCTTATTAATGATTTGATAAAATTCGGCATGCGAATGTTGTTGAACTCATGGGTTACTTGTTCTGAGCATGGTCAACGATTATTAATTTACGAGTATTGCGGCGGTTAGGCCCTCTAGGATGCGTTACACGCGAATGATGATTATAAAAGCAAATTTTCATGAAGTATGCGCATAAGATTGGCAAAGGAATTCTCTTGCAACCAGCAGGTTTGATACCTAGATTTACTTGCTAATATCAACATGAATTATTCGATTATTCGTTTGTTGTTCGATTTTTTATACCTTTTATAGTAGTTAATGATTGTCTTGTGCTAAGTGATGCTATTAATTTCTATTTTTTGATTCGTCAACCCGGTGTGCATATATTTGTAGTTTCTATAAAATTTAATGAACTCTCACAATCTCACTTTCATGTGGTGTCTTAGCATAACTACAGTAATCATATTTCATATTTTCGTTTTTATTATTTGGTGATTTTTATTGGCTATCTGAATCTAAGATGACAAAAAAAAAGGAACTATGGCACCAAGCAGTGAAAATCAATCTCTAGATGATACTAATATTTTTGCCACTATAATTACCTACAAAGTTTTATTTGGTTTGTTGTGCTAATATTTTTGATACTATGTTTTGTTGAATAAAGTAAAATGTCGTAAACCCGGGTTGTGGTTCGTAATCAACATCATAATTGAATATAATATAAATCGAGACACCTGCCGCAACGCGCGGACATTCCTTCTAGTATCTTTTATATACGAGATTTTTTAAAGAAAAAAAATTACACCAAATTAACGAGCATTTTATTATCTTTCCAACGAGTACCATAGTGCTATATAAAAAACGGAGCAAAAAAACGACTATTTTTTTGTAACCCGACATGTATTGTGTCAGGTTTGGGATTAGTTTAAAAAAAATTGTGGGTTTGGGTCGGGCCAGGGATTAGGTGATACACGATCCAATTACCCGAAACCACATACCCAAATACCCGAACTATATACCCGATCATATACCCATGAATTTTTTAACGCATCACATAACTCTTAGACTAATGCGTTCGATATTTCAGTAAATAAGTATTTTTTCTTATTTCATGTTATTTCTTTTTAGAATGATCGATTACAAACTTCCGAATTCATTTGACAATATATAATATTTTGTAATGGCACTAGATTTATACCCCGGCGTAGAGATTTGTTTATTTTTTATATTAGAATATGATAACTTATGGCAGAGATTTGTTTAAAATAAATAATAATAATAATAATAATATTCATTAATCATATATTGGCAAGTAATTAATTATGTTGTCATATTAAATATTTTATTATGTCATGTTAGATATTTCAAGTCGGGACGCTCCCGGGATAAATACTAGTTAATTGTATAAAAATAAACATACAACTAAGATACGGACAATTTTAGTTGATAATTATAAAATTCACTAAAAAGTTAATGAAAATTGGGGAAATAAAATTATAAGCAAATTCCTCCAAAAAAAAAAAAAAGAATAATTTCCTGTAATAGTTATAACTTATAACGTGTCAAAGTGTTATTCTAAATACGTAGTTAATAAACAAATATTCATTTAAAGTATTGCAATTCCATATTGCAAACTTTTAAAAATGTGAAATTATTACTTAAATGAGATAATTTTTCAACTCAAACTATGTAACAAAAAGATCATTTATATTTATAGATATATATAAAAGAATTGCAACATAAAATACCTCTAATAAAGGTGTGAAGTTGTGTGGCAAACTATAAATAGTGAGAAAATAATATTTTAAATTGATTTTGTAAACATGTATATATATATATATATATGGTTACGTAGTTTGTGATATGATTGATTAGAATTAGGTTACGTAGTTTGAGGGGTCATGTATTATATATAGGGATTATGTTTAATGAAATAATGAAGCAATTGAGCATTCTCGTATCATTCCTCTAAAAAGATCCTCTCATCCCCTCGCAATCCTCTCCTTCCCTACCCCTCATCCGGCTGCATTCTCTAATAGTATATCTCAAGCTTTTCCGGTACCCGATATATGGATCTTTCATTCATGAAATCTTGCTTCGGTTTGGTTATTGTTGTCCATGTTCTATCTGGTACGTATCTTTGTTAATTTTTAGTTATGAATCACTAAAGTATAGGACAAGGTAAGGTTAGCATAAATTGATGCCTAAGGTTCTGTTTATTTACTTACATTCTTGTAATTCGTTAAAAAAAGGTGTCGCACAAGCATGTTTGTGTATTAGTGATGCATATAATAGATGTTAAGAGCATAACTGTTATATTAGTGATGCATATACTTGAAGCTAGAGCATAACTTTTATGATCCTTTATATTTATAATGAATGTTGTGTTTTCCGCGACTTTTCCCGCCAACGAGTACTCTTATGCTTTTCTACTTTTAAAAATGTCACAATCTTTTCGATAAATAATTTGGTTAGTGAAGATTTTCGATAAACCAGAAGACCAAAAGAAGATGACGTGTGTTCGCAGGGCGAGAATGAAGTATCCATCTTTGTTTTGTTTCTGACTACCCATTATGATGTTTTATTTTTTTATTTTTAGTACAAACAATACATTTTACCTTCTATCAAAAATAATAGAAAGAGAACATTTCTCACAAACAAAACAAATGGTAGAGTAATAAATACAAGAATGATGTTGCAACTAAATGACTATAAAAACATAATAAGTTAATTATTTGTTTCATTCAATATACGTACTGTGTTTGAAACTCACAAACTCAAAAACTGTCAATAATCAACATATTATTATCTAACCAAATTAGTTATTCTGGACATGAACTACATTAGATAAATTAAGTTAAAAACCAAGCGACTTGTCGATTAATTTAGAGTGATCAACAGCCACAAATCCGTTTTTGGTTTTAAGCTCCTTGAGTAGTTTGACAACATCGAGCATAGTAGGTCGCTTAATTCCTTGGCTGATCATTCGTGCATGCTTGCGCGATAGCCAGCATTTGATCCTTCCACGTCCATGAACCATAGAAACAACACGGGTCAAGTACCTCGGACTCCTTCCTATTTGCAACCATGGCTCGCACCCATCCTACAAGATTCTCACCACCCTCACCATCCGCTTGTCCAGTTACCAGTTCTAACATCACCACCCCGAAGCTATAAACATCCCCTTTAGTTGTCGCCACCATTTTCTGACCATATTCTGGTGGAATATTGTATCCAAATGTACTCTCACATGCACTGATTATCCGGGCAGACACCCGTGGCTCGAGCCTGCTGTCCAACAAGATGTTGCTTGACTTAATATCTCTGTGAATGATACGGGGAATGTTATAAAACATGAATCAAGCACATATCAAATGATTAAAGCCTTTATTACTGATAGAAAAGAAATACTGAAACCCTAAAACAAGACTTTTCAATCTATTACAAAAGACAACCTCTCTACGAATAACACTCACACCCAAGATCATAAACTAAACACTAAGGAACGAAAAAGATTCAAGACGAATCAATAACCAGAAACCCTAGGAGATGATCTAGAGAGAATAAAAGAGAAGACAAAGTACAGAGATCAAAAAGTGATCTCGAGACACAGACTCAAGCTATTTATAGCTGGACGAGTTGTGTTTCTTCTGATGATCAAACGGATAGGATTAGATCAATCCAACGGCCAGGAGTAAGTTGTGCTTTCTCCCACGGATTGCCAAATCAGCAAGATATATACGTAAACATAATGGGCCTTCTTAAACACAATGGGCCAGACTAAAAATTATCTTGCTGTTGGGCCTTTACTACTGAACTGGACATCTGGACTATTTCGTGGGCTCTTGAACTCTTTTATCAACAAGCAGCTACAACTTGATCTACAATATCTACAAGCCTCGAACATCAACCTCGAACATCTTAATCAATCTGCCCAACAACATTTCTTTGCCTCGAACATCTTGATCAGTAATACCTGCAAAATATCCTTATGCAAAATATCAAAATAAACTGAAAATCAACCAAAAAACCTTGACCCATAATATACAAGTTGAACATCTAACACCACCTCTTTTAACACCCCCCCCCCCCTCAACTTGTCAAACCAAATGGGTCAAATAAATTCAATTTTTGACAAAGCTCATCATGCTTCCCAGACAAAAGACCTTTTGTCATCAAGTCAGCAACTTGACTTTCTGTATCAATTTTGATAGTTTTAATAACACCTTTTGACACATGATCTCTTAAAAAGAAAAGATCAACATCAAAATGTTTTGTTCTTTCAAAAAAGACTGGATTAGAGGCTATTGCTAAAGCAGATGAACTATCACAATAAAGTTCAATTGGTAAATCAATTTTTTGATTCAATTCTTCACAAATATGAATTAACCAAATCAACTCACAAGTAGTTGCACATAAAGATCTAAATTCAGCCTCAGCTGAAGACCTAGAAACTGTAGTTTGTTTCTTACTTTTTCAGGATATCAAGTTTTTTCCCAGGAAAACACAAAAACCAGTAATGGATTTTCTGGTTTCTTGGCACTTAGCCCAATCAGAGTCTGAGTATGCCTTGACAGTCATACTACCAGATCTCTCAAATAATAAACCCTTACCAGGAGACTTTTTTAAATATCTTAAAAGTCTTAAAGCTATTCTTAAGTGTCCCTCTGTTGGTTTATGCATATACTGACTGAGAAAATGAACTGCATATGAAATATCTGGTCTAGTGTGAGCTAAGTATATTAACTTTCCAATCAATTTTTGATATCCAGTAATGTTTTTCAAAACTGTTTCATGATCTTTACAAAATTGAGTAACAACATGATGTTGCTCTATGGGATTATTTACTGGCTTACTAGCAGTTAACCCATATTCACTAAGAAGTTCCAAACAATACTTTCTTTGTGATAAACAAACACCATTACCAGTTTTAATCACTTCAATTCCTAAGAAATATTTTAGCTCTCCTAGATCTTTTATTAAAAATTTTGATTTCAAACAATCTTTAATTCTAACTATTTCATCAACATCATTTCCAGTTACCACTATATCATCCACATACACCAACATAAACACAATTTTTGATTCTTTGAAACTATAGAATAAAGAGTAGTCACATTTAGATTGAATAAATCCTAAACTAGTTAAAACACCTACCAGTTTTTCATTCCACATACGTGGGGCCTGTTTCAATCCATATAATGACCTCTTTAGTCTACAAACTCTAGTTTCACCTTTAGAGAAATAACCATCAGGCAATGCCATATACACTTCTTCATTTAAATCACCATAAAGAAATGCATTATTAACATCAAGTTGACACAAATCCCAGTTATACTCTACAGCTAAAGCTAAAACAGTTCTAACTGTAACAAGTTTAACCACGGGAGAAAAAGTTTCTTCAAAGTCAATACCTTGTTTTTGACTGAAACCTTTTGCCACTAGCCTAGCCTTATATCTCTCTACCTCCCCAGAAGACTTATATTTAATTTTGTATACCCATTTGCACCCTACAACACTTCTACCAGGTGGTAAATCTACCAAATCCCGGGTATCATTCCTATTTAGTGCTTCTATCTCCTCATTCATGGCTGCTATCCAGTTCTGGTCCTGAATAGCTTCATTAAAACTTTGAGGTTCAACCCCTTTGTTTAATGAGGAGACAAAACACTTAGCTTCAAAGGATAATCTAGCATAATTAACCACCTTATCTATACTATACTTAACTTTTCCCCCTAGGACATATTCATTTAAGTTCTTTGGTAAGACAGACTCCCTAGCTGACCTTCTAAGTATGGTTTGAGAATGTGACTTGTTCTGAATGTTTCCCTTAGAATTTTGGCTTTTATCCTTTGCAGGTGTCACACCCTCAACCTTGTCTGGTCTGATGTCACTATCTCTGGGTTGCTCAGATCCTGAAGACCCTTGTTGAGCACCACCAGTTTGCTCAGATTCAAATGAATCTTTTTGAGTCACACTTGGCTGCTCAGATCCTAAGGATCCTTGCTGAGCCATACCATCAGGACTGTGACCAACAGACGACTGTTGAGTCCCATGTGTCTCTGCATCTATGTTTTGACCATTATCATCATTGGGAAGGTCTTCACTATTTGGGTCTATGGTCTCATAGTTGTCAAAAAAATTTAAGTTTGTTATTTCAAAGTTAATGACTTCATTGAACACTTTTGAAACATTATCTTCTTTAAAAGGAAATACTGTCTCAAAAAACTTAACATCTCTTGAATAGTAAGTTTCCTTAGTTTCCAAACTAAAAACCTTATAACCCTTCTTTTCAGTAGAATATCCCAAAAATACACATTTATCTGACCTACTAGTAAGTTTGTCAGGATTATTCAAAACAGTGCAGAAACACAAACACCCAAATAGTTTTAAATGGTCCAAAAAAGGTTCAAATCCATACACTACCTCATAAGGAGTCTTGCCACCTAGAACACATTAAGGAGTCCTATTGATTAAATAACCAGCAGTCAAGACACAATCAAACCAAAATCTAATAGGAACATTACTCTGAAACAATAGTGACCTAGCAACATTCAATAGATGCCTGTGTTTTCTCTCAACTATGCCATTTTGTTGAGGAGTGTAGGTGCAAGATGTCTGATGAACTATTCCTTTATCTTTACAAAATCTTTCAAATTGAAAATTTGTAAACTCAGTTCCATTATCTGTTCTAAAACATTTCACTCTCCTTTTAAACTGTGTTTCAAGAATATTATAAAAGTCTTGAACATTTAAAAAAACTTCAGTTTTAGATTTCATCAGACATACCCATACAGCCCTTGAACAATCATCAACAATAGTGAGAAAATACTTGAATCCTTCTCTACTACTAATCCTATATGGACCCCAAACATCTAAATGAACAACTTCTCCCAATTCAAGTGTCTTATGATCACTTAATGGGAAAGGTTCTCTATGCTGCTTAGCTTTGAGACAAACTTCACATGGACTCCCATGTTTATCAGGCAAACTAAGATTTAATTTTGTCTTAAAACCCTTAATAGCCTGATCAGAAGGATGTCCCAATCTGCCATGCCATAGATCAGAGTTAATACTAGAACTAAAACACACCTTACTGGTTACACATGAAAGACCACAGTAGTACAGACCATCCACCTGACTACCAGTCACCAGGATTTTCTTGGTTATTAAATCCTGTATGTAACATTTATGTTCATCAAAACCTATAAACAACTTATTGTCCTTTGCAAGCTTATAAACAGAAATTAAGTTTACTGAATATTCAGGTACTACAAAGACATCTTTTAAAATAACATTGTTAGCTAGTTTAATATTACCAATCTTGGTTACCAAAGCATCAATCCCATTGGGATGTTTTACTCTTATATTAAACTCAGTGACATTAATACAATCTGTTAAATCAATATCATCTTTAACCATATGCTGGTTAGCACCTGAATCAGTAATCCATCCTTTATTTCTTTTATTTATACCACTTGCAAAGCTAAACATAGGTTTAAACCAACTATTTGCACAAAAAGGTATAGACACACCACCTGTCACATGACAGCTCTGGTTTCCTTCACTTGATTTTTCTCCTATCAGACTTAACAGTTTATTAATCTGATCACTAGTTAAAGAGTTAAGTGTCATGTCTGTATTATCAGATGTAGAGGATTGGTTTGCAACTACCTTCTTTCCTTGATTGCCTCTTGGTCTCATCCAAGAGGGGTAACAAATTATTTCAAAACACTTTTCAGCTGTATGACCAATCTTTTGACAATGAGTACATTTTAGATTTTGATTTGCTACCTTATTAGTCCTTTTAAAATCCAAATTTCCTTTGGCTAACAAAGCCATAGACTGAGATTTTTTACTTCCTGTGGAAGAATTTCTATGTGACTCCTCACGGGAAACCACAGAGAAAGCTTCCTTTACAGAAGGCAAAATCTCTTTAGTAAGTAAATTTGTTCTAACAGACTGGTAAATACCATCTAAACCCATTAAAAACTGCATTAGTTTAATTAGATTATTAAAATCATTAAACTCCTTAGTTGCACTACAACTACAAGTAGGCAGTTGCAAGATTTGGTCCAATTGCCTCCACATCATATTTAACTTGTGATAATATTCAGACACAGAAGATCCATTTTGACTAAATGAGTTAATCTTTTGATACAAATCAAAGACCACAGAACCATCTATTTTGTCATAAGTTTCTTTTAGTTCAAACCAAACTTCACTAGCCAATTTAGAAAACACATGACCCATATATAGATCTTCACTTATAGAATTTAAAATCCAAGTCATTACTATTGAATTACATCTGTCCCACTGATTAGCTAACACTTCATCAGTATCTGATTTTACACAAGTTTTATCAATAAAACCCCATTTGTTTTTTACTCTTAAAGCAAGTTGCAAAGCATTAGACCAAACTGTGTAATTTTCTGTACCTCTCAACTTTATTGTTATAATACTAATATTAGCAGAGTCACTTGGATGTAAGTATAGAGGATCACTTGCATCCAATTTGCTAATCAAAGTTACATTACCCTGCCCATTACCACCAGAAGAGGGGTGACCTTCTTCCTTATCACCCATGACTGACTCAATTCAATCACTTAAAAACAAACAAGCAGAAAACAATATTAAGACAGAAAACACAATTCCTAAACAGGCGAAACCGTGTCAGTGATCCAGATTCCTGGTTCGTCACTCAAATGGTGCCAGGACAAGTCTTAACACGGGAGCCTGGTCTATCTATACTCACACACAACTTATCAAAGAAAACAAATTATAAAAACAAACCAAAACAATCAACAGACAATCAAAACAATGAACACTTATTGAGCCTATACCGGTCCACCCTAACCCGGTCAGTTGCTCCTAAAAATAAAAGAAAATAAAAGAGTTGAAACGATCTCACCAGAGCAAAGCACTCCAAGCCAAGTTCAAAACCTATAACCTTCACTTAGGATTATAGATCTGAACAGAAAAATAAGCACTCCTTCTTCAAGTCTTAGAACAATAACCTTCACTTAGGGTTATGTCCAAGAGCCAGGCACAGCTCCCTAGACGAACAAATCACCACAACCCTTGGGTGATACAGAGTTTTTCACCCAAATATTTCTTCACCAGTAATCAAGAAGATCTTGACTCACAACCTTTGTAATGAACAGATCTGCAATAGGACTTAAGATGCACAGCGGATACTCAGAAACCCTAACCCTAATAATAGATCACCCAAGACAAACGTATCAGAGCTCTGATACCATGTTATAAAACATGAATCAAGCACATATCAAATTATTAAAGCCTCTATTACTGATAGAAAAGAAATACTGAAACCCTAAAACAAGACTTTTCAATCTATTACAAAAGACAACCTCTCTACGAATAACACTCACACCCAAGATCATAAACCAAACACTAAGGAACGAAAAAGATTCAAGACGAATCAATAACCAGAAACCCTAGGAGATGATCTAGAGAGAATAAAAGAGAAGACAAAGTACAGAGATCAAAAGGTGACCTCGAGACACAGACTCAAGCTATTTATAGCTGGACGAGTTGTGTTTCTTCTGATGATCAAACGGATAGGATTAGATCAATCCAACGGCCAGGAGTAAGTTGTGCTTTCTCCCACGGATTGCCAAATCAGCAAGATATATACGTAAACATAATGGGCCTTCTTAAACACAATGGGCCAGACTAAAAATTATCTTGCTGTTGGGCCTTTACTACTGAACTGGACATCTGGACTATTTCGTGGGCTCTTGAACTCTTTTATCAACAAGCAGCTACAACTTGATCTACAATATCTACAAGCCTCGAACATCAACCCCGAACATCTTAATCAATCTGCCCAGCAACATTGCTTTGCCTCGAACATCTTGATCAGCAATACCTGCAAAATATCCTTATGCAAAATATCAAAATAAACTGAAAATCAACCAAAAAACCTTGACCCATAATATACAAGTTGAACATCTAACACCACCTCTTTTAACAGGGAACAAAACCATGATGTAGTACATGTCAAAAATAATTATCTTAAGCCTCTAGCGTGCTAGCTTGTTTCGACTTAACATGTCAAAAAGAAGAACTTTTAACACCCAATAATAATAACAATGAAACATCTATGTATTTTAATATCTCTCTTTCATGAAAATTGATTATATGGCACATAGATATCTGCAAACAATAGTGCATGCATGCATGTATACACAATCGAGTATGTTAACGGCTTAAATATGTGAAACAGTTGCCGCAAGAAATGATCCTTTCCAAGGTCAGTTTTCAAGGAGTAGAGAGCTTGGCGACCGTCTCGTCAATGCAACCAACACAACGCCAAGCCTATTGGTCTCACCTCAAGGTAATTAATAACATGATACTAATTAAGCATTGGGAGGGGTAAAGTGGACGATCACACAGGACCAACTTTTGCCGGGATATAAATCTGGTATATATATGTTTGTATACATGCATAACTTTTTTTAGATTAAAGAATATAATTTAACTATAATAATGTGCCTTCCCATTTGAATAGTAACTAGTATTTTACGCGTGTCGCGCGTTGCGGCGACAACCTGGTGCTTGCAAGACTTTGTTATATGCGTGACACGCGAACATACCATTATTGTAAAAAGAATAACACTATAGCATATGGAATTTGAACATACCCAAACCGCATTACAATGCACCCTAAATGGTAGAATTTTGCGATTTTCGTAACTAAATTGCGTCCGGGTTGAATTCAGCCCACCCCGATTTCATCTTCCTGACACTACTGATCGAAAAAAATTGAGTCCGATCGCCCTAATTCGAAAACCAAACTTCGCTGCCGATCACAGCAAAGAAAACATTTAGCTATTTGAAGATGACCGTATAAATTACGTGGTAAATAAGACGTTTATTAATTATTTTAATAAAGAAAATAAGCCACCTATTACTATGTAAAATAAGGTTTTAGTTCAAAGAAAGCGCCCAGAGGGCAAAACAACCGCTCAAAAAAATGTAGCATGAGATGACATTTATTAAATATTTTACTAAAGAAAATAGGCAAGGTATTAGCAAGTAAAATAATGTTTTATTGCAAAGAAAGAAACTGCCTAAAAAAGAAGACAAAACAACCTCTAAAAAAATGGAAGAACACTGTAGCATGACATGACACTTAGCTACAGTAATGGTGTCTCACAGAAATTTTTACCAATTGTTTCTATATATAATATGATTGATGGCATAATTGTAATTTTTGTATTTTTTAGGGTCTTTTAATCCCACTTATTACACTTGTCTCTCTTATATGCAATACATCTGCATATATGACACATGTACTCTGTTTTTCACCACACCTGTATACCATCAATTCTCTCTGCATGATTGTTGATGGTGTTGACAATGGTGGTTCGTTACATCTATGACCATCTAAGACTCTCACACACCTGTTTTTGAGTTCTTATGTCAATGATTCGGTCTACAAATCTGTATGCCCTAATCTACTTCTTCATTAGCGCCTCAATCACACCGCTGTCGCCGTTGAAGACCCATTTCGCCGGAAAAATGAGCTACAAGGTTCGTATGAAATATACCTTGTAAGGTTTAGACTGATTTTTAAGCTATCAGACGGATTTGGTTTCGGGTTCTGGGTTTGGGTTTGGACTCCATTTTTTAGGAGGTTGGCTATTTAAATGGCTAGGCTATTAGTATCTTCTTCCGACATTATTTCGGGTAGATGATGAGCACAAGGGCTTTCGGATCATAAACGCCGCTCTGATACCATGTTGAATATGATAATCAAAGATATGAGGAAGAAGTTGAGATACTTTATATTTCTTGTGTGTTTTCTTAGAGCAAATGTACAGGCAATTTATAGCCTTTACAATACATTAGAAAAAGGAAAAAAACAATTAATGATATTGAAATTATGGCTGGCAAAATGGCTGGCAATTAGTTGACCTGTAATCCATGTTCTTGATTAGCAAAAGTCAATAAGCTATATTGGGAAATGATGGAGATTGATTCCAATCATATATTTCAACATGTTGTGTATGGTGCATTTTCATCAGTTTAAGGCGGTGGGGAGAACTCTACCTACGGAGTCAGATGAGCAACCCAAGATTTATCGTATGAAGCTTTGGGTCACCAATGAAGCCCGTGCTAAGAGCAAGTTTTGGTTAGTTACTTGCTTACTGTTTGTTTATTTGTTTTTCAGATCTAATGTTATATAACTCTTCTGTAGATTATTATTATTATTATTATTATTATTATTATTATTATTATTATTATTATTATTATTATTATTATTATTATTATTATGTTGATTGGTTAATTTTGTTGTTGCAAATGAAATCAGGTACTATTTGAGGAAGCTAAAGAAGGTCAAGAAGAGCAATGGTCAGATGCTTGCTATCAACGAGGTATATTTCATTTTTTAGAATAAATTTACTAATGCTTTTCTAACTTTTCTTTCTTAAACTTTTTTTTTTTACTATTTCTTGATTTGTACAGATTAGAAAAGAAGTCAAGTGTGTCTTAGAATTCATCAGGTATGCCTATGATGTATTTGGGTTCACTTTGGAACTAAAGTTATCAAGGATATGTGCATCTAACCTATTTAACTGCTTGCAACTTATTGTTTGGTAACGCTTTTCATGATTTTATGAACAATTAGTGTGCAAACGTGATTACAATTTGCAAATATTAGATCATATCTTAATCTATTTTCCAAATAAGTTAAGAGTTTTTATGCAATAAAATTTTACTTTGGACGATTTTCAGAAAGTGGATTTGTAAGAGGCGTGTGTCGAAGAGGGGTTCGGCGGTGGGTTTGTGGGATAAGACGGCATACACACTAGGTTCCCGATTAAATGCCAAAGTGACTGATGCGTTTTTGGGGTTTACAAGGTGATTTTCGTGATTTATAGTGTCAAAGATTTAAAATTACAACAAAGTCCTTTTCTTTGCCAAATTACAATATGTTGTTGTAGCATATGTGTATTTGCAGCAAAAGCTGGAACATTCTTAATATGCATATTCCTAAGTTTCGTTACACATTTCCTTGCACAGATTCTTTATAAGCTTCGTTAATTACATTAGACAACAGCTGGCTTGCGGCAATGATGATAATGCACACTTTAAGTCTTAAAATCCATACATTCCATTTGTCAGGTTTTAAGTCTAATAAACAACATTCAAAACACTTCATTTCCATTATCAGTTAACGTTATGTAGTGGTTCTGTTAATCGAACACCAGGCTTTTTTATTTTTTTTAGATAGGTTTTACGGCTCGAGTTTAATGCAAATTAAGACGTGGGTGGCCTGGCTGATTTTTCTTTATCTTCTTCCACTTGGTTCAAGCCGTTCACAAGTACAACTTTGGCTTTAAAGCAGTGAATCCCACAAAGGTATGTCGAAACATCAAATGTTGCTCAGTTAGGATTGAACATAAAGTTTCATGAAACATTGTTTGTCTAAAAGTAATCTTTTGTTATGTTGCTCTGTACACAACGGCCTTGCTGCAAAAATTGAAGGAACTTCATTAGTGGCATGGTACTTAGAAGATGAATTTCATGGTAGATTTTGAAGAGAAAGTCATACGAGAAAAGGTAAACGTTGGATGGTGATTTTGGTAAGCTTATCATGTTGACTTTAGCCAAACTTCTATGTCTCCATGTAATTTTGACCATATAAATTATCTGGATAATGATTAGCGGCCTGTCGTTAGCGAGCTTTGTTGGCGAGCCGTATTAATGAAGCATGTGAAATGGATAGTGACTAACGCTGTTACCTTGCTACTGTTACAGTCAACAGGATATGGTGGGTAAATAATTTAGAAGTTTTATTGTTTAGGCGATTTATTGTTTAGCCCTTTAACTGTTTAGGCAATTTATTGTCTACACATTATTTTTAACGCCTAAATAGTAAAACGCCTAAATATCACCAAATTTATTGTTTAGCGTTTTACTATTCAGGCGTTTTACTATTTAGGCATTACTATTTTTAATTATGAAAGTCGCTAAACAATTGTCTATGCGTTACTATTTTTAACACCTAAATGATTGTCTACGCATTACTATTTTTAACGCCTAAATAGTAAAATGTCTAAATATCTTAATCCATAGTGCGATTTATTGTTTAGCATTTTACTATTTAGGCGACTTTCATAATTTAGAAGTTTTGGAAACGCTTTCTTAATTTAGGCGTTTTACTATTTAGGCATTTTACTATTGAGCTAGATTAAGGCAATGATGATAATGGAAGCCTCATGGTTATTGTTCTGGCATGGCAAACATTTTACTTGCCGCCAACAAAAGAAATTATCCTATCTATTAATTTTGAACCAGGCGAATAGTGTTTTAACGCCGTTAGTGTTCTGCTGTTAAAGTTAACCGAATATGTTGTGGAATCTGGTTGCCATGTGCTGACTGGGTTGTGCGTTTTTGGGAGGCCACGTGTTCCTCTATCACCCCTATGTTGGTGTCTTTATAATGGGTCACATCTTTTGTGGCTATCAAATGGGTTTCTAAAACTCTATGTTTCATCTGAAATAGCCAGATCGAGGCAATGATGACAATGAAAGCCCAATGGTTATTGTTATGGCGTGACAAACCTTTTGCTAGCAGCCACAATAACTTATCTTTTCTGAGCCTCATCGTATGTTGAGTATAAAATTTATCTTTTTGTAAAGTGTAGGGGATGCGTGTGCAATTGGTGGAAAGCGGCGACAATTGTGGTGCTCTGTCGTCCAACCGGTCGAGTATCAAGGAAAAGTAATTTTATTGGTTAATAAATCAGGTTTGCTTCCCTTGCTTGATCTTCAATCGATTATTTACATGTGTTATTAATTGTTTGGCATTAATGCACTTAGCTATGTTATTGGTTAATAAATGAAGTTTGCTTCCTAAAATTACCACTAGATGCTGAAAGGTAGTGTTACTATACTGTTATCTTAGTGGCTGTGCACAAAGATTTCCCATTCCATTTCTAACAATGCCAAAAGAGTGTTCTTGCTCATGGAAATGAATAAGTTGAAAGTTCTTAAAGGGTAAGAGGGATACTCAGATTTTGGCCTTTTTTTCCAGTGACATACTAGGGGATTTGGGGATGGATAAGAATAAATGCACAATACATATCACTTGCTGACCAAAAGATAACCCAAGTTGTAAGGTATTGAAGTCTTAGATTTTGTTATAATAAATGCATTTTGCTGGGTACAAGTGTTGATGTATGTCCTGTTTTTTAGAGCTAAACGTTCTACACTAATGCATTTGTGTGCTTTGTTCTAGATACCTATGAATTCGATGAAGTGATAACTGAATCTGTATCACAGAAGTGTAATTATGAAGTTGTTGCAAAACCTGTAGTGGAGATGGTGATGTTAATTGTTACATTACCTTTTTTGTATTTGATCATCCAAAAGTTCAATGCCAAACCTTACAGCTGAAATAATAATATTTCATTTTGCATTTCAAAGTGTAGGATAGGGAAGACTTATACTCTGGGGCAATTAGGTGATGATCAAGACACATTATACTCTGGGGCAATTAGGTGATGATCAAGACACATCAGCACGTGGAATCATGGCCCAGTGGAATGGATGATAGAGTAAGATAATAAGTGTTCTTTTTTGTAGGCTGTTTATAAATTAGTTTAAAGCAACAAATACTACCCGAGTTATGATTATAAAATAATGTTATATAGAAATAAAACTTCTTTTCTTTTCTATAAATAGTTAAATAAATTGTTCTTCCTAGCCCCCATTAACGACAAGTCGTGAAGTCACAATGCGGTCTCGGAATTTTCGTTGTCACAACCGTTTAGCATATGCTGGAATCCCGCCGCAACGCGCGGGTGGGACACCAACTAGTTAATTTTAAAAACCCAGTGTGCTTGTTAAGCCCATTAATTTTTTGTTCAGTCTAGGCTATTAAATAGTTAAACCCATTTATCAATTAAACTCGTTTATCCAACTAAACCCATGGGCCCAATATTGTTTTAAATTATAATTTATACCCGATTAAATAAATTGGTGAGTGGCGGTAACAACAATCTATATCTATTATCTATTATCTATTAATATATATAAAAGAATTGAATATTGCTGACGTGGCGTGCAATGGTGTCTTCAACCTCTTCATGAAACTGCCACGTGGCATCATAATTGAAAGATTTTAGTGTTTTTGAATTATTTCTTTTTTTAATTAAAAAAAAGATAAACATAAAATATTACTAAAATTAAATTGAGTTATTTTAGGAAAAAAGAATTTAAAAAAACAAATTTAAATTTTTCTCTCTTATGTTTCTTCCCATAATTTTTAAACGTTAATATCTTTTATATACGAGATTTTTTAAATAAAAAAATTACACCAAATTAACGAGCGCTTTATTATCTTTCCAACGAGTACCATAGTGCTATATAAAAAAACGGAGAAAAAAACGACTATTTTTTGTGGGGTTTCATTCATACAGGAAAAAAAACACAAAGTGTTCAGGTTATTCATTATCATATTTTTTCTTTTAAACCAATCTACAATGATGAAATTCAGCCCAATCGCCATGCTATCATTGGAATTTTACTCTTCTAAAGATGGATAGGTATACTTCATCAAGAGAAGCTAGGAGAAAGAATCGCGCAACACTGCAACACATGGTGTCACCTTATAGCAAGGTTATTGCTGACGTGGCGTGCAATGGTGCCTTCAACCTCTCCATGAAACTACAACGTGGCATAATAATTGAAAGATTTTAGTATTTTTTAATTTTTTCGTTATTTAAAATTTAAATATATGAGTTTTAAAGATGTGAATTTGGTAACATCTTTATTTTTGAAAAAAAAAAGGAAATATTGACCGAGTAATCTTTGTTGGTATTTGTTGTATTTTCTGATTTGAGAGTATATTTATTTACCATCCTTCCTTCAGTTTGATACGATATCCCCGTTAAAGCTTTGTTTCCCTCGTCTGTTTGGCGGGATCCTCTTAAGTTGATCGATCCTTCCAATCCAAACCCTAATCAAGTCCCATGGATTGCATGACCGAAGATGAAGACGATTATTCGTATTATTCTTATTCCTCTGATCATGACTCTCTCCACGATGCCCTTCACGACCAACATCTTGATTCTCTCTCCCGCCCCTCTTTATCTAAGGTATCATACATTCAGATTATTATTTTTATTATATCTTTTTGTTTTTATTAGTATTTTCTTGCTTTGAAGTTTGTGCCCACTACAGATTCATGCTTCTTTTTTTTTCGATCGCAGACTCGCAGTATTATTGTTTATATCTGTCTGTTGTAAGAGATTTAGTTTCAGATGAGTTGAGATCTGAAGGATTAGTTTAGTAAGTGTAATGATGATTTAAAGTAGACGTAGATCGCTATTTGATCCTTTTAATTGTTTGGAAGATAATCAGGTTGATTTAATTAGATGTTGTATGATTGATATGCACATATTAGGTTATTAAGAAGGTGAAGTAAAATATTAGGGAGTGGTTAATAAATTTTGGATATTTGAAGGTTAGGGTTAATATCAAGGATAATAATTAGAGTAGAATTTGATCACAATTACTAACTCACATAAGTACAGATGAGTTGAGATCTAGAGGATTAGTTCACTAACTGTAATGATCGGGAAACTTTATGTGATTGTTTTTATGGTTTGGAAGATAACCAGGTCGATTTAATTTCATGTTATATACTTATATGATTGATTTGAACATACTAGGTTATTAAGAGGGTGCTGCAATATATTCAGGATTATTTAAGAATTCTTAGATTTGTGAAGGTTTAGGTTAATATTAGGGATGAATGGATCAATTGTAGTAGAATAGAATTAGATGCGATTTTGTCCTTTGAACATGTTCAATTTTAATTAATAATATCGGTGAGCCGAGCTCGTGCCGAGCTTTTACTCATTTAAGCTATTGAAGCGAGCTCCATAAGAGCTTTTAGGCCATTTAAAATTATTTTTAAATTAGCTCAAGTCGAGCCGAGCTCGAACTTTTAGGTTTTACTTTCGAGTTGAGCTCGAGCTCAGAATAGTAGGCTCGAACCGAAGCGATGCGTTCATTTTCATCATCTTATTGTTTTTATATTCACGTAGATATGTGGTTATTTTGCCTAAAAAACTACTATTAACACTTATCTTACATTAGAAAACATTCTAGGATGGTTTGATAGAAGAACACTAAAACATTCAACCCCGGGACCTTCCCGGGGTAATAAGCTAGTATATATATATTGCAAAGGGATTAATCCTACATGTCATAATCTTATGCAATCTCTCCTTTGAGAAATGCCACATAGGATGTGATATGGCAACACTAGACCAATTAAAAAATAAATAAATAAATAAATATGGTTTAACTTAATCTATTAAATACCTAATCTACTAAATGTAAATATTAAACCTTTATTATTTTCTCTCTCATGTTTCCTCCCATAACTTTTAAACGTTAATATCTTTTATATACGAGATTTTTTAAAGAATAAAATTACACCAAATTAACGAGCGTTTTATTATCTTTCCAATGAGTACCATAGTGCTATATAAAAAACGGAGAAAAAAACGAATATTTTTTGTAACCCGACATGTATTGTGTCAGGTTTGGGATTAGTTTAAAAAAAATTATGGGTTTGGGTCGGGCCTGGGATTAGGTGATACCCGATCCAATTACCCGAAACCACATACCCAAATACCCGAACTATATACCCGATCATATACCCATGAATTTTTTAACGTATCACATAACCCTTAGACTAATGCGTTTGATATTTCAGTAAATAACTTTTTTTCCTTATTTCATGTTAGTTCTTTTTAGAATGATCGATTACAAACTTCCGAATTCATTTGACATTATATAATATTTTGTAATGACACTAGATTTATACCCTGGCGCAGAGATTCGTTTAAAATAAATAAATAAATAATAATAATATTCATTAATCATATTGATAAGTCATTAATTATGTTGTCATATTAGATATTTTATTACGTCATATTAGATATTTCAACCCGGGACGCTCTCGGGATAAAAACTAGTAAAAGCGATATATGATTCAGCTTATATACTCTTACGGGTACATTTTTCATTCTCGCCTAGGGCCCTTAAATTTATTAATAAATTGCCAAGGAACTTAACAAGGTTAAAATATATACGTATGACTTTTTTTTTTTTTTTTTTGGTGATGATCAGATTATGATGTCGATAGGGATTGGAGAAATAGACATTGGTGCTCAGAGGATAACATTTTCATAAACCAAGGGCAGACAGATCCTCTTCCTAATGGAATCCCAACATACACCGTTGAAATTTCGAACATATGTATGCCACCACCAACAGGAACCGGAGGCTGTAACATCTCGGATATTCACTTGAGTTGCGAGTGGTTTAGCTCCGCCAGGCTCATCAACCCAAGTGTGTTTAAGCGAATCGCCTACAATGACTGCTTAGTTAATGATGGAAAGCCAATCCTTCCTGGTGGCGTTGTCTATTTTATTTATGCCAATACTTATTCGTATCCGCTGTCAGTATCTTCGATGTCATGCTACTAATTAACTCAAGCCATGTAGTTGTTAATTGTGTGTACGTTTCTTATTATGCTAGCTAGGCAGGGATACTGTACCACTAATAAGATTATAATACTATTTTAAATAAATGTCTCTCTTGGAAAGTATATCTATCATTGATACAACTTTAGTCAAGCTACTCGGATTAAGTTATGAGTTGAGCTTAAGTCTTAAAATAGATCTAGCAAGAGTGAGTGCAAGCCTTAGACTATCTTTAATGCTACGTGCGTCCTTAAGTGCCCTTAGCTGACATGTCATCTGCCACATTATATCCTTACAAATCTTTAAAAACTCTTATTTTATCTCTAACCCTATAAATATCCTTATTATTCATAATTTCCACATCATCATCTAATAACTACACACAATATTCAAATAAAACTTTTTTTTTTTTACGTTTGGCCCACCACATTTGCAAAAACCAATAAAAACAAAGCTCGTGCGGAAGGGCATGGGGCTAAGGGCACATGATGGACAAAATTTCCCAAGGGCTTGCAACTTGCAAGGGCCTCCAATGACATCACTCCTAAGAATGCATCGGAGGTAGTCTTATTGAGCTTGTGATATTTTACATTGTTTTGTGTGTGAACATGTATATGTATGTACAAAAATTGTAACAAACTAGTGGGTTATGACCCGCGCTTTGTAGCGGGTTCGAAATGTAGATAAAAATATGTAAATGTCTAATGTGATGATAAAAATTACACGTCACGATGGTGTATCAAATGTCATGGAAAAAGTTATGTCGTTATATAGGAAAGACAAGTTATTCGAACAAAATTTACACCAAAACGTATATAAACATAAGCCTAATGAAAAGTAAACGTAAAAACGTTAAACCACGCACGTCTGTTGTGGCATGCTAGCGCAGACCGAAACGTAAAACATAGAAAAGAATAACCAAGTCGACCTATGATCTAGCATTGGTACAGGGTTAAATGAGACAAAATAGATGTAAAAACATTAAACCATATACGCAAGTTACAATGTGTTAACTCACAAAATTTAGATCGAAACGTAAGATGAAGAAAAAAAAAAAAAAAAAAAAAAAACCAACAGTAATGACACAAATTTACAAAAGATAAAAAATATAGGTGTTAAAAGTTAAAAAAGACATAATCATAAAATGACAAAATTGCTACATATTGATATATTGATAAGAAGTTCAAGAATTAGAAACCGTAAATGTTTATAACTAGTTTTCTACCTCGCGCGTTGCGGCGGAAAAAGTATGCCTTGCTAAATAAGAGATAAGTGTAAACCAAGAAAATGAATGCACCAGATGATCGATCAATACCGACTCTAATTAACTAAAGTTAAATAAAAAAGCAACACTATCAATGAAATTCGGTCTAAAAACCCCAATGACGTGATACAAACCGAGTGTGGCGATCCTTGCGTTCCTCTTGAATATTGTCATGCATTTGTTCCTTCGTTTCTGTGAACCAATAGAGGTAAGTGAAATTAGTAGTATATTTGTGGTTTGCTTAAAGAACACATGTAAAACAGTTTTCTGATTCAAGAACACCAACAGGAAACTGTTCTTATGTATGTGAACATTCAAAGGGAGTTGACATCTTTGGATGTCTACAGTATTTGAAATTTACAGAACAAAATCTCTTTTTTTATCCTTCTATAACAATAAAAGTAAAGCTATAAGTATACGCTGCGCTGAAGTTCATTTCAACCATGCGAGCCAGAGGTGGCAAGTCACAATGTTTATTGATAAACGGGTCAGTAATATATCGGATATATTTTGCCAAGTATGGGTCAAATGTGTAAGCTTAATGTTAGTGGATAAACTAAAATTGATTCAAAATGTCAAACTTCAGGCATTACAATGCCTAAAACCTGTTAATCGTTTTTATTTCAAGAATTAGATTGTTAGCAAAACAATGATATTTTTAATAATGTTTGAATAAATTATTTATAAAGATGAGGAAGATAAAATATAAAAAGTTCTTGTGGCTCCCACCCGACCCAAATTGACATGTGCAAAAAATATTTATTTTTGACCAAAATCTTTAACCCAACACTATCGTTCCCCCAACCAAAAAACCCATCCCCAATAACATCGTTAACCGTCTCCAAAAACCAAAAAAACTAACGAAAAAAATAGAAATTACAACAAATTCAAGATGACAGTTAAAAATTACATACCTTTATTTGTCGACCCAAAAGTCCAAAAACAGACCAACAATGGCGGTGGCGGTAGTAAAGTGCAGAGAGAACCTAGATTCTGGAAAATAGATGAATATGTGTGCAAATCTATATCTATATTCTATTTATCTATATATTGCAAGGGGATTAATCCTACATGTCATACTCTTATGCAATCTCTTCTTTGAGAGATGTCACATAGGATGTGATGTGGCAAGTGTAATCCAATTAAAAAAAAGGAATAAATATGATTTAACCTAATCTATTAAATACCTAATCTACTAAATCTAAATATTAAAACATTATTATTTTTACTCTCATGTTTCCTCCCATAACTTTTAAACGTTAATATCTTTTATATACGAAATTTTTTAAAGAAAAAAAACTAAACCAAATTAACAAGCGTTTTATTATCTTTCCGACGAATACCATAGTGTTATATAAAAAACGGAGAAAAAAATGACTATTTTTTGTAACCCGACAAGTATTGTGTCAGGTTTGGGATTAGTTTAAAAAAAAACAAATCTTTGCGCCGATGTATAAATCTAGTGCCATTACAAATGAATTCGGAAGTTTGTAATTGATCATTCTAAAAAGAACTAACATGAAATAAGAAAAAAAATTTAATTATTGAAATATCGAACGAATTAGTCTAAGGGTTATGTGATGCATTAAAAAATTCATGGGTATATGATCGGGTATATAGTTCGGGTATTTTGGTATGTTGTTTCAGGTAATCGGGTCGGGTATTACCTAAACCCAAACCTGACCCAAACCCACAACTTTTTTAAACTAATCCCAAACCCGACAAAATACCTGTCGGGTTACAAAAAATAGTCATTTTTTTCTCCGTTTTTTATATAGCGCTATGGTACTCGTTGGAAAGATAATAAAACGCTCGTTAATTTGGTGTAATTTTTTTCTTTAAAAAATCTCGTATATAAAAGATATTAACGTTTAAAAGTTATGGGAGGAAACATGAGAGTAAAAATAATAAAGTTTTAATATTTAGATTTAGTAGATTAAGTATTTAATAGATTAGGTTAAAGATTATAATAGATTAGGTTAAATCATATTTATTTCTTTTTTTAATTGGTTTACACTTGCCACATCACATCCTATGTGGCATCTATCAAAGAAGAGATTGCATAAGAGTATGACATGTAGGATTAATCCCTTTGCAATATATATATATATATATATATATATATATATATATATATATAGTGGAAGTATATAGAGAAAACCCTTGTTATATGGTAAACTCTGGAAACTCTAACTTCCCGACTTTTTTTTTTTTATGAAAATGTTAGGGTATGTAATATACATTTTTTTAAGCATTTTGAGCCAAAAAAATCAAAAAAGCGCCGAACGGTTTTTTTAAAAAAAAAACAAAAAACGTCTACTGTTAACATATAATTAATAGATGGTTAACACCTGTTATTATCGCTTAACATGTGTTAGTCAAAATTTTATTTTATTTTTTTAAAAAAAACTACTCGGCGCTTTTTTAATTTTTTGGCCCAAAATGCTTAAAATCATGTATATTACTTGCCCTATTTTTTTCAAAAAAAAAAAAAATTGGTAAGTTAGAGTTTCCAGAGTTTACCGAATAAGGACGGGTTTCCAAAATATCCTAACCCTATATATATATATATATATATATATATATATATATATAGGGTGGGGTTAGGATACAAAAGGTGTGTTTTGTGAGAAGTGTGAGATGTAATTGTGTCCTTTACATCATATTGGTGGATGGTTGAGATTAAATAAATGGCAAAAGTGTAATTTTTCTTATAATTTAATTGATTAATTAGTTCTTGTAGGGTATAATTGTCAAAACACCATTATTTAAAAACAAAAACCATTAATCCAAAAGCATCTCTCCCCCAATTTAGGTGACTTTCCATAATTCCTAATAAAACCTACGAGCATATCTTCCCCCTCTCTCTCATCAATCCATACCATCAAAAAAAATCATAAACCTGGATCATCAAATATTCAAAATCAAATGAAGAAAAAATCACGATTAAAAAGACCTATAACCCATATGGATGAGATGGCGATGGTCATACATGATTTTTTTGCCACTCATTTTGTGCACTGTTATGATTTTTTTGCAATGTAATTCATTTATAATTATTTATAGTTTTCTTCTTCGACATTCTTTTTTTTGTAATGCATTCTATTGTGTGCACTGTTAAGATGTCTTTTTATGTTTATTCGACAGTGTTAAAAACACAATGTAAAGCCAATGTAAACACGATGGGTTTTATGTTTAACCAATAGCGTTAAAACACAATAGGTTTATGTTTAAATGATAGTCTTGTTCTTGTTTGTGTGTTTTATGTTTAATAGATAGTCTTGTTCTTGTTTGTGTGTTTTATGTTGAAACAGATTTCTTATAATGTGCTCATCAAAACACACTATTTTTACATAGAAAATAGTTAGGAAGGATGAGAGAATAAAAACACAATTGGTGAGATTTGAATATAAAACACAAAACTTGTGAGATTATTTGGTCAAAGAATTCGTGGATGATTGTAGAAAAGAAATGCTTGTTAATTAGTAAAAACTCTTAAAGAAATCCCCAATAATATCTCAAATTAATTAAAGATTGAATTTTCCATGGTGATTATCTTAGCGTGTTTTATGTTGTACGTCTTAAAAAAACATTGTGATTAAGAAAAAAAAACACCATGTGTGACTAAACACATTATTTAGATGAACATAATAAAACATCACACGTTGTATAAAAATGTAAAAATCTGCCTTAAATATAAAACACAATCTGTTAATTTTCCCAAAAAAATCGTGAAGGTATAAACAGACAATGAGATTTGTAGATATATATATATATATATATATATATATGTTAATCGATTGAAAGGTTTAATTAAAAATCCCGAATATCTCTCATAATTGATTATTGATTGAAATTATCATATGGTTGATTATGTATAAAATTACCTTAATGACCTTGAAATTGAATTATACTAGTGCCACGTGTCAGCCTCATAAGCCTTCTCACCCTTCTCACAAATTCTATCTTTTGTACCGGAACCTCTATCTATCTATATATATATATATATATATATATATATATATATATCCTACATGTCTTACCTTTATGCAATATCTCATTTGAGAGATGCCACATAGGATGTGATATGACAACTTTAAACCAATTAAAAAAAGAAATAAATATGATTTAACCTAATCTATTAAATACATAATCTACTAAATCTAAATATTAAATCTTTATTATTTTATCTCTCGTGTTTCCTCCCATAACTTTTAAACGTTAATATCTTTTATATACGAGATTTTTTATAGAAAAAAATTACACCAAATTAACGAGCGTTTTATTATCTTTCCAACGAGTACCATAGTGCTATATAAAAATCGGAGAAAAAAATGACAATTTTTTGTAACCCGACAGGTATTGTGTCGGGTTTGGGATTAGTTTAAAAAAAATTGTGGGTTTGGGTCGGGTCTGGGATTAGGTGATACCCGACCCAATTACCCGAAACAACATACCCAAATACCCGAACTACATACCCGATCATATATCCATGAATTTTTTAACGCATCACATAACCCTTAGACTAATGCTTAGACTAATGCGTTCGATATTTCAATAATTAACTTTTTTTTCTTATTTCATGTTAGTTCTCTTTAAAATGATCGATTACAAACTTCTGAATTCATTTGTAATGGCACTAGATTTATACCCCGGCGCAGAGATTCGTTTTTTTTATATATTTGAATATGATAACTTATGGCAGAGATTTGTTTAAAATAATAATAATAATAATAATAATAATAATAATAATAATAATAATAATATATTTTATTATGTTATATTAGATATTTCAACCCGGAACACTCCTGGGATAAAAACTAGTATGTATATATAAGAAGTTTGTTAACTACATATATACGTGTAAAGCATAACCTAATATCACTTCTTCCAACCTGTCAAAGAATCTTAATTACGTACTTCTAAGTTGTGTCTACCTTCACAATTAATCTATAATTTCTAATAAACGATATAAACATTCTATATGAAATACTATACTAATATCATCATTTGAATTATTAATTTGGCTTGGTAGTGACTCATATATTTCCTGTTATTTGATTTGGACCTGCAGCTGTTTCTAAGCCACAGAAAGTTAACCGATCTAATCTCCTTAATACTTGACATCACATACTCTCATATTAGAAACACCCAAGAACATCCCTATTGACAAGTTGAGCACAATTGTTAAATCTAATTATGTAATTAGTAATTACTTTGAATCATAAAATTAATGGTTCAATTCAGCATAATTGCAACTAGCTTTCATCCCTCTAGCTCTAAGGTAACAATACCACCACACTTTGAAGATCTAATGCCATTGTTTATCATGTCAAGATATATAAAAAATATATATCACACACAAACATCATAAACATATTTGGTGTTTTTAAAAAAAGATAAAAAAAAAAACCAGCTGGACAAAAAAAAAACGATCGGGTTGAGTGTAGTTAACAAGTGTAGTTAACAGGTTGGTTACTGTTTAGACCGATGAACCAAAATTCATTTATTTTATTTTTTTTTTGCGAGAAAATTGCTCGAATAGTCCATGTGGTTTGCTCAGATTTCACCTTTAGTCCCCAACTTTTAAAAATTACAAGTATAGTCCTCAACTTTTGACATTTTTTAACTCGGATAGTCCCTGGAGCTAACAGAGGTTAAATAATCCAGTTAAGTGGGTGTGAAATTACTAAACTACCCTCACTTAAATAAAAATATGTAATAATAAAAAATAATACTAATTAATGTGGGTCTCACACTTCATCTTCTCCACCTCATCACCTCCACAAACCACCACCACCCATCTCCACACATCACCACCACCGACATTCACCAACCACCATAGCCACTACCCACCCAACAACCCCCCGACATTCAAGGGAAGCCAGAACTTTGGGGAAACTATCATCAGAAAGAATGGATGAGAAATTTTGATCGAGAAAAAGTTGGACAGACCAATAGTGGTGTAGAACAATCTGAGCAAAGGAGGAACCTGTTCGCATGTGACATCCGTCACCCTCGTCTTTCATCAAATTGTCAATTATTGCCCTTCAAATATTTCCATTATAGTCCCTGCAAGTTTCGTCATATTTGGATTTAATTTTTTAACGAACTAAAATTTTATCAGTTATATTTATAAGTTAATTTGGGTATAAGTTTTAATCAAATGCGTAGGTGAAACGTATTCGTAAAAGATTTTATAAAAAATGTAGTTTTATAAAGCTTTAAAAACATTTTGGGTTAATCTTGTTAACTTGGTTAAGCTTTATAATGGGAAAACTAACTAAGTTATAATATTTCTAACCTAGTTTAATGGTGAGGGACCTTTCCTGCCAAGTTTAGATAGTTTAAAAAAAATAAAAAAAAATCTGATATGTTCCTCCTCACGTTTTTCCGACCAGAATGACCGGCAGGTTCGCCGGAAACAGTTTGCGGCCGAGATAATGCACTTCAACGTTTTTTTTCGAATTCCATATCTTTCTCCTCAACGGTGTAACGTTTCCCCATCATTAAATCAAGTTATTATGCGTTAATTATGGACTTTAAATCCGGGTTATCAACCGAAACCGCCGGAATTATTATAACTATTAAAAACGCATTTTTAACCATTTATTATATAATTTGATCTCACCATCTCATTTCTGCACTAATCACCTTCGAAAACCCACTAATAATCATAGAAATTCATGTCCAGAAGGCATTGGAATAGGACCTTGTGTAGCGACTTCTAAATCTTCTTATTAACGCTTCAAATCATTCCGTGTAAGTGTTTTCTTGTTGCCATTCTATTTTTCGGGTACCTCTGATCAAAAGCCCTCAATTACTGAACATTATTGTGTTCTAAATCGGGCTATTAGATTTGGTTAGGGTTAGGGTTTTGGCTAGAGTTATTTGGGGAAGAAGATGAGTTGGAAACTAATATATTTATATTTATTTTTCTGGTTAAAGTCACTAATATGGTTAGTGGTGTAGTGGTTAAGGTTGTGGTGTTGGAGTGGGCAGACCCGGGTTCGAACCCAGGCGTCCCCCACCTTTTCTCAGTTTTATTTTTATTTTTATTTTAAGCATATAATAATCATTTTTAATACATATAAATTTATAATATTCATAATAAATCCATTTTTGCTCCAAAAATTATGAAAATTTAGATGTAGCATCATGACACTATAAAGAAAATTATCACACTTTTACTTTGTGAAAATTATTTAATTTTCGTTATTTTATTAATTTAAATTTTTTTAATCATATTTAATTGATTAAAAATTCATTTTAATGATTTTAATCTCAAACTTTACGAGAAATTATTTCTAGTCATTATGAACTGAAATAAAAATATTTGGGTCAGAAAACAATTATTTTTATTAATTTTTCTATTTTTAATCGTTTAAACATGATTTAATCTCAGTAAATCAGTTTTAAATATAAATAAGTTTATAAAAAGTATGAGAAAATTAATTTCATTAATTTACATAAGAAAGCATCCATTTTCTATAAAAATAGCATTTTTGGGTCATGTCTTGTATTATTAACATTATTTATGTTTAATTAGACATAATTAAACATTCATTTATTTATTTATTTACACTATTTAAACATCTATTTTATAAATAATTTTCTTATAAAATAGAAATTTATTATGTTTGAAAATCTTAATTACCATTTGTTGGATTATTGTGAAACTCATAATTATTTAGTTACACATTTATATTATTGTATATTATTTACAATAATTAGTTAGAGTAATTATCTACATTATTTTGTCTTAATTATTCAAACATATTTTTATCTAAATATTCAATAGGAAATAATTATATTACTTAAACCACATTTACAACCTTTCATATATTATTTGTGATATACAACTTTTACATTAACGCGATTTATCATAAAACTCTAATTCTCCAAATCGACTTAGCAAACCCTAATGCCTTAGATCCTAGTTACCTTAGACTTTTTAGACATTTCCTTATTAGTATTCTTACACATTATAGGTTGAATCCCTCGGAATTCCCATTACTTAGCTCACGACCACTTAAGTGGATTTTGATCGCTTTCGCAAACAGTGAGTATATCTTTCCCCTTTTTTACTATTTTACATTTCGGGGTGACTCATGTACTTACTATCAAGTTTATATTTCCTTTTACTAAAATAGCAATTCTTATGTGTGTTTGCTTGTGTTATTTTGTGTATCTATGACCTGTCAAATCATTAACCGCTGGGCGGCCTGGCATTTCAATGAATAGTACTATGGTATATACCCTTGTGACTCTGTTGAGAGTCCTCGTCATTGCTATGTATTACATTACTACTAGCGCATACTATATATATCTGTTTTTCTTTACATAGGGTTGATTTTGAACGGATATTACTTATTACATAATTGCAAATGGTACCGCACATGAATTGCTAAACACTTTTCCTACTACATTTATTCAAACAGGGTATGCTCACCAATACATTTTGTATTGACCAAATCAATTTTGTACATGTTTCAGGTTCTTATGAGATTACTTCCAAGCGTTTGGAACTTAGACTTAGATTGAGATTACTGTATCTTAGTTTAGATTGCTAGTCGTAATTGTTGTATTTCTTTCAATGTATAATAAATTATTAAATTCAATGTATTCAAATTTATATTTCTAGTCCATGAGCTATTGAACAATCGTCACTACGTGACACCTCGATGTTTCCGCCATCGGTTGGGGTGTTACAGATTGGTATCAGAGCCATGGTTATAGGGAATTAGGTTATTAGAATGCCTTTTAGCCTAGTCTATAACTAAGCTTACTTTCACGAGTCCTCTCGTTTATATTTCTCTTATTTCCTATTATTTTCTTTCAAGATATTTTCGTTATTATTATTTCTCGTTATTCTTTCGATATTTTTCTTGGCGAAGGAGACACTCGTATTTCACAAACGAAACGATATCATCAAGTTAGGAGTGGTATCCATACCTTGGTGATTCGTTTCACTTCTCTATAGGTTATTTATCTTAGGAATATATCTTTGAGATAGGAGTGACATCCACACCTCAAAGAGTATTTCCTTCAAAAAGAAACTTAACCACTAAGCTGGGAGTAATATCCTTAACTTAGTGATTGGTTTCATTCCACAATCGTTTTCAATTTTGAAATACATCTTTGAGTTAGGAGTGAAATCCACATCTCAAGGATCTATTTCTACACCTCGTTGATTATGAATTTTCTTAAATGTTGGTAATCTATTACATACTTTAATCTTATCATTCACGTCATTTTAAATCATGGTCTTTTAAAGCACATTAGAATTACACATAGTTCATGAAATGGTTTCATTTTGCATTTTACAAACTTGTACTGCATATTTTAAAGGACAAATGTAACCCTTTGTTTTCATATGACATAACCAATATATACTTTCGAAAGAAACTAGCAACTAATAATAAGCCTTATAACATTTTTCAAACTTGACGTCTCGTAAACACATGAAAATGTGCATTCGCGAAGATTTTTCAAATGAACCTGTTTTGAATCTAAAACACACATCGACTTCTAAAAAGTTATCCCCATGCATTACTATTATCCTTTCAACTATATCACAAAGTTCGAGCAAACTACGTTTTTGATAAAGGGAAATTTATCTTATTACACTCGCACTCTTTCAGTCGCAAAACTTTTGGCCTAACAAAATATTGGACATATCCTTATCAGAATGTCACTAATTGTCTTTTATCACATAGTGCATATATGTAAAACTAACTAAATTTAAACCCTTATATCAGTAGACTATACGTCTGTTCTGCATACTCTCACTTATCGTAAAATTCATTATTTTATTCTTACACCATTTTATTCATAGTTATTTTTAACACATTATTTGTGATTATTTTCACATTGCCTATTTGCATTAATTCAACTCGTTTACTTTCATTTTGTGCAATTGTGCGATTTACTCGATTTATGTTATACTATTCTTTCAGTCGAAATTTTTTACTTATATACCTACTTGAACGCATATTTGGTATGCACATTTTCTTTCCTGTTTTGAGCAAAACCCTGTTATACATACATTATTTTTGTCCATCATCATGGTCAATGAACATACTAGTTGATAACTCGTATGAGATCTAAGCCAATGCCCATGTACGACTCGGATTAGAGTATTTCTTTAATCCGAGGGGAACGGTGTAAACCTCAGAGTTTATCAATATGAGTGTTTAGAGCCAACGATATGAACAAAAGTTACCGGTTAAGGGTGAACCCGAAAGGGAAGAACCTCTAACCATGTCTTATGCTTACATGTTATTCACATTACGGTTAAAGGGTAAACCCGTAAGGGAAGAACCTCTAACTATGTCATGATTGAACATTATTCATTACAGTGACTATTACATATTGGTTGCACGCATTTATTTCTTGTTAAGGTTATGGAAAAGCATAACACCTTAGTGTAAGGTAAATCGATGATTACGGTCCGGAACGCAATCATGGATTTACAGGTACATGAGGGTGGTGTGTAATTCTATTTAGGCTATTGGTAGACAATCAGTATGAGTCCAAAGTATCGGGAGTGTGGTGGGTTAGCTGCGGTACACCCTATATATAAGCATAAACGATACTGCGGGAACGGACTAGCAGTCTGACCAAGAACCTACCCATTACTATATGATTACACGAGCTTCAATTCGTCTTCCTAGATTTTTTCTATTGACCACCCACACAGAAAACTAAAACCTTGTGTACTCTTACATCTTCGGGTATTTGGATTCTTCTTGTATACTCTAATAACATTTCTAAAGTAGGGGAGACTACTTTCATTAGTGTCTTTTCCTCACCCGTTACACGTTCCCAAAGCCTTTCACATTTAAACTCTCAATTTCTTAATCTCGGGTCAAAATTTTTGAAACTTTTACTTTGGGTATTAGACAACTATGTTAAATTTAGTCAAATCATAAATGATGGAATTTCCTTTTAAAAAAATCTAGTTGACTTTTACAACGCCTTTTGTTTCTTAGTAATCTCAACTTGAAAGAAATTTCGAGACAAAATTTTCTAAAGTATGGGAGAATGTGACATCCGTCACCCTCATCTTTCATCAAATTGTCAATTATAGCCCTTCAAATATTTCTATTATAGTCCCTGCAAGTTTCGTCATATTTGGATTTAATTTTTTAACGAACTAAAATTTTATCAGTTATATTTATAAGTTAATTTGGGTATAAGTTTTAATCAAATGCGTAGGTGAAACGTATTCGTAAAAGATTTTATAAAAAATGTAGTTTTATAAAGCTTTAAAAACATTTTGGGTTAATCTTGTTAACTTGGTTAAGCTTTATAATGGGAAAACTAACTAAGTTATAATATTTCTAACCTAGTTTAATGGTGAGGGACCTTTCCTGCCAAGTTTAGATAGTTTAAAAAAAATAAAAAAAAAATCTGATATGTTCCTCCTCACGTTTTTCCGACCAGAATGACCGGCAGATTCGCCGGAAACAGTTTGCGGCCGAGATAATGCACTTCAACGTTTTTTTTCGAATTCCATATCTTTCTCCTCAACGGTGTAACGTTTCCCCATCATTAAATCAAGTTATTATGCGCTAATTATGGACTTTAAATCCGGGTTATCAACCGAAACCGCCGGAATTATTATAACTATTAAAAACGCATTTTTAACCATTTATTATATAATTTGATCTCACCATCTCATTTCTGCACTAATCATCTTCGAAAACCCACTAATAATCATAGAAATTCATGTCCAGAAGGCATTGGAATAGGACCTTGTGTAGCGACTTCTAAATCTTCTTATTAACGCTTCAAATCATTCCGTGTAAGTGTTTTCTTGTTGCCATTCTATTTTTCGGGTACCTCTGATCAAAAGCCCTCAATTACTGAACATTATTGTGTTCTAAATCGGGCTATTAGATTTGGCTAGGGTTCGGGTTTTGGCTAGAGTTACTTGGGGAAGAAGATGAGTTGGAAACTAATATATTTATATTTATTTTTCTGGTTAAAGTCACTAATATGGTTAGTGGTGTAGTGGTTAAGGTTGTGGTGTTGGAGTGGGCAGACCCGGGTTCGAACCCAGGCGTCCCCCACCTTTTCTCAGTTTTATTTTTATTTTTATTTTAAGCATATAATAATCATTTTTAATACATATAAATTTATAATATTCATAATAAATCCATTTTTGCTCCAAAAATTATGAAAATTTAGGTGTAGCATCATGACACTATAAAGAAAATTATCACACTTTTACTTTGTGAAAATTATTTAATTTTCGTTATTTTATTAATTTAAATTTTTTTAATCATATTTAATTGATTAAAAATTCATTTTAATGATTTTAATCTCAAACTTTACGAGAAATTATTTCTAGTCATTATGAACTGAAATAAAAATATTTGGGTCAGAAAACAATTATTTTTATTAATTTTTCTATTTTTAATCGTTTAAACATGATTTAATCTCAGTAAATCAGTTTTAAATATAAATAAGTTTATAAAAAGTATGAGAAAATTAATTTCATTAATTTACATAAGAAAGCATCCATTTTCTATAAAAATAGCATTTTTGGGTCATGTCTTGTATTATTAACATTATTTATGTTTAATTAGACATAATTAAACATTCATTTATTTATTTATTTACACTATTTAAACATCTATTTTATAAATAATTTTCTTATAAAATAGAAATTTATTATGTTTGAAAATCTTAATTACCATTTGTTGGATTATTGTGAAACTCATAATTATTTAGTTACACATTTATATTATTGTATATTATTTACAATAATTAGTTAGAGTAATTATCTACATTATTTTGTCTTAATTATTCAAACATATTTTTATCTAAATATTCAATAGGAAATAATTATATTACTTAAACCACATTTACAACCTTTCATATATTATTTGTGATATACAACTTTTACATTAACGTGATTTATCATAAAACTCTAATTCTCCAAATCGACTTAGCAAACCCTAATGCCTTAGATCCTAGTTACCTTAGACTTTTTAGACATTTCCTTATTAGTATTCTTACACATTATAGGTTGAATCCCTCGGAATTCCCATTACTTAGCTCACGACCACTTAAGTGGATTTTGATCGCTTTCGCAAACAGTGAGTATATCTTTCCCCTTTTTTACTATTTTACATTTCGGGGTGACTCATGTACTTACTATCAAGTTTATATTTCCTTTTACTAAAATAGCAATTCTTATGTGTGTTTGCTTGTGTTATTTTGTGTATCTATGACCTGTCAAATCATTAACCGCTGGGCGGCCTGGCATTTCAATGAATAGTACTATGGTATATACCCTTGTGACTCTGTTGAGAGTCCTCGTCATTGCTATGTATTACATTACTACTAGCGCATACTATATATATCTGCTTTTCTTTACATAGGGTTGATTTTGAACGGATATTACTTATTACATAATTGCAAATGGTACCGCACATGAATTGCTAAACACTTTTCCTACTACATTTATTCAAACAGGGTATGCTCACCAATACATTTTGTATTGACCAAATCAATTTTGTACATGTTTCAGGTTCTTATGAGATTACTTCCAAGCGTTTGGAACTTAGACTTAGATTGAGATTACTGTATCTTAGTTTAGATTGCTAGTCGTAATTGTTGTATTTCTTTCAATGTAATAAATTATTAAATTCAATGTATTCAAATTTATATTTCTAGTCCATGAGCTATTGAACAATCGTCACTACGTGACACCTCGATGTTTCCGCCATCGGTTGGGGTGTTACATCGCATCAATTGAAGTGTGTAAATAATAATAAAACTTGAAGGAAAGAAGAAGGAAGAAACATATGAGGACGATAGATTAGAGACCCATATATTGGTGTGAAGAGGGTCGATATCAATGAAGCCGGTTTCATAAACAACAAGATTAACTCTGGAATGGATGTCGTCCAGAAGTGGACCCAGAACAAAACCGCAGCCAAAGAGGGACACAGAAACTAATGGCCATATTATCTTCTTCTTGTTCTGTTTAGTTGGCTGCAACATGCGAATTGTTTCCGGCTATGGCGACATACAGGAACCGGAATCTGAATTGGATGGAATCAGGTAGATGAGCCAATACAAAGATAATGTGGAGAAGATGAAGTGTGGGACCCACATTAATTAGTATTATTTTTTATTATTATATGTTTTTATTAAAGTAAGGGTAGTTTAGTAATTTCACATCCACTTAACTGTATTATTTAACCTTCGTTAGCTTTAGGGACTATCCGAGTTAAAAAATGTCAAAAGTTGAGGACTATACTTGTAATTTTTAAAAGTTATGGATTAAAGGTGAATTTGAGCAAACCATAGGGAGTATTCGAACAAATTTTTTTTTCAATTATTATTGTAAATTGCACGTAGTGATTCATTTATAACTTTAATGAATGAATTATAATCTATATATATATATATATATATATATATATATATAGGGGATGGTTCAATAGAGAACTCATTTTATTGAGAGAACTCGAGAACTAAATAATAGCCATTGATCTTAGTAGATCAATGGTTGTGATTAAATGAAATAAAAACAACAATAGATGGGATTTTAACAAGGAAGGGTATTTTGGGGAAACATAAAAAGATTTTACTAATCCTTTTATCATTTCAATACCTTCTTCATGTTAACTTTTCCTCTCTCTACCCATCTCTCCAAACAATGAAAACCTAGGGTTTGTTTAATCATGAGTTTATTAATCATTCAAATAACACGATAACCATCAACAATCGATCATATGCATCAAATGTACCGATCCATCAAACAATCGTTCATCAACATCAGGTATCATCGTATTATTCGTATTATTCATGTTGCACACGAACCGAGACTATTTGTACTCGTATTACATCGATTAATTAGGCGTTTTGTGTAAGAAAAACACCAAACCGTTAACTAATGCTTCAATGTGTTGTATGTGAAATAAGTTAAATGGTTGTTTCAAATGATATTGTGATTTGTCAGGTGTAATACATGTTTAAGTGAATTGTATGATATGTATTGCACAGATGTTATAGTTTTACGATTGATATGTGAATATATTGTATGATATGTATTACACATATGTAATAGTATTGTTATTTCCGTGGTGTATTACACATGTGTAATATAGTACTGTTATGTGTGTGGTGTACAACATATGTGTGTTGTAGAATATATTATGATAGATGTAACTGGAGTTCACATGTGTAATATGATTGTTTTAGCTAATGTTATCAGTGAACAAGCTTTGTATGTAATGTATTGCATATGTGTGATAACTATGCCATGTATTACACATGTCTGTCATATGTTGCACATATATGTTATCTTTGACTGTGTTTCACATGTGTAGTATGGTTGTTTTAGTTGATGTTAAATGTGAATAGGCTTTGTATGCAATGCACTACACATGTGTTATGTTAAATGTGAATAGGCTTTGTATGTAACAGTAATTCACATGTGTAATATGCCTGGTGTAGCTTATGTTAATCGTGAACAAGCATTGTATGACATGCATTACACAAGTGTGATAATTGTTCCATGTAATACACATGTGTGATAATATTATTTTTGATAGTTAGTGTTAAGTTAGACTGATGTGCTTGTCCTATGTTGCATGTATGAGATATTTGTACTTGTATTTCACATGTGTGGCAGTCTTGTTTTTGTTGATGTTTAGTGTGAATAGGCTTTGTATGCGATGTAATACACTTGTGTTATAAATGTTTAATGTATTAGACATGTGTGATAATTTAATTTGTGATAGTTAATGTTAAAATGATATAATGTTTGTTTGTCATGGGTTTGCCATATGTTATTAATGTACCTGTATTTCAAATGAGTAATGCGATTGTTTTAGCCAATGTTAAATGTGAATAGTATTTCACATAGTGTAATGCTACATGGAAGGAGTTGCGGGTTTGGCTGACACTCCATTGTGTGGAGGAGCTGATGAAGTGATACTAGGGCTATTGAGATCGATTAGCAACCAAGAATATCAAGCTAGGATAAGGGAACGTCAGATTAGGCGACATGAAGAACGAGCTATAATTATGGCATTGAAGAATAAAAGATTGAAGTTTTTTTATTAGGTCCTTTTCATCATGTATTTTTCTTTTACAATGAATTAACCTGTGTACTAATTTTGGATGTATGAATTAATGGATATGTGTTTTGAATTTATGTATGTACCAAGTTTAACGGATGAATGAATACCATTTTAATATAAGTTTGGTTGTTTAAATTTGAATGGCATTTTCGGCTGCATAATGACCCATTTTCACTACAACTTTTGCTACGATTTTGATACAAATTTTCTGCAGTTTTGACCCGTTATGGTTGCAGTATTGACACCTTTTTTGCTGCAGTTTTGGCTGCAATTTTTGACTAATTTTGGCTCATTTTTGCTTCAATTTTTGCTGCAATTTTAAACACCTTTCGGCACATTTTGGCTGCAATTTTTTGACCCATTACAACACATTTTTTGCTGGAGTTTATAACCTATTTCGGCTGCAGTTTTAACACATTTCGGCACTTTCTTGGTTGTAGTTTTTAACACATTTCGGCAAATTTTGTTGTAGTTTTTGGCTGCAGATTTTGACCTATTTTGGCACATTTTTATGCAGTTAATTATGACACATTTCGTCTGCAGTTTTGACATATTTTGACACTAACTTGGCTGCACGTTTAACACATATTGGCCACAGTTTTCAAGTAAAGTACATTTACATTAATAATAAGATGTATACAAATTGTAGTATAAATTCAAACTAAAGTATATATAACACATCAACATGTAAAAGAATGTTTAAAACAAATGGTATAATTAATAATATATGAATTTGAATATACAATGCATGAATCAGACAACAACATGGCAAGACGAACGCATAACGGACCGGTCTGCAATAACACGTTTAATATCATCAAATGATGACTTGACAACAGTAGCATTGTATTTTTTTTCCTATAAATTTTCGATAGCCTTTTAACTTGGATCGATTATACCTACAACAAAAACAAAAAACACAAAGTTAGTATATAGTAAACTTGTGATAACAATATTACGTATGAAAAAAATGTAGAGATATGTATAACAGTTAGAACTAAATTTCATATCATTATTTGTAAGTTATTCAACTCCTACTTGCAAAAATAAATGTTAGAACTAAATTTTAATTAATAATATACATTATTATTATTTAGTATATGCACACACTATTAGTTCATGTATATAACAATGTACAAATATAATATTCAATAGCCCAAACATGATGCACATGCGTAATACAACTTATTTGAATAATACGTATGCAATATAAAACACGAACACCTATTCACACATAACATTAGATAACATAAACATAATGGACATGTGTAATACAACTTCATGTGTCTCATATACGCAATACAAAATTGAAACATCCGGTTGCATCTAATATTAAATAGTCCACGCCTAATGCACACGTGTGATACAACTTACTTGAATAACACATATGCAGTACAAAACATAAGCACTTATTCACGTATAGCATTAGATAGCCCAAGCATAATACACATATGCAATACACATCCTTCTACACATATATCATTAGATTGCCCATATTCATATTTGCACACATGCAATACACATACTTGTATCACATATATGCAATACATATCATTAAAAAAACAGTCACATATAATACACATATGCAATACATGGATTAAGACATGTACATCTGTTTGAAAACCATCATAATCCAAATTATTAGATGCAGTGTTAATAGAAATCGAAGATATAACATCATACAATCTCAAATCTGAATTCTCATGTAAACATATATGCTTTTATCCTCGTTTACTGTCAATTTCTAATACTAAATTCGTATTAATGATAGAAAATGTTTGAAATGGTCTCAATTTGTACCAAATCGATTTAAAAACAACAATACATACAAAATCCTAATAAATCGGTATCAATTAACAAAATATATGAAATCGATTGAACGAGTGCTTCAGTTTTGAGAATTTTTGAGCATGTACCTTCAATTCGTATATGTATGAACACGTATTAGGTTTTGAATCGATGTGAAACATGTTATAATCTGGTAAGAGCTTGTTGATAGATGTAATTGGAGTAAGAGATCTAGGTTTAAAGTTGGGAAAGATATTTAGGGTTCTATAATTTTCTAAAGTTGGGGAAGATGAAGTTAATACAACTTGACAAAAATACCCCTATACTTAAGGAGTTCTCGAGTTCTCTCCCTAACTATGAGTTCTCTATTGAACCTTCCCCTATATATATATATATATATATATATATATATATATATATATATATATATATATATATATATATTGCAAAGGGATTAATCATACATGTCATAATCTCATGCAATCTCTCATTTGAGAGATGCCACATAGAATGTGATGTGGCAACTCTAGACCAATTAAAAAAAAGAATAAATATGGTTTAAATATGGTTTAACCTAATCTATTAAATATCCAATCTATTAAATTTAAATATTAAACCTTTATTATTTTCTCTCCAATGTTTCCTCCCATAACTTTTAAACGTTAATATCTTTTATATACAAGATTTTTTAAAGAAAAAAATTACACCAAATTAACGAGCGTTTTATTATCTTTCCAACGAGTACCATAGTGCTATATAAAAACGGAGAAAAAAACGACTATTTTTTGTAACCCGACAGGTATTGTGTCAGGTTTAAAAATTACACCAAATTAACGAGCGTTTTATTATCTTTCCAACGAGTACCATAGTGCTATATAAAAAACAGAGAAAAAAACGACTATTTTTTGTAACCCGACAGGTATTGTGTCAGGTTTAGGATTAGTTTAAAAAAAAATTGTGGGTTTGGGTCGGGCCTAGGATTAGGTGATACCTATGAATTTTTTAAAATAATAATATGATAACTTATGATAGAGATTTGTTTAAAATAGATAATAATAATATTTATTAATCATATATTGGCAGGTCATTAATTATGTTGTCATATTAGATATTTCAACCCGGGACGCTTCCGGGACAAAAACTAGTTTATTAATATTACAAATCCGCAATTTTTAGATTAGTTATATATTTTTTCAAACTTTTAAGTTATTTATGTCGACGTAATTCAATTTCTAAACATGATTTGATCGGTGAAACAGCAAGACGATGGGTTTGATAGAAAAGCAAAAGTTTATGAAACGATTGCTACAAGACAATTCAACTTCTAATGATTTACATCTAACTATTAAGTTTGTTGAAAAGTTTTACTCAAATGTATATACAACATATATATTCCCAATCCCAATGTTGGTAGTCATCCACCTAATCAAAACATGATCACACACCAAAATCCAAGCAAAAATTGTATGATTTACAGCTTATCACAAAACTTTGATTTCACTATACCATCCCCACTCCTTTCTGATCTTCACTTGTTCCCAAAATTGCATAAAAAAAAAGCCCACAATCAAATGCGGCTTTAAAATCTTCAACTATCTAAGCATAAATATTAACAAGATCATATCCACAATCAAATCTTGTAAAAACATGCATGATCTTTAGTCATAGTTGACGATGGATCAACCCATGTACCATAATGATTGCCATGATCAATGACTGATCAATATTGGGTTCTATTGTTAACTTGAAAACATCGGTTCCAAGATCTATTCCTGAAGATGTTTGCTTTCTTTTAACCTCAGCAACCAAGGCACCATCTTGATCAAGATTCACAATCTTGAACCCTAATTTTCCACCAACAATCTTGTAACCTCCTTGATCAAACCCTAAATCTACATGTATCGTGTTACGATGTCTTGTAGCACGAAACCATCGTTGTTTTTTGGAAAAATCCCACTTATATCCATCCCAACATCCGAAAAATCGTAGTTTCTGCATCATTAGAAAAAAAAATCAAATTAGATGGTAGAAACCAAAAAAAGATAGTGTGTTGAGTAAACTTTATTTTGGTATATCGTTACATTAATTAAGATATGATTTAATTTTTGTACACATACCTTTCGTTGTATTGCGAAAAGAACGTTGCCTCGAATATCCATCAAGTAGACTTGTGAACTGCATTTCTTGTCATAATTATCAACTCTATACACAATTTCTCCATTTGAGTTGTATGCTGTGCATCCATGGCTGTTGTACACCAAAGACTTCATCCATATTGTGAAGCATTCTTGTTTTGAGCTTATGTATGGAGATGATGATGATGATGATGGTGATGGTGATGACGATGATGGTGATGGTGATTGAGTTTGAGGATAGACCTTAGCCATTGAAGGGAGGAAAGCAAGTTCTGTTAGAAGGTGGAGGGTTCTATATATATATACAAACACCCGTGTTGTCTTGAAAAATAGCCAACCATTATTTGTTTGGCACATATTTTATGTTATCTTATTAAAATATTTTTAATTGATAAAACTACAAATATAATTTGCAACAATACCGCATAGTTTAGTAGTTTACAAATTTGGCATTGGTCATACTTGGGATAACAATGATGGTTTCTTAGGTGTGATAGAGAAAGAGGTAAATATTAAATCAAAATTGTGAGAAATAATGTTGTGTAATGATTTCTTACTTTAACAAATGGTAGACATATACATATATTTCTCCATGATTTATGGACTCATGTACACGTTTAATTAATTGCTTTTATATATGCGATACTAATTGTAAACAAAAAAAAAAAGAAGAAAAAAGAAAAAGTAAACCTTATCATTATTTGTCTTAACAAATAAATTGATTTGGATAAATTATTTATAGGTTAATTCAGACAATTAAAATTATAAAATTCGTTAAATTGAGGGTGCATAAGTTAAACCGGTGTAATATTAAACTTCCTAACTTTAAACGGATCTAAGCAAAGCATCCCACCACTACCGATGTGTGTTGCCACAACCTACTAGTCGTTGTCGCCACCTCTCCTATGACCGTCGCTGCCATATAGTAGTCCACGCCACACTTCATCGTTGCCAACATAGCCGTCTCTCCAAAACTTTCATCACAACCTTTGCCGCCACTATTGTAACCACCAACCATCGCCGTCGCCACCTCCACCACCACTGTCAAACACCACGTACTTATCCACTACCATCCGTCCCTAGTACTGTATAAAAGCAATACCACATGCAAACTCATTTTAATACGTTTTTAAGACCATGCGTAGTGGGGGGCTTTATATATAAAGCCCCCATTTTTTATTGGTCCACGTGGCAGCTGAGTCAGCATGGAGAGATAAAGTGAAAAAGGGGTGTAGTGGTGGGGCTTTATTTATAAAGCCCCTATTAATATTTTATTATATCTTTTAAATTAAAAAATAATAAAATAATAATAATAAAGAGAGAGAGAGTATGAGGTGTCAAAGCATGATTGGTTGAGGGTTTTTGTTCCGGGCGTTACTTGTATCACGCCATAGCAGGTTTTTGAAAAATAAGCCCCCCGTAGCAGTGTTGGGGGGGGGGGGGGGGGCGCTATTTTTTTTCTTTTCAATATCACGCCCTCCACTACGGAGGGTCTAACAAATACGTTGACCATCTTGAAACATAATTCTAGTGTCATATGATTATGATTGATTAGTTAACAAATTTAGTTTCAAATCAAAAACCATTTAATAATACTTATATAAAAAAATATTAGCTTCTTAACCATAGATCTTATCGTCAAATTTATTTAAACAAAAAATTATTACAATTTGAATGAATATTTATACTTTGCAAGTAGGGCACCATGCATGTGGGGAACAAATTGTTGTATGTTTCCGGATTAGACATATGGCCCATCAACCTCGGGTTCACTCATCCTTCAACAGGTCAACCATCCTTTTGAATATCGAATCGGTTAATACAATGTATTTGTATCATAGGCTTCGGCAATATTACTTGATTACGTGATAAGTCAAAATTTCACATTTCAAAAGGTTAGAATCAGATCTAAAATTTCGGGTTGTCACATGTGTAACTTACTCTGAAATAAATAAAGCTAATGTTCAATTAGCTAGATTATAATCATATAATTGTCAAAGCTTAGATATATAAAGTAGGGATAACTGCCAAAATAAACACCTGGCCAAGCATATTTGTCAAAATAAACACATGATGCGTCTAAGCATTAGGGACGAGCTACACGTGTAAAGTCTTCAGACGCTTTAATTTTTAAGGTCACTGCGTCTAAACTTTAGACTCGAGGCTTTTATTTAGACGCAAGAATAGGTGCTCCCCTTTGCCTCAAGAATAGGTGCTCCCCTTTGCGTCTAAACAACAGCCTCGCGTCTAAAGTTTAGACGCAGAGACCTTAAAAATTAAAGCGTCTGTAGACTTTACACGTGTAATCATCTGATTGGTAGACGCAAAAAGTGGCTCGCCCCTAATGTTTAGACACATCAGGTATTTATTTTGGCAAATATGTTTGGTCAACTGTTTATTTTGGCAATTATCCCCTATAAAGTATTACACTTGCTAAAAAAATATTATATACCAACAGATCCACAATCAGCCCACAATTTTCTCGAATTGTATATTTGTATGTGCTACTCCTTCGCATTTACTTTTTGACTAGCTAGCTTTAGCAGCTAGTTTAAAACTTTTGATTCTTGTGGTTTTAACAAACAAATTGACTTGTTGTGTATAACAAATTTGGTGGGCATTTAAATTAACTAATATATCATTTTTTGGTAGATAGGCTTGTACAAATAGTTGATCTTTTTATAGTAACTTAGAGGTTTTGAACTTAGATTGTAGACACCAATGTTATTTTATAATGATTTTTTAATTGAAGTTTTATTGATATAAAAAGGGCAAACTACTGAAAAATAGCGGATAGACGAGAAACAAGTTACGTCGTCACCCTTTTCTGAATAGAAAACTGTAATAACTGAAAACAAATTGACTTATTTTGTGTTCGATTTTGGCTTGGAGAGCGCAAATGGATAGGATACCAACAAAAGAGGCGCTTGTTAAGCGAAATATTGGTATTCCAGATTCAAGCTGCCCATGGTGTAATAGTAATGGCGAAACAGTAATGCACATTATGGCCGATTGTATTGTTGCAGCCAACGTATGGGATGGGATCGGTAGATGGTGTCGTCTTGAACCTATTTTCGCTTTCGAGATCAAAGATTTGCTGGAGATATATAAGACGAGGAAAGGTAGCAAGATGGGTCAAAATATTATTCACGGGATCATCGTAGTCACTATGTGGTCGTTATGGAAAGCAAGGAATGATTCAGTGTTTAACGGAAAGCGGCCTAGGGTGGAAATCATCGTGGCGAGTATAAAGTCTATTTCATATTTATGGATTAAAAGTCGATTAAAATGTAATGCGGTTGTTTGGAGGGATTGGTGTCGTTTTCCGTTGTATATGTTGTAATTGTTGTTTGCCGCCGGTCTTTGTGTTGAAGCCCGGTCTTGGCGTTTTGTGAATGAAATCTTTTTTCAAAAAAAAAAAATAAGTTATATTCACCGTCTCGTGCTAAAAATAAGTTTCGAATCATTGTGTTGATTTCTGAAGTAACAAAAGAGTAAAAAGATGTATATAAAACCATACGTATTCTTGCTAATAAAATAAGGTATCACGTTTTATTTCAATTTTTGCAAAAAAAATTAAGAATATTCTTTTACTTATTTGTATTTAATCATCTTCTTACTGAACTTCAAGCAAAACGTGATATATGTAAGATACTAAGATATTTTATTTTTAATAAGAGTCTTAAAATTTGTGTTGCCTTTTTCAGGTTTTTAGTTTTACATTCAGTTGTGTAAAGGTAAAACCTAAGGTTTACCAACTACCCTATTAAAACGTTTTTCATTTGCCCTTTAAAAGTCATACTTGTGGAATTGTTTGGGCTACATACGTACATCCTACATGTACCCCAAATTCGACCACATACTTTTAGCTTAATTCGACAGCAAAGTTGCTAACCAAGTTTATTTGCTTAAATGTTTGATTATGAAGAATGGGCTTTTGTACTTTATAATGATATTGTGTAACCATTCAAGTCCAAAATCGAGTATACACACATTTTGTGTTGTTGAAAACATTCAAACAGACAAGCAAAAAACATCTACAATAGGCTGGCTCTTACCTTTCTAGACATCCTTAATGGGTTCCTGAAACATCCAACATAGCATTCATTTAATACCATACAAATTATAATTTATAAATTATAAATGTTTTCTTATCTTAGAAGGGAGAATTTACATGGAAGAAAAAGAAAAGGAAAACAATAAATATATACACATCACTAACAAGACATCTCAAAAACCTTTTGACAATCCAGCAAGCATAATCATCATTGGAATTTTAATGTTAATGATGTTGAAATTTGATTTTGATACATCTAATTATTGAAATAGAAAAGAAAAGCAAAAAAGAAGAAACCATGTTGTCAAAAGTTTAACAAATAGCCCTTAAAGTTACTTTTATGAGACTTTGTGCCCAAAAATTAATGGTAGTTTATGCCATTAGCTAGACAACCATGTCTTATGATAACCCTTTTTGTAAGTGTGCGTGTGGTTCGTTGTTTCAGTGGGATCCTATTACATAATTGTGTCCTTATATTTATATTTACTTTATTTATTTATTTCAAGTTTTCAACCAGTGGCGAAGCTTGGTTCTTGAATCGGTGGGGGGGGGGCTAAACTCAATTTTTTTATCGGTAGTGGTCGAAAGATCAAATCGGTGGAGCCGAACTTGACCCAGACTCAATTTAGCTACGAAAATCGTAAAATTCCACCACTGCAGCAAAAATCGGTGGGGGCCGAGACCCCCTCGGGCCCTAAAGAAGTTACGCCCCCGTTTCCAATTATGTATGCTTTCCTAATTAAAATGTTTACATGTAAATATTTAATTATTGTGTCACGTGTCATAATTCAGTAGTCATTTTTTTTTTACTTTTTCGTATTCTAATTTATTTTATAATGTAAAAAGTTAATTAATTTAACTCACATTTTTAAAATATTATTGCTTTATCGCTTATTTTAATTTAATATTTAGTTATGCGTGGTTTCAATCATATCGTAACCCAAAATATTGTTTTATGTTCCGTAAACATTGGATACTAACTATTTTTATTCAACCTATTTAATATAAGTGTTCTAACGTCATCGTTAATTTGAAAGAAGATATATTGTTAATTACCTCATATGTAATAAACCAACGTAATGAATTGGTCCACGTGCTATCTTGATCGTCCTTCATGCGTGTATTGCTGTCCATCACCGTTTGATAGAGAGAATATCTTATCTGCACATTATCTTACACCCACCTACGTCTTATCTACCGCACGATACAGAGATACGAGAGAGAGGACAACCAAAACGAAGATAGGTTAATCGACAGGTTAGATAGGAAAAAGAAATATAAAAAGTAAAAGGAATTAATTTAGTAGTAAATTATAATAATAATTATTATTATTATTATTAATTGTATTAGTAGATAAAGTAATTTAGTAGTAAAAACAATAAAATATAATTAATTTACTAGTTAAGAATAAAAAGAATTATAAAGAAGAGCAGCAAGATGATGGCAAGCCCACGTAGGAAAGCAAAATCAAGTAATGGGCCACCATCATCCTATGGCCCGCTTCATCGCCATCATATATTTTTAAATGCGATTTAATTAAATACATTTTTTTTCGTGAAATATGATCAATGGGACTAGGGATGAGCTCGGGATGGGTTGTAAACGGGTTGTTGGGTTGTAAGCGGGTTATCAATAAAATGTTTAATGGTGAGTATATAAGTGTGACAAATAAATAATGCAGTGTGTCAAAAATAACACAATTATAACTAACCATGTACATAGAAATGGAAAAAGAAAAACAAAAATATAATATAATTTTTTTCTAAATACTTAAACGGGTTAACGGGTCAACCCATTTTATATATGTGTCAACCCGAACCGGACCCATTTTTTTAAACGGGTCGTGTTAGTTGACCCAAATCTATTTTTTTTCGTGTCGGGTTCGGGTCAGTTTTCGGGTCGTGTCAATTGCCGCCCCTATGTGTCATATGACGACATGAAAAGTGAATTAAATATGCAAAATAAGTTAAAACTTTACAAGTTAGATTAGAAGGCTTGTAATTCAAAGTTAAGAGTGGTACCTTTATTTTGCTTTACCTAACAAATAAAATATGGCAAAGTTTATCAAGCTGTGGACTATACTCTGCTTCTTTTATAAAGTTTATTTGAAGTTTGTCTATATTGTTTTTTATTACGAAGACATTTTCCCTAGATTTATGGAATGTGTTGGTTTTATACTTTCATCTAATTTATTTTTAAATTTAATTCGGCCTAACCTTTTCTGTTCTTAACTTAAAAAAAAAAAACCATAACTATACGGAAGTTTCTTTTTATTAAAATACTAAGTTAGAAATCAGTGTGCTACACGGATGGCACAACGAAATTAAATAAATAACTACACTTTAACAAATCTTAATGTTTTGAAATATATACCTATACAAACAGTTCTAAAAAACAAACGGATACAACAATAGTGACAAGATACGTGATACTAAAGTTAGTGACAAAAGAGACATAAATAAACATACAAATTTACAAGAGGAAAATATACAAAAATATTTCATAAATGCCAAATACATCTTTATATTTAACATTGGTTGTTCTGTTTGTCAAGTTACCCTGCTTATCTACTAAAAGTTTTAAACCTTATCTGCTTTTTACACGGAACAATGATGGTCGAAGTAAACAAGATCAAGGCAAAAAAGAACTTGAAATGCTCACTATTTTGATGCAAGTCAAGGTGGATGAGACGTTAAAGATTTCCAATGATCTCTGGGATCGGATATCACTAAGTGTATTTTTTGCTACATCACTGGTGAAGAATTACAGCTTAAAGGACCACTAACAATCATAAACTCACAGACCAATTTAGCATACAAAGTGAGCTAAAAAAAATGAAACAAAGCATGTGACTTGCCGTAAACAACAACGTGCACGTGGAGAAAATAAACGAAGAATCAATAGAAGCATCTAGCAGACTAAGGTACCTCTACATCTAAGACCGTTTGGTGTGCATGCGGGGAGTTGGGCCGGGGAGGTGAGGTGGACTCGGGGAGAATGCCAAACACCGCCCCCTCCCCCCCCCCCCCCCCCCCCCCGTTTCTTTTTCGGGAAAAACGGTGAAAATGCACCGTCCACACCGAGCTCTTTGATTGGTTTAATTTTTTTTTTTTTAAATCAAACTTTATATAATAAAAAATGAAGGGGGTTTAGGGGAATACCATTTCCAAACTTTAGGGGAGTAAAGGGGGAGAATGATGTGGCGCTGATGTGGCACTTGGAGGAGTTGGGGGAAAAAGGGGGCACACCATATAGTCTAAGACTATTTGGTGTGGAATGGGGGAGGTTGGTCGGGGTGGTGATGTGGCAAGAATCCCGATCGGGAACACCCCCCCCCCCCCCCCCCCCCCCCCCGTAAATTTTTCCGGGAAAACGGGGATATCCTCCCGTTTGAACCGAGGCTCTTGATTGGTTGATTAATTTTGAACGTTGGGTGTGGGGCCAAGGCATATAGCCGTTTGATATTTAAAAAAAAATAAAAAATAAATAAACCTTTTACCTATATATAAATAAACCTTCCATCTAAACACAATCATACAAAAAAAATAAAACCTTCCATCAACACAACCATACACACAACTATATTCTTCCATCTCCACAAAATTTATAAAAATTCAATTTGTTACCATGAGTTCGTCGGAGGAGGAGGAACAAAATGTGATAAACTTTTACGTTGGCGCAATGATGGAAACGGCAAAAATTATAACCGAGTTGGAAGACGAAAGCGATAGTGAAGCGTCTTCGGTACCATTGACACGGAGCGCGGCGCTTGATAGAGATCGTGAGGGTATGTTTTTATTTTTTTTGTTAAAATGTTTTATTTTTTTTTGTTAAAATTGTTTATTTTTTTTGTTAAAATGTTTTATTTTTTTTGTTGATAAGTTTTATATTTTTTGTTAATATGTTTTATATTTTTTGTTAATATGTTTTATTTTTTTTGAACGTGCACACAAACGTTTGGTGGCCGATTATTTTGACGAAAACTGTGTTTACACGGACGAACAGTTTAAACGTCGTTACCGAATGAGTAGAAGATTGTTCGAACGAATTGCCGATGATTTAGCTAATTATGATGAATTTTTTACACTACGATACGATGGTAGAGGGAAACGGGGTTTTACGACCCTACAAAAATGCACGTCTGCAATTCGTCAATTAGCATACGGCACTGCGAGTGATTCATGGGATGAGTATTTAAGGATGTCTGATAGAATGAGTCGGGAATGTTTGTACCAGTTTTGCGAAGATGTTGTGAAGTTATATAGCAAGGTTTATATGCGTACGCCAAGAAAAAGCGACATCGAAAAGCTCTACGCGCACCATGCAGAGAAACACGGCTTTCCTGGCATGCTAGGAAGTCTTTTTTTGGCGTTGCAGGTTCGTGTAACGACTTAAATGTTCTTGCAAGATCTCATATTTTTGACCCCATGATTAGAGGCACCGGCCCTGATGATTCTTTTTGGCTCAATGGCGTAAAATATAAGCATGGGTATTATTTATGTGACGGCATATACCCAAGCTGGGCGTCTATTGTGAAGACAATATTGAATTCTTCAGATGACAAAAGGAAAAAGTTTGCGAAGTGTCAAGAAGCAGCAAGGAAAGACGTCGAACGATTATATGGTGTGATCAAGGCGAAGTGGCATATAATAGAACGACCAGCACGTGCATTCCATCCACAAAGATTGAGATACATTATGTACGCGTGTTTGATACTTCATAACATGATAATTGAAGACGAAGGTCGTGCGATATGCGTTTACGATCCGAATGAGATTGAAGAAGTGCTCGAGCCAGTTGACGAGGGACAACAAGAATCAAACACGTGGGCGTTACACGATGCTACTATGAATGGAAACCTTGTTTCGGATCTCGTTGATCACATTTGGAATAATTTTCGTGTCGACGACAATGACGAGTAGTTTTTTTTAGTTTTTTTTAATGAACTTTAGTTTGTAATTTTTATTATTTTGTGACTTTAGTTTGTATTTTTTTTAATTTTATGAAATTTCGGTTTTTTTTATTATTTACGTTTTTTTTTACGTTTTTTTTATTATTTACGGTTTTTTTTATTAATAAAAAAATAATTATGAAATATAAATTATATAATTAAATAAAAAGGAAAAAGAATAAAAAAAAGGAAGGGGAATGGGGGAGTTGGGGGAAACCATTTCCAAAGTTTGGGGGAGAAAATGAGGGAAATGACATGGCGCTGATGTGGCAGTTGGGGAAATGGGGGGGGGGGGGGGGGACACCATATAGTCTAATGTTTTAAGCGACGTGATTAATTGGGCTATCTGGTTAGACTTTGACATTTAGACTTTGACATTGTAGGCATGTTGTAATGTGCTTTGTGTTGTATGTTCTCTCAGCTTCTGGTGCTATATTTTTCTTAATATAGAGTGCCATTTGTAAAAAAACTAAACAAGAGTTAACCAATTGATTACAAGATGTTAAATGTTTGGAATAGAGGTGATAAAAAAAAAACCGCTTCGGGAACCGAAACCGGTAAAACCGACCCGAACTGAAACGGGTCAAAACCGGTTTCACGTGAAACCGGTACTAAAAAAAATCTCAAACCGAACCGAAAACCGGCCTAAAACCGACGAAAAAACCAGTCAAAAGAAACCGAAACCGGTATACAAACCGGAACCGAACCGAAACCGGTCTTACGAATCGACAAAACCAGTCCAAAACCAAACCGGTTTGGAACCGAAACCGGTTCGGCAAAAAAAAAAAACCGATTTGCTCACCTCTAGTTTGGAACATATATTGGAAAATGGAGTCCAACACTTAATTGGGGCTTACCAAACAAGTCAATGGGCCGAACAAAGAGAAAACAAAATCTCCCACTAAGTCACTTAGAAACTTTAAAGAGTTGTCCTAAAGAGCTAGCTCAGATGGACATCGCCAATGATGGTAGATCCGTTTGACACTTCGAGGTCATGAGGTCGAGCCTGAGGCAGGGGGTTTTCTTCCGGTTCGCCCGGTTTCCTCATACGGGCGTGGTTCGAACCCTAGCCATTGTTATATTCTTTCGGAAAAAAACCTGGTGTTGATGGGAATCGATCCGGAGTTGGTGCTAGCCATCTTGCGACTCTCAACCAGTTGATCTATGTCGTCGTTCAAAAAAAAAAAAAAAAAAAAAACTTTAAAGAGTTGCGGGTCTTGTATGATGTATTAGACAACTCAGAAAATACCCCGCGCGTTGTGACAGTTAGACAATTAGTGCCTCGATACTAAACGGTAAAAACTAACCTTATAAATTGGTATAAAAGTAACAAGCTCTAATATTATTGTAACAAGGTATTAGTTGCCCGCGCTTCGCCGCGGGTGCGGCTGTTGTGTGAAACGCGGCGGGAGCTCTTGTTGCGTTGAGTGTTTGGTGGACGTTAAAGATCGCGCGTCGCTGTGGGAGTTCCAGCTGCGTGGAGGGTTTCGTGGACATAAAAGATAATATTAAGTGATTGTTATTCCTGCGTGAGCTTCAAAAAAATACTCGTGGCTAAAAGCTAAAAGTTTGGTGGTCAAAGTTTGAAATCCTAAAAGCTAAATTTTTGGCCAAAGTGCAATGCAAGTTTAAAAAAGTTGAGTGGTCAAAGTTTGAAATCCTAAAAGCTAAAAGTTTGATGGTCAAAGTTTGAAATCCCAAAACCTAAAAGTTTGGTGGTCAAATTGAAAGAAAATAAAGTTGATGGCCAAAGTTTTAAATCCTAAAAGCTAAAAGTTTGTTCGTCTAAGTTTGGTGGTCAAATTAGAAGAAAATAAAGTTAACCTAAAAGTTAGTGGCAGAAATAAAGTTAACGTAAAAGTTAGTGGCCAATTTATATATATATATTAGGTGATCAAATTTGAAGAAAATAAAGTTAACATAAAAGTTAGTGGCCAAAATTTTAAATCCTAAAGGCTAAAAGTTTGTTAGTCAAATTAAAAGAAAATAAAGTTAACGTAAAAGTTAGTAACAAAAATAAAGTTAACGTAAAAGTTAGTGATCAGTATATATATTAAAACAAAGACACTATTGAAGTGTCTTTGTATTAATACATAGATAATTCTTGAATCTTGAAATTTTGATATAAATAATTCTTGAATTTTGAAATTTTGATATAAATACTATAGTTATTTAAAACAAAATTCGTTGATGTGTCATAATGTGATGACAGGATAACATAACTTATTTGATGGAGGACTCGTTAAAGCTAAGAGCGTAATAACGAAATTTCATGACTCTATAGATTTTTTTTTTGAACGGCTAATTTCACACTCCTTTATTACATTACATCTTTTACACCTTTTTTGCTTATTATTGGAGTTTGAACTCCTAAGCTCACTCAAGAAAGGATTTCCTCTCTACCATTAGGCTATAACTTAAGTGGCTTCATGACTCTATAGATGCACCCATGAGGCTAATTTTTTTTTGACAAGCAACTTTCATTAACACCACAACCGGATTATCTCCAAGACGGAGATAACCACAAAAACCAATACATCAAGTTACATTAAAATAACACCAATCTTTCCAATCCAATCTATCACTTTTAGATCTACTATTAAACCATAAAAAACTGATCGCCTTAACCTCTGAGAGCATCTTCGTCACGTTCACCATCCCTTGCCTGAAAATGACTTCGTTCCGCACCGACCATATCTTCCAACAAACGATTATAAAGATACCGTACATCACCTTTTTCCTCGAAGGAGCGATAGCAGCATGGTCCAGCATAGTTAAAATGTCATGAACTGAGAAAATAATCATCGGAGGCAAGCGAAGCCACGAGGCAACACCCATCCACAACCCATTAGGAACCGCACAAGCCGTTAGCACATGCTCCAAAGTCTCAGTCACCTCGCCACAAAACCTGCATAACCCGTCCCCCGTAAAGACATTCCTTCGGGCTAGGGCAGTAGCCGTAGGAAGCCTATCCAAAGAAGCACCCATGAGGCTAATGCCTTTTAGTCGGGTAGATAGGTACCACATAGAAGCTGAGAAGCATGTCCTAAAGACAGAGTAAGTTGGCGGATTTCCATCCAGTTGGGAAAATAATTTACTAAAATAGGTGGTTTATTAATCTATTTGTTTTAAATAATACTGAAGAAACAACGAGTATCAATAGTGAGGTAGGATGGGATAACTTCGGGTGCAATAACTCGTGTTCGCTGCAGGGTATAATCCTTGGCTCACAATGATGGTTAATCTAGGGTTATATGCACAAATGACAAGCAGAGTAATACAACAGGCAAGGGTATAAGTGGTTCGATCTCGTAAGACCTACGTCCACTGGAAAAGATAATCTTTATTGATAAAAGTTACAAGTAATCATACAAGTGGTGATACAAGTGTGTTGGTTCTAATTGGTTGATTCCACCTGTGAAGAAAGGAGGCCAAGTCCTCCTTTTATAGGAGGTGTGTGGGCCCGAGGTTATCGGGGCCACTTTGATTGTTAATGGGCTCGGGTTAGAGGCCGGGGCCGGTTGCTTGCAAGCCCATCTAGTCGGATCTCAATCCTTAGTTAGATAAAGTGATCCAAGTTGAGGAGGGCTGCTTTTGATTGGGCCACGTGGCGCCTCGTGGTTGGTCGGCTGGTGTGACAATTCGGGTAAATCTCTCTTTTGGTTCCTATCTTTTGTTTATTTCCTTCGTTATTTCTTTTGTTCTTTTGGTACCTGGCAATTTTCGGGACGAAAATTCTTTTAACGTGGGGATGATGTGACACCCGGCAAATTCTGGTTAACAACGTTGTCTAGATGAAAGTCTACCTTAGCGAGTCACGCGTATATTGTACTTAACTGGGTTAGTTAAGTCGGGTTATGGTTCGGGAACCATCGGTTTAGTCTAGAGGGTCATTGGATGTTGGTCTAGAGGTTCATTAGATGTCGGTCCTTAACCAAGTGTACAAACGGTGACGATTTGTAGGATCGTCAGGGCATACGGAACATACGAGTCTCGAGTCCCGGGAATTGGTGAACGAGTGTGAACATGTGTATTTACTTGTGTTATGTGTTTACAATCATTATGTGACTTGTCGGTACGTGAATATGTGTTAACATATGTTAAAACGGGGTTTAACGCGCAAAACACACGAAACCAGCCCCTATAGGCGATTAGGAAGGCCTAATCGCCTATAAGGGAGGCGAGTAGGCAAACATAGGGGCGAGTAGGGGCTACTCGTGTGCCCTAGGGGGCGAGTAGGCCCCAATTGCCTGAACAATCATGCGATTAGGATTCCTAATCGCGTGTAATGGCTGCATAATCGCTAGTTACGTGCTGGACGACTAAAAACGACTATAAATACCATACTTGACCTCATAAACTTCATTATACAAACCCTAGTCGTCCCATAACCTGCCCCAACACACACACACAACCTCTGGAACGCGATTTTTGATCAAAACACAAGGATTCAAGCATAATCCTTCATTCTTTCACAATTCTAAGGTTTGGTTTCCATCCATGAATCTTTATAAACGTTTTTAATCAATCCCTAATGGTCCAGACCTGTTCATAAACGAAAAGTTTTCTGAAAATCATTAATAAGGGTTGTTAATCGGATTCTAACTAGTATACATGTGTTATGGGTGTTTATGATTAGAAAGCTAAGGTTTTTATGATTCATGATGATAGATTAACATGTCATTAGGATTAATTCAGAATACTAATAATATTATGATGATAATATCTGAGTAATTGATTATTAGGGTTGTTGTTATGCATGTTAGTGATGATTGCATGCTATGTGAATGGTGTTTGGATTACGTGATTTGCATGCAGGGCTGATAATACGAGGCAAAACGAAGGGTTTCTGTTGAAACATGTTTAGAATAGTGTTTGGGATGATATTGGGTAGTTACACACGTTCTGGATCTGATTTGGAGCGTTAAACGCGCGAAAAACCGGAACAGCAAGGTTACAGGCGAGTAGCATTCCTAATCGCCTATGTTATAGGCGAGTAGGGTGCTAATCGCCTATAACTCATGCGAGTAGAAGCCTACTCGTGTGACCTTAGGGGCGATTAGCCCTAATTGCTAGTTTTTACATGCAATTAGCCCTAATTGCTAGTTGTTACATGCAATTAGCCCTAATTGCTAGTTTTTATATGCAATTAGCCCTAATTGCTAGTTTGTATATGCAATCAGTCCTAAATGCTAGTTTATGTTTCCTAATCGCGTGTACTGCTGCTGTAAGTGTAAATTAGCATTCCGAGACCCGATTTGACATGTAGTAACATGCTAGGAACCTCGTAATATATATGATAACTTGGTAACATATGTTTGGATGTAATTCGGTGATACGTGAACTATGTGCTATAACTTGTTGTGCGTTAACGTATGTTAAGTGTGATTGCATAATTGTCTGTTTAAGAGCGTAAACATAACACGGGGAGTCTCGGGTCACCAATGGGATGTCGAGTCTTGTACTTTGGGTCAGTTAAACAGTCACAGTGTTTTCAAACAAACTTGGTTATGGTCTGGACATCTAGGGACTAATTAACCTGCGGGTTATTAGTCTAAGTACTTGTAACTGTCATATGTTAGGTCGCCGCTTTACGGGACTAGCATAGCAGCTGAGTTTACTCGGGTTAAGGAGTAACGCAACCTAATGTGAGTTTACGGCCCCTCTTTTAAACTGGTTTCATACTTTCGGGGGAGAAAACATGTGTTAAAACGATTATTTGGTAACTACTGTCATACTATGGGTTTCTATTGTGTACTACACGATCTTTGGAAGTCCCGGGGGGAACCATGAATGTGCGGGTTTGCACAACGGGGAAATGTGAATAGCGCTATTGGGAGTGACCAACCCCGCTCGTCGGCTTGGAGGGCCGGGCGAGTGCATATTGTCTCAAACAGGAACAACAGGAACAACTGGTACTTTTTGGGCACAACATCTGGTATTCGAGTTAGTAATGGTTTTCCAATCGTGGTAGTAACAAAACGTACGCCTAGCTAGCGTATACTGGTTTTCGATTTGTTATAGTATGGACAGGTGGACTTGGTACTTGGATACAAAACCTGTAAACTCACCAGCATTTTTGTGCTGACGTAAACTTTTACATGTTTTCTCAGGTCGCTAAGGTAGCACAGTGGATCTAGGGCGCACGCGTCTGCACGGCGTCTAGCTAGAGTTGCATGATTTTACAAACGTAGAACATTGGTTTATTATTGAATAATTGTTTTGAATAAGCTTCCGCTGTAAACGGGGATTTTAAACTATGTTTTGAAATTGCATTTATATTCATTTAGACTTGTTTATTGTGATCGTTGGTTTGGATCCTGGTTTGTCATGCGCCTCGCGGTAAAACTCCGCAAGTGGATTTTGAGGGTGTGACAGCTGGGCGGTGCCTTGCCTTTAATACACGTGGCGTGTTGTGGCTGGATCTGCAGAAGGGACTCCTTTTCTTCTGATGTCAGGAGGCGTCAGGCGGCTGACCAGTTGTCAGCTGACACCTGACGGGAGGTAGCAAGTTGGGCTCCAAGGGGGATGTTCCCGGGTGTTGCCAACTGGTGCTCCTGCGCAGAGTGGCAGCTGCGCCTGTGGCGCTCCTGGTTTTTCAGATGTGTTATCTTAGGCGGAGGCCCTGAATAGTGGGTAGGGTGCGCCTGAAAGCGCTGGAGAATAGTACCCTACCCCTTCAAGTCCCCCAAGTCCAGGGTGTCTCCTGTTCTTGCTTAGAGATCTGGTGAGGCACTGGACTAATATGTGATTTGGTGATCTCCGTTATGTTGTTTTAAAGAGGGGTAATTGTTGCCTCTCTGGAACAAAAAATGTTAGTGAGAAAAGAGTGCGCGTTGCTACGCTGGTGGCATGTGGAAAGATAAAAGCGTCCCCTTATCTTTGTACATGGCTCTTTTTATAAAAGACCGGCGCCAAGTTGAGACTTAGCGCGGGTGAAAAAATTTTATTGCAAAGTCTGGTGAAGGCGTTTTTGAATTTTACGTTAACCCTGCGCCAAATGATGACGTGGCAGTCTGGGTTTGAGATGGTAAAATTCGGTGGAGAACGTCTTTCAGACCTTACGTCAACCCAGCGCCAAGTGACGACGTGGCAGTCTGGGTGTTAGATAGTAAAATCCGGCGGAGAACGTCTTTCAGACCTTACGTCAACCCAGCGCCAAGTGATGACGTGGCAGTCTGGGTGTTAGATAGTAAAATCCGGCGGAGAACGTCTTTCAGATTTTACGTCAACCCAGCACCAAGTGATGACGTGGCAGTCTGGGTGTTAGATAGTAAAATCCGGCGGAGAACGTCTTTCAGATTTTACGTCAACCCAGCGCCAAGTGATGACGTGGCAGTCTGGGTGTTAGATAGTAAAATCCGGCGGAGAACGTCTTTCAGATTTTTCGTCAACCCAGCGCCAAGTGATGACATGGCAGTCTGGGTGTTATAAATGTGCCATCCTTTTAATTAATTTAAAATTTAAAAGGTTTCCTTAAGATTAGGAAACGTGCTGGGGAAGCCGAGATGTTTGGTGAACGTGTCAGAGTGCAGAGGAGATGTCTACACAGTTGTCAGTCACGTCAGCACGTGGGTGGGAGGTTATCCATCGTGTGTCAGGCGAGTAGCCGTTCACGCGCGCGAGTGGGGTAGTTGTCAGAGTACTTGCTGACGTTTGGCAGGTGAGAGGTCGTCCTTTGGGGCAGACGCGTGGAGTCACGTGCTGCCAGGTAACTGCTGTGATCCAGCTGTTTGCCACGTGGAGCGTCCAGATGTCCCCTCCTCTGGCAGATGAAGGGTTTGTCTGCCAGCTGTTCCCATCGCATTAAATGCGATGGGTATATATATCCGAGGAGGCTTTTGGAGTTTCTTCTTATCTCACCTTTTACCAAAAAATCCTTCAATCTTCTCTTTGAAGATCTTCATCTTCTCCGGTGAACATTCAAGTTTTCCGGCGACTTTTTTCAGAAAAAATTTCTTTTTCTCTTTTTTCTAAAAAACCTTTGCCATCATGTCTGAGGGGTCTGACGTTGGGGGAAACCCTGGGAAGGCTATTGAGAAGTCCAAGAAGTTGATCCATAATACCACCTGTAAGTGGGGTGTGAAGAGTTTTGCCAAGTTTGTGGAGGCAATGGACTTTGATCCGTCCTGGGAGGTGGAGATGCCGAGTGCTAAGGGTACTGCTCTAGCCCCTCCCCCAGGGAAGATGAGCTTGTATCGGGCCCACCTTGCTCTCTATGGGTTCCGTCTTCCTGCTACCAAGTTCCAGGTGGACACATTGGTGAAGTACGGTGTCCACGTAACCCAAGTTAGTGGGTTTGGTATGCTTCGTCTTGTTCATTTCGAAGCCTGTTGCCGTGCCTTGGACATTGAGCCATCTTTTGAACGGTTCAATGTCTTCTATCTGCTGAACATGGAGCAATCCTGGTTTAACTTTGTCCCACGTCCTCACGTACCACCAGTTGGGACAACTGCTCCTAAGTCACTTCATGACTGGAAGGAGAAGTTTTTCTACGTCAAGAGGGGGTTATACCTGTGGATATGCCATGGAAGGTTGTTGCTGAACGTCAAAAAGTGGGTGACCATCCTGTTATGGAGGGGTACAGCGAACAAGCGTGGTTTAAGGAACTGGTGGCTCGTGCTTCCCCGTTTGACACGGGTATGTGTTCTGAAGTCATGTTGGCTTTGTTGGGTATGAGTCGTGTCCAGCTTGTGGAGGGGAAAGAGCCTGTGGTCACCACACTTGGTAAGTTTTGTCTCCCAGCTACTTTGTTAGTTGTTTTTATTATTTTTTGACTGAGTTTCATCCTGTGTTACTCAGGGATGTCAAAGTTTGATGCGTTCTTGTTGAGGGACAAAGCCCCATTGGAGTGGAGAGACCCTGCGGAGGGTAGGGTGTCCGTGATTGATCAGATGGTTGATAGGTTCTACTTTCCCTATCTGGAGTTCAAGCCAACTGTTCTCCTTTTTTCACGTGAGCATCCTATAAATCCTGATCCCTTATGTTCTGTGCTACATATGGGGATAAACCCTTGTTTTGTTGTTTCCTCTTATGAGGAATCCACGGGTTCTTCTGTAGAATTGGTGGATCCATCGCCTCCGCGTGGTCGTAAGAAGAGTGTGCCGCGTTTTCATAAGCATAAGGTGTTATCCCAAGCTAAATCTGCGCCTTTGAGTGCAGGTGGTGAAGGGTCGCACTTTGGTCAGCGTGATCGGCGTACAGAGTCTTCTTCCTCCGCGCGTGAAGATGATGCAGCTGTGAGTCCGCTGAAGAAGAAGCGGAAGCTTGGTAAAGTCCCGAGTCGGAAGTCTGGGTCCTCAAAATCTGGCGGAGCCGGGTCGGCGCCGTTTTCTTTGGAGATTAGTCCGCCGCCAGAGCGTCGTCCTCTCATACCGAAGACACTGAAAAAAGTGACTAGTAAGTGATGCTCCGCTTTCTTTCTTTTTGTTATAGTAATATTTTTCTAAGTGTTATGCTTTGCTTTTTGTAGTTGTTTCTTCGCGAGCTCAGGGCTCCTCTGATCCAACTCCTTCTGAGGAGGAAGTTGCCAAGAAAAGGCGGGAGGAGGAGGAGGCGCGGGCGGAGGCAGAGAAAGCTCGGGCGGAGCAAGAGGCAGCTGAGGCCGAGAAGCGGGCCAGTGATGTTGCCGCCAAAAAGGCGGAGGAGGAGAGGGTTGCAGCTGAAAAGCTACGTTTGGAGGAGGTAGCCAGGAAGGCTGAGGCGGAGAAAGCAGCAGCTGAAAAGCTGCGTTTAGAGAAGGAGAAAGCGGAGGCGGAAGCCAAGGCTAAGGAGGAGGAGGCCGCCAGGGTTGCCTTTCAACAGGTGCTCTCCAGCAGTTCTCCTGGGGGTGGTGGTGGTGGTATGCCTTCTGGTGGAAGGTCAAGTGTTGACCGGAGTGACCCGGGTTACTTCGCGGGCGATGTGATTTGGCGCCCGCACTGGAGTATTCGGGAGAACTCCCGGTTTGCAAATCCTCTTACTGCTGAGGAGTTTGTGTCTCAAGTAGTTCCTCCCAAGGAAAGGGAGTATCAGGATAGCCTGCCTCGCTCGCAGCTAATGACTGATATTTGTGTTGGGCAAGCTCTTCAAGTTGTTGTTGTGGAGTCGTTGAAGCGACGCGATGAAGAGTTTGCCCGTGATGTTGCCGAGTTTAACGCTCGGCGGTCAGTGCAGGCGTAGAGAGAGGAGAAGCTGAAGTCCGAGGTTGAGAGGTATAAAGATAGGGCGTACAAATCTGAAGATAAGGGAAGGAGCTTGAGCGTGAACATGAGCTAGCTCATCAGAGGTGGATCGATGCCTGCCAAGTCACTAACCAAGAGACAATGAGACTTAAGGATCAGATCCAGGCGCTGAAGAATGAGAATGCCAAGCTGCAAGAGACTGCGGAAGGTCATGCCAAAATGCTAGCTGATAAGGATTCAGTGGTGGCAGGCCTGCGCTCTGAATTGCGCAACAAAGATGATGAGCTTGTGAGCGCCTCTTCCCAGCTGTCTGAGTTGGTGAGTGAGAAGAAGGCATGGGTAAAGGAAAAGGCTGCATTGACGGAGGAGAGGGCCTCCTTAGAGGAATCGCTAACCCTGTCGCAGACGGAGGCGGAGAATGCAAAAAGTCTTCTGGACGAAGCCAACGTTGCGCAGGAGAAGGCCCAGGAGTCTGTTCGTTGGGTGATGACCGAGGGTTTCGCCGGGGTAAGTCTTTTCCTATCCTTCTGCGTCCTGTGTCATGGTGTAATTTATCTTCTGACTGGTTTATTGCTTGTTTGTAGATTTTCAAGCGGTTCTGGAATGAACCCAATCTTGGCGACCAGGTTGCTGCCATTGCCGCTGCTGAGGGATTCGACACTGGGTTTTACCATGCGCTAAATGGAGGGCGTATAACTGAAGGTGCGCATGATGGTAAACCCAGGGAGAAGCCGAACTCCTCAAGTTCGAGCAAGTTGAATTCCCCATACTGAAGACAGTGGCGGACTGTAATCAGTATGCTGATCCTGCTGGCGCCCTCCGTTACTTCATTGAAGAATCTGACCGCTTGGGTGTAGAGGCGCAACAGAAAGGAAAGCAAGCATCCGGTGGAGGAGAGACGTCTGGGACCGTTCCGGAGGATACGGAGGAGCAGTTGGTGGACTTTGAAGAGTCCGGGGAAGAATAGTTTGTTTAGGATGGTTTGTTTTTCTATGTTTATGGTTTGTAAAGCTTTGGGCAGCTTAAACGCCCCGTTTTGATGGAACATTTCTAAGTTTTGAATATACTTGTTTTTAACTTTTTGTGTGATGTTTGTTTGGATTTGATTACTGAGTCCGGCGATAGTTATGTTTAATATCTATGCCTTGAAGACCCGAGGTTCCAGTAGTGCACACAATAAGTTAAGTGGTAAAAACTTCTTAGAACCCTTTAGAAAAGGCATTAGGCATGTGTAGCCAAAGTGTTTACAAAAGTTACATATAACAGAAACGTAACTGTGCCACATTCCAAGAACGTGGGACAGGCGTACCATCGATTTTTTCTAGCGCATAAGCGCCCTTGCCTAAGACCTCCTGAACTCTGTAAGGCCCCTCCCAGGTTGAAGCAAGTTTTCCTTGCTTTTCAGTGTTTGAAGCGCTATTATTTCTGAGAACATAATCTCCAATGTTAAACTCGTGTAGTTTAACCTTTTGGTTGTAGATGCGATTCGCCCAACTGGTTTTTGTATCTGGCCTCTTTGATGGCGGCGAGCTCTCGTCGCTCTTCAAGTAGGTCTAAATTTAGTCATAGCTCTTTATCGTTTTGCTCTTTATCCACCATGAGTACTCTTGCGGAGGGGCATCCGATCTCTGCGGGTATAACGGCTTCGGAACCGTAGGTTAGGCAGAATGGAGTTTCGCCGTTGCTGGTTTTGGCGAGTATGCGATTCGCCCATCCTGTTCTTTTGATTCCCAGCCGCTTTTTGATACCTTCGATGATGCTTCGATTTGCTCTTTCGACTTGGCCGTTCCCTTGGGGATGAGCTACTGATGTGAAGATCTGTTGGACACCCATTTGCGCCAGCCATTGTTGCAAGTGTTGGTCTGTAAATTGGGTTCCGTTGTCGCTTATGATCTGATACGGTAAGCCGAACCTGCATATGATAAATTCCCATATGAATTTCTTGGTGTGTGGGCCGTCTATCTTTGCTAGTGGCTTTGCTTCGATCCATTTTGTGAAGTAGTCGATTGCTACTATTAAGAATTTGACGTTTCCTGACGCTGTGGGAAATGGGCCGACAAGGTCTATCGCCCATTTCTGGAATGGCCACACCGCTGTGACGGGAACCAAGTCATTTTTGGGGCGCAAGGTGTTTGGCGCATGGCGCTGGCAAGAATCGCATTTGCGCAATTCTGCTACTGCGTCTGGGTGCATGCCTGGCCAATAATAGCCTGCGCTCATTAACTTGGCCACCACCATTCTGGGTCCTGCATGTAGTCCGCAGATACCCTCATGAATATCTCTGATGAGGAAGGAGGAGTCCTCCTTGTCGACGCATCGCAGTAGGGGACCCAAGTATGATCGTCGGTAGAGGATTCCCTCTGTCAACTCATAGTGCAAGGCTTTGTGTTGTAATTTTCGTGCGTCCGCCTTGTTGTCGGGTAATGTTCCAGATGTCAAGTACGCTTTGAGTGGCGCCATCCAGGATGTGGTACCTGTTTGGATGACGTTTACTTGTCTTGTTGGGACGGATGGCCTTTCTTGGAGTTCAACCCGGACGTTTTTGGCCATGTGGTCGAAGACCGTGGAAGCCATTTTACTTAATGCGTCGGCGTGTTTGTTCTCACTCCGGTTGATGTGGGTGACCGTGCAAGAAGTGAATTTACGCATGAGTAGCTTGGCCTGCTGTAGGTACAGGGCCATTGTGGCGTCCTTCGCGTCATATGTGCCATTGATGTGTCCAGCTACTAGCAGTGAATCAACGTGTGCGTCAAGGTGGGAGGCTCCCATTTGCTGTGCGATGCGCAGTCCTGCAAGTAGCGCTTCATATTCCGCTTCATTGTTTGTTGTGGCAAAATCTAAACGAATGGCGTATGTGTATTCTTTATTGTTTGGGCTGATTAGTCGCAGACCTGCGCCTGCGCCATCTGTATTTGACGCGCCGTCGGTGTAGAGTTTCCAGCTTTCGTTTTCGGACGCTGATGGTGCGGGGTCTTGCTCGGCTAAGCATTCAGCAATTTTGTCTGTCGGTATTTCGGTGGCGAAGTCAGCGAGTACCTGTCCCTTGACTGCGGGTCTGGGTTTGTAATTGATAGTGTGTTCACCTAGCTCGATTGCCCATTTTGCTAGGCGACCTGAGGTTTCGGGTTTTCGTAACACATCGCTGATTCTGTAGTCTGTTAGGACGTTTATTGGGTGGCCGTGGAAATACCTGCGCAGTCTGCGCGATCCGTGGATGAGAGCTAGTACTAGTTTTTCCATTGTGGAGTACCTAGTCTCTGCGTCTAGCAAGGTTCTGCTAATGTAGTAGATGGGTGTTTGAACGGTTTTTCGGTCTACGAGGAGCACCGCGCCGATTGCCCGCTCTGTTACAGAGAGGTATAGGGTTAACGGTTCTTTGGGTAATGGTGCTGTGAGAGTAGGTAAATTCATAAGACATTCTTTCATTTCTTGAAAAGCTTTTTCCGCCTCAGGGGTCCAGCGGAAATTACTCTTTTTAAGACAATTTTTTAGAGTGTCTACAAATGGAAAAGACTTGGAAGCATAATTGGAAAGGAAGCGATTGAGGGCGACGAGGCGTCCCATTAGGGTTTGGACTTCCTTGATGGATGTTGGTGAAGGCATTATTTCAATGGCGAGGACCTTGTCTGGGTTCGCGCGGAAACCGTCACGCGTGACAATAACTCCCAGGAATTTCCCTTCTTCCACGCCGAAGGAACACTTGCTGGGGTTAAGCTTCATGCGCACCTTTCGCAGTTGATTGAATGATTTTTGAATGTCTTCCAGCATGTTGTCTTCGCCTTTGCTTTTGATGACGAGATCGTCGACGTATACTTCCAAGCATACGCCTATCTCGTCGATGAAAGCGCTGTCCATGAGTCGCTGATATGTGGCTCCCGCATTTTTCAGGCCGAAAGGCATTTTGGTGTAGCAGAAGATTCCTGTGTCCGTGCGGAAAGTCGTTTTGTCTTCATCTTCCTTTGCCATTTGGATTTGGTGGTAGCCATTGTAGGCGTCGAGGAAGCATTTGAAGCGAAATGGCGCGAGGGAATCCACCTTTAATTTATTTTCTGGAAGAGGGTAACAATCCTTTGGACAGGCCTTGTTCAAATCTTTGTAGTCAACGCACATGCGCCATCCGCCCGTCGCTTTTCCTACCATGATTGGGTTGGCTACCCAGGTTTGGTAGCGTATCGGGCGGATAATGCCTGCGTGGAGTAGTTCGTTGACTTGTTCGTTCATCGCCTTTGTTTTCTCCAGCCCCATTTTGCGCATCTTCTGGGCGACTAGCTCCACAGATCTGTAAGTGTTGAGTTTGTGTTCCGCGATTTCTCTTGGAACGCCGATCTTGTCGGATGGTTGCCAGGCGAATATGTCTATGTTTTTTACCAAGAGTTGTTTGAGGTGCGCTTTTATGGTGTTGGAGATTTCATGGCCGATGATGACCGTTTGGTCCGGGAATTTGGGGTTAAGGACCTAGTTTTACGGCTCTAATCGGGTTTGTGCTTTTTGTGGTTTTGCCACCTCGATTGCGTGGCACTGTTTGTTTCCTCGAATTATTGCAACGCCGGTGCGGGTGGGGAAGCCTACCATTTGGTGGGGGTGGAGGCGTTGGCGTTGAACTTCGCCAGGCCTTCCCGCCCTAGTAGGATGTCGTGGCGAGATGTTGCTGGTAGTACCATGAAGTCACATATTTCTGTGCGTTCGTGGGTACCATCTGTCAAAGTGACCGGGAAAGTGATTATGCCACGCGGCATGATGACCTCGTCGATAAAGCCTGAGATTGGTGCGTTAACTGGAAGGAGGCGGGCTTTGTCATCCTCGTCCAGTTGTTGAAAACACTGATCATAGATGATGTCAGTGCTGCTTCCGCCATCTAGGAACATGGATTGCGTTCGGTAATGTCCCACGACGCCGGTGACGATTAGTGGCGCTGTGGCGGAGGGTCCGCCTCGTACCCGGGGGAGGAGGACGTCCACCTCCTTCCAGGAGTCATCTATTTCTCTCGGGCACTTTCCTTTGTTCTGGCGTTTTCCCGCAGCGGAGATCATGTTGCAATGATGATGCGGGGTATGCCTGATGTAACTTGTTTGTAGATTCCGGATTTGTTTCTTTCCGGGTTCTTCGTGTTTGTTGTCTTGGTTGTTGTTGCGCCCGCCTTTGTTAACGTTTTTGACAAGATGACCGAGCTGGCCCGTCTTTAGTGCTGCCTCTATTTCTAGTTTTAGGCTGTAGCAGTTGTCCGTCAGGTGACCATAATCGTTATGGTATTCACAATATTTGGTGTGGTCAATGTTCTTTCTTTTGCCCAACACTTTGGGCTCTTTGAAAGTGACCTGCTCTGTCTTGAGTACTTGTGACGGAGTTTTTGTGAGCGGCGTCCAGTCGATGTTCTTTTTGGATTGGGTTCTCTGATCCCTTGAGTGCTTGTTGGTGATTGTCTGTCGCGCGTCGTTGGCGGATGAGTATTTACCTTCATCCGTTGGTCCTGAAATGCGTGACCAGACGGATTGTTTGCCTTTGTTCCTGTTGGAGTTGTTTGTTTGGTTGTAGCCGCGCTGCTACTTAATGGAGCGTTCCGAGGATGCATATATTTTGGAGGCTTTGATGACTTCTTCCCAAGAATCTGGGACCCCCGTTTTTCCGGATAGTGTTTTCATCAGATCCTCGCTGCGTACTCCGTGAATGAAGCCTACGCGCGTGAGCTCTTCTCCGCAACCGATTTGCAGTGCCTCCTTGTTGTAGCGCACAATGAAGTCGTCTATTGATTCGTTGTCTGTGCGCTGACATAGGAGGATATGGGCCTTGTCTCGCTTGTGTCGCATGAGATGGGAGAAGTGATGTTTGAACTTCTGGATAAGGTCATCAAAGTCGAGGATGCCTCCTACCGGAAGGTTGTCAAACCAAACTCTGGCTGCGCCTGTAAGGGTTTGTGCAAACAGGTGGCACCAGACTTGTACAGGCCAGAGGACTGTGGTTCCTGCGCACTCAAAGTCGTGCAAGTGATCAGTAGGGTCTCGCAGGCCATCGTACCTGCCGATGCTGCTGGGGAGTTTAGCTTGTTTTTCTATGGGTGCGGTGGCTATTCGTTGACAAAATTTTGAGCTTAGAGCGAACGACTTGGGCCTGTATGGCTTGTTTAAGTCGTCGTCATCCTTCTTGTGTGATGACGCCGATTGAGCTTTTGTCAGCTTCCGCCTTTTGGATTTTGAGGTTCTTGTGTCTGAGTCACTGGTTGGCTGGTAGCCATCAGATTCTGCCGTGGAGTCTACTAGGTCCTGGTCGCGTGTGTTCTTACTACGACCTCCACCCCGAGACTTTGGGCGTGTGGCTTGCTTTTCTTTCCCCTTTCGGTTGTGTTTGGCGGAAGGGGAAGCCTTGCTTTTGGTCTTGTCGGTTTGGAGTTTTGCCAACATGTTTTGATAGATCTTGGTGTTTTTGAGCTGTTTGCGAAAAAGCCACTCGTCGGGATCCACTGGTGTGGTGGGTGCGTCAGATTCAGACGAGCCTGAGCAAGAAACCGCCCGGGGCGGTGTTTCTTCCCTTGTGGCTGCTTGTGATGTGCCCTTATCCGGAGTTTGGAGCGTTCCCGTTCCGGTAGTCTGAATGACTGTAGAAGGGGTTGCTCATTTGGTTCCGCCAGGGGTTAAATCAGCCATTTAGTGAGCTTAAAGGATGTAGTTTTGAAAGTTTTTTGGATCTTTCAGCCGGTACGGATGGCGCCAATGAAGAAACAACGAGTATCAATAGTGAGGTAGGATGGGATAACTTCGGGTGCAATAACTCGTGTTCGCTGCAGGGTATAATCCTTGGCTCACAATGATGGTTAATCTAGGGTTATATGCACAAATGACAAGCAGAGTAATACAACAGGCAAGGGTGTTGGGTCTGCTGACCTGGAGAAGAACAGATGATTAGAAAGCCAAAATATGCTAACAGTTTGATCCTTTGAATAAACAGTCTTTACAACTTACTTCTCCCAAAAGACTGCTGACTCTAACAACTGTTCTATCCAAACAACTGCTTAACAACTGCTGATACAAAGGACTGCTGAATAAACAACTGATGAAGAACAATTGCTGACCAAAGGTCTGATGAAGAACAACTGCTGATTCAAGTACTGAAGACTAAAGCACTGCTGGAGCCAACAGCACTTAGGCTTCAGCAGTAGATACAAGACCATCAGAGTTTTCCTACAACAGCTATTTACTATCAGTGCTTTCAATGTAACAGTAGTTTATAATAGGCAGATGTTTATGTTTGTTATTCTGTTAGAGGACACTGTCTTAGGTGACGTCAGCTTAGGTCATCAGTGGTTTAAGTCTGTCTATAAATAGAACAGTGCTTGTACTGTTCTATTGCATCACACACACAAACATTCTCTCAGACAAACACTGTGTGATCAGGCTGAGGGGGAGTAATTGTACGATTGTAATCTTTTAGATAAATGAAAGCTTTCGATCTAAAAACATTTACTCTCTTGTTTTGATTAACAGTTTATTATTCCGCTGCAATTTCATTCTATTTTCGTTTCACTTATATCATATTTAGTTAAACATAATCAAAACAATCAATCTCAGATCCTAGCAATTGGTATCAGAGCTTGGTCAATTAAATTTGATCTAACAAATCAATTTAATAATGAGCTCACAATTATTGATATCGTTTGTCTGTTGGATTGAAAACAGAGTAATAGTTTAATTTCGTTTCAACCGTTTTTAAACAGACTTTGTTTTTTAAAATCAGAGAATGGCTTCAATCAATCACGATCCACATAACACTGGCACGAACAACAAGCCACCGATGCTTGTCAGATCTGAATACAATATCTGGCAACGTCGGATGAGCCATGTTATAGCTCAACAGAACACTGGGTGTTGGAAGTCGGTTATCTTCGGACCACATGTTCCGACTGTGCCGAGTATTGGAGATCCTAAGGTGTTTGAGCCAAAGAAACTTGAAAACTACTCCGACCAGGATTTTCAGAAAATTGAGTTAGATGCTAAGGCCTTCAGTATTGTGGCCATGGCTCTACCAAATGATATATATGCTGGGTTGTTACACTGTAACAGTGCAAAGGAGTTGTGGGATGCACTGAAAGAACAGTTTGGTGGGACTGAGGAGGTTATTGAAAATTATCGTGAAATACTTAACCAACAATATGAAACATTCAGTCATGTCAAAGGAGAGTCATTAACTCAACAGTTTGAGAGGTTTAATTGCTTAATTAGTGAACTAAAATTGGTTGGTCTTACTTACCCTCATTCAACCTTGAACCATAGGTTTTTAAGATCATTACCAGACAAATGGGACACTATTGCTATTGTGATGAGAAACTCGATTGGATTTAAAGACCTATCACTGACCCAGCTAAGCTCTTGACCTATGAGAGAGAGCTTAACCAGAAAAAGAAGCTCCAGGACTCTGGAAAAGTGTCTGATGACTATGTATTTGGGAATACAACACTTTTGGGTCATGATGAGGTGCCTGGAAACACTAAGGATCAGAGTTATGATCATTTCATTGACATAACCTCAGGTTTTAACTCATGTTTTAACTCTGATTCTTATTCACCAAACTATGCTTTCACAGCAAGTGGTGGTGATATCCAGGCATCTGACAATATATCCTTTGAGTATGATGACCTGAAATACTTTGACCCTGATGATTTGGAAGAAATGGACATTATGCAATTGGCCCTTCTCAGTGTAAGAACTAATAATTTTTACAAGAAAACTGGGAGAAGGTTTCCAGGGTTAACTGGCAGATCTAAGGTTGGGTTGGATAAATCAAAGATTAAGTGTTACAAATGTCATAGACTTGGTCATTTTGCTAAGGAATGTAGGGGTCAACATGGTACACCTATGATAACCTATCCAAATCAAAGACCACAGACCAACACTTATCAGAATTCCTATAATGCCCCTGGACCAAATGTGCAAAACACTGCTCATTTTGCACAGTCCTCAAACACTGTTCCTGTCCAGTATGTCCAAACCACTGTTCCTCAGATCCACTATGTGCAAACACCTGTTGCTCAAGCACCTGTGCAAACGACTGTTGCTTCATCCTCTGCCCCTGCAGAGACCAGTCAACAGAGCTTCTTTACACAAGGCTTTGTTGATTGGAGCAGTCTACCTGATGAGCTAACAGATGAAAATTTTGCACTTGTTGCCAAAGCTGAAAATGAACCAGAAAAATTTTGTTTCATGGCCATGGTGGATGAGATTGAATCTGAGGAGGTGGTAACTGAAACTGATGTTGTGACTGATGATGTTGTTAGTGAAGTTGTTACAGGTGAAAAACCTGAAGAAGAGGTTGTGAATCTCTCAGATCCCTGGGGTGCATCTGATGACTGTGAGTGCAAGTGTGATTGTGCATTGATGGCTGCTGCTAAGGTATCTCCTCAAATTCTTAAAGAGTTGTGTTCTGACAAATGTGTAATAGCATTTGCTAACATCAAAGAGGTGAATGAAAACCTTAGAAAGAAAATTTTGGATGATGAAGTTAAATTTGAAAAACTTACAAAAGATTTAAAAACAAGCTTAACTGCAAAAGAGTCTGAAATAAGCAGCTTAAAACATGAAGCAACCATAACCAAAGACCAGCTCCAAACTATGATAGCAAAATATCAAAGTTGTAAAAGTGAGCTTGAGTCCACCCAAGTTGAATGTGAGAAATGGGTGGAATCATGTAGAGGTTTTGAGATGCTACTCAACAAACAAACCAAAAGTCATATGAAGTTTGGTTTTGGTTTTGAAACCACTGCTCCAGCTTTTGAAAACACTGACAAGAAGAGTCAAAAGTCTGTTGAGGTAGTACCAACAAACCTGCAGGGTCAAGAGATTAAAATCACTGAACCAAATGGTAAGAAAATTGTTCTTGAAAAACCAGAAGGTTCCTCATCTTTTACTGAACTTGAAAAGTATGAATTTAAACCTACTTGGTCTGATGGGTGTGATACTCTTGAGAATTTTAAACCTGTTGATTTCAAAACACCTGAGGGAAAGACAGCTCCTCAGGCAAAGGTCATTCCCTTGGCAAAAGTCATTCCCCTGAAAAATCTTCCAGCAGATGCTCAAACATCTGCTGAAAAGAAGGCTGAAAAGGGGAAGAAGAAAGAAAAGACTGTCAACTTGTTCTGTGATTTCTGTGAAAAGAAGAATCATGTCACTAAAAACTGTTTTCTTCTAAAAGCATATGACATTAACAAAGGAACAAGTGAATGTGATTCCAAAGCCACATGCTCAATATGTGGGAAAAAGAATCACAAGACCAAAGAGTGCTTGTATCTCAAAAATTTTGATGTTAAAATACAAGAATACAAAGCTAAAACTCTTGCAAACCCTGTGGTTAGTACTTCAAAAGGAAAGCCCAAACAGACCTTCACCCCTGCCCAAACACCTGTTACTAAAAGGCTTGAAACATCTGCTTCTAGAGATGTCCAAGTAACAGATGCTCCACCCACAAGCAAATACCCAAGAGGTTATGGTCAACCTCCATGTCACAGTCTGCCACATGTTTATGAGGAGCCAAAAAGATCCTCTAAACCAAGAGTGAACAGAAATCCATATGGGTATTATCATCTGTCAGGAAGTGATCAAACAACTGCTGCACCAAGTGTTGACATTCAAGCACTGGCAAATGGTCAGCAGCAGTTGTTGAACTTAATTCAAAAATTGGTCCAAACCACTGATCACCTTCCAAAGCTTGAGTCTGAAAGGTCTGAGGACCCATCCAAAGCCAAATTGGCTTTGGACACTCACCAAAACTAATCATTTACTGATGTGCAGGGAGCTTCTGCTTGTTTAGATAGTCTTTGGTATGTAGATAGTGGAGGCTCCAGGCACATGACAGGATGTAGAGCCCTTCTTCTGGACTTCTTAGCTCATGGAGGGGGTGACATATCCTTTGGTAATGATTCAAAAGGTAAGGTGTTGGGTTCAGGGACTGTACAAGCTGGAAAACTCAAGTTTGAAAATGTCAATCTTATTGATAATCTCAAGTTTAATCATCTGAGTGTTTCACAAATGAGTGACAAAGGTTATGGCTCATTTTTCACAAAGAAAACTTGTAAGATTATTGGACCAGAAGTGGTGAAAAAGATTGATACCATTATTGCTGAGAGCAAAGCACAGCTTGTTGCTCATAGAAGTGGCAATGTGTATGTTGTTGATATGTTAAAGGACAATCCTATGGCAAATGTCTGTCTATTTTCTGCTGCCTCCACTAAGGAGACAGAATTGTGGCATAGGAGATTGGGTCACACCAACCTTAATACTATCAACACACTCTCCAAACAAAGCCTTGTCAGAGGTTTACCATCAAAAGAATTTAAATGTGATGAGCATTGTGTTTCCTGTTTAAAAGGGAAACAACATAAAAGCTCTTACAAATCCATTGATGAGTCCAAAACCAGTCAGTGTCTACAATTGTTGCACATGGACTTGTTTGGCCCTGTTAAAATCATGAGTCTAAGAAGAAAGAGATTTTGTCTTGTCATAGTTGATGATTTTTCTAGGTTTACACGGACTTACTTTTTACATTCTAAGGATGAGACTGCATGTATATTGAAGGACTTTGTCACTAAAGTTGAAAAACAATATGACTTGCCAGTAAAAGTCTTCAGGAGTGACAATGGAACAGAGTTTAAGAATAAGGAGTTGGATGACTTCTGTGTGTCAAAAGGGATTGTGAGGCAGTACAGCATCCCAAGAACACCAGAACAAAATGGGGTGGTTGAAAGGAAAAACAGAACTCTTATAGAAGCTGCAAGAACCATGCTAGCAGATTCTGGTTTGCCACTGTCCTTTTGGGCAGAAGCTGTAAACACTGCTTGCTATGTTCAAAACAGAGTTTTGATCAACCCCAGACTTCAAAAAACTGCTTATGAGATTCTGTTCAAAATCAAACCATTAATTTCATTCTTCAAAATCTTTGGCTGCCCATGTTTCATTTTAAATCTCAAAGATTCCATTTCAAAATTTGCAGCCAAAGTAGACTGTGGTTATTTTCTGGGATATTCTTCTACTGCCAAGGCCTATAAAGTGTTTAACACAAGGACCAAGACAATAGAAGAAACTCTGAATGTAAAGTTCAATGAACTTTCATCTCTTAAAATCCCTGCAAACCCTGCTGAACTATTTGATTTAGATAAATTCAAATTTGAAGATATCACTGTTAAAGCTAACAATGCAGGTATTCCACAGTCTCCACAACAAGATTACAGAACAGATGTTGTGATACCCAGTCACTACAAAATCTATTCTGCCTCAGAGGAAGCAGCTGTTCAAAACAATTGTCAAAACTCTGCCACAGCTGTGTCAACCACTGTTGGCCAGTCTTATCCTTAAACCACTGCTTCACCCCTCACAATCACTGACCTATCATCTGTTGACAAAAGTCAATCATCTGTTGACAAAAGTCAGTCAAGTTTCACACCACTTGGACCCATTCCTCCATTACCATTTCAAACATCTGATGGCACTACAGAAGTACCAACAGATGTTACACCAACAGAGTCACCAAACCTCTTTCCATCACCTCAAAATGCCATTGTTCCATATCAGGGAGATCTTATTTACTTAAGAGCTCATCCACCAGACCAGATCATTGGCAACATCAGAGAGGGTGTGCTCACAAGAAGCCAATCCTCAAATATCTGTCTTTTTGCAGGTTTCTTATCCCTCACACAACCTGTCAAGTACCAAGAGGCACTGAAAGACAACAGTTAGGTAGAAGCCATGCAAGAAGAACTCCTTCAATTCAAAAGACAACAAGTATGGGAGCTTGTACCACTTCCTAAGGATGTTTGTCCTATAGGAACAAAGTGGGTCTTCAAAAACAAGACTGATGAAAGGGGTATTGTTGTCAAGAATAAAGCCAGGCTTGTGGTTCAAGGCTTCAGACAAGAAGAAGGAATAGATTATGATGAGACTTTTGCTCCTGTAGCAAGACTAGAAGCCATCAGACTCTTTTTAGCCTTTGCTGTCAACCACAACATAAAGGTGTATCAGATGGACATCAAATGTGCTTTCCTTTATGGCAAAATTCAGGAGGAGGTTTATGTATGTCAGCCACCTGGTTTTGAAGACATATTCCATCCTGACTATGTCTACAAGCTCAACAAAGCTTTGTATGGACTCAAACAAGCACCAAGGGCCTGGTATGAAACTCTTTCCACATTTCTCTTATCCATTGGCTTCACAAGAGGTAAAATAGACAAAACTTTATTTCTTAAATGGAAAGGGAAACACTTAATGATTGTTCAAATATATGTGGATGACATCATTTTTGGATCCACATGTAACCAAATGTGTGAAGAGTTCAGAAAACTCATGACAGCAGAGTTTGAGATGAGTGCCATGGGTGAGCTTCAGTGTTTCCTTGGTCTTCAAGTGAAACAACTGCAAATGGCACATTCATTCACCAAAACAAATATGTAAAGAATTTATTAACCAGATTTGAGATGAATGATTGTAAGCCATGTAGCACACCCATGAGTACAGTCAAGCTGCTCACTATTGATGACAAGGATGAACTGGTTGATCAAACACATTATAGATGTATGATTGGGTCTTTATTGTACTTAACTGCATCTAGGCCAAACATTATGTTTGCTACTTGTGTCTGTGCAAGATCCCAGGCTTCACCCAGAAAGTCAAACCTTATTGCTGTGAAAAGGATATTCAGATACCTCAAGGGTGCTCCCTCACTTGGTATCTGGTATCCTGCTAATGGAAACATTGAGCTTTCAGGTTATTCAGATAGTGACTTTGCTGGCTGTCACACCACAAGAAAATCCACATCAGGAGGGTGCCAATTTCTAGGGAATGCCTTAGTTTCTTGGCAAAGCAAAAAGCAGGCAGCTGTTTCAACCTCAACAGCTGAAGCTGAATACATTGCTGCTGCAAGCTGTACAGCCCAACTCATGTGGCTTCAAAATCAACTACTGGATTTTGGGATAACTGCACTTCAGACTCCACTCATGTTGGACAGTCAAGCTGCTGAAAATATCATCAAGAATCCAGTATCTCATTCCACTACCAAACACATTGACATAAGACATCATTTTGTCAGAGACAGCTATGAAAAATGTTTGATTTCTCTGCACCATGTTCCAACAGAGGATCAGTTGGCAGATGTGTTAACAAAAGCTTTAGACACATCTACCTTTACAAATCTGATTTCCAGAATTGGTATGTTAAACATGGATTAAACAAATAAATTTTCAATAAATCATAATAAAATGTTTCAGAAAATCAAAATTTTTTTTCAAATAGCTGTTTGGTTGAAAAAAAATCTGTTTATAACATCTGATCAGATAAAACAACCACTGTTTCATTCATATCCACTGTTGGTTGAAAAATCTGTTTCAAAACATCTGATCAGATAAAACAACTGTTAGTTGAAAAAATCTGTTTATAACATCTGATCAGATAAAACAACCACTGTTTCATTCATATCCACTGTTGGTTGAAAAATCTGTTTCAAAACATCTGATCAGATAAAACAACTGTTAGTTGAAAAATCTGTTTCAGAACATCTGTTCAGATATAAAAACTGTCTCCTTATATATTTATACTATATCCAAAAAAAAAAAAAAATTGGCTCCATCAGCTGTTTGTATCAGTTGTTTGCCAAAAACAGCTGTTCTCCACCAGATGTTTCATCCATCAGATGATTGCCACGTCTGCTCATATAAGCAGAGGTTTGGCCACATCAGCGGTTTCATTGAGCCTATAAAAACCCTGTTTTACCACAACAGACGTTACACTGTCTCATTGTATTCAAAATACTGAAAACCGCCTTCTTCATTCTCAAACCCTCAATCAAATTTTCACTCATCTTCACCTTCGAAATCCATTACAATGGATCTTCAAGCTAAAGCCACCCACAATTGTCTCCCCTATCTGGTTAAAACAGATGACAACGTTTCATTTCATTCCACCATCGACATTCTCCTAAACTCCAAATACTTACCCATCTTAACCGCTGACGCCCCCATTTATCTTGATACTCTCCAAGAATTTTGGTTGAATGCTGAGTTTTTACTCCAAGACAAAAAGCCTACTTCCATTATTTCCAAAATTGGAGAAACTAGTATCGTAATTACCCCTGAAACCATATCCACAACCTTCACACTGAATGACCTGGCAGGTAAGGACTCCTTTACTAAAACAGAGCTTCACACTGAGTTCCAAGAAAGAGGGTATGATGGTCAGATGACTGGATCAACTCTTTTCAAAAAGTTTTTCCCTCCAGTCATGAAATTTTTCTTCCATACCCTTCTTCTATGTATCTCTGCTAAGTCCACATCCTTTAATGAAATTCCATTAAGGATGCAATATCTGGGTTATGCCATGTTGTCAAACTCTGACTTCAATCTTTCCCAGGGATTGTTCATGGACTTAGTATCAAATATGAAAGCAGTCAAGTCTGGGTCTAACAATGCTTTTCTTATTTACCCAAGAATTCTTAGTGTAATCTTACAAAAAGTCTTACCTGAAAAAGTTTTCAAAAAGGGTGAGGCATTGCAAATGAAAAGCTTAACTGATGAAACTTTCACTAGAATGCTGGGTGGAAGCACCCAAGAAAAAGTGTCTAAAGTGTCAAAAGTTTCTAAAACACAAACAAAGAGGACAAAGACAACAACTGTTGTCAAAACCTCTGTTGTTGAGCCCACTGCTCCTGGTGATCATGGCACTACATCCAGTGCTGTGAAACCCACACCAGCCACTTCCAAAAAGAAACATCCATCCACAAAAACCACCACTCAACCACAAATGAGGCTTCTGGATGATGAGGTACCAGAAGAAACATATGTTGCACCACAAAAGCAACCTGAAACCACTGTTGTTACTTCCTCACAACAGTTGGATATACCTCCACCTGACCAAACTCCTCATGAATCCTCCCAAAAGGATCATGTTGTAAGCCAAGGGGACACACATCATGATACATTTGAGTCACTTGGCCAAATGTTCACAAGCCCCTCTCCCAGGGCTAATTCTCTTGTTACTCCTCCACCCTCACCATCACATCATGTCCCACAAACCATGCAACCTCTGTTTGAGGCAATTGACAAATCTCAGGAAGATCCCAGTTCCTCTCTTCCACCTGTCACTGAGAGTATACTCCCACAAGTGACTGGTCCTGAGAATATTCAATCTGCTATCCAACAAACAGAAGAGGAGGTTACACCACCTGAGTTCAATGCAACTCTAGGTAAGTTTTCAAGTGGAGCAGCCACTACTGATGTAGAGACCACTGTCTCACATCAGAACAGTGATTACATTGCTAAGACTCCCTTGAAGGCAACAACTGTTGAAGCCACTATAGTGTCTCCAAAAACAGTTGGAAGTCCCCAGTACCAAGAAAAAGGGGCATCTGATTCACCTATTAGGACTGAATCAGGTAGAACTACCACTGGTAGGGACTCAGATGATCCTATTAACTTAGGAGATGGGTCAAAATACCAAGAATTGACGGACAGAGTTTCTGTAATTGAAACCTCTGTAGCTGACATCAAATCTGATGTCAAGCTTATACTGAGCTCCATTGCAGACCTTTCCAAGAGTCAACCATCAACAGCTGATATAGCCAGTGAGTTATGGAAATCAGTTTCCCCCATCATCATAGCTCACAGAAAACTGGCTGATCAGACACATGAGACTTATATGGCTGAGATCAGAAATATGGTAGATGCAAGGTACAAAGATACCCAAGCAGATATCAAAGCCATCAAGGACCACCTGCTGAAGACTATTGGCTCTGCTCCTACCACCATTCTCAGGGATGAAACTGATGATGCTTTCACGGCTGATGATGCCAAAAAGGGGGAGAGTGGCAGAGATAGGCTACCAAAGCTAGATCCCTTTGGTTGTCCTCCTTCTCAAAAAGGCCAAGCCAAGTCTGCCAACAAACCAGAGTCTACTAAAACAGCTCCACAACAACAACAAGCAAGCAACACCAACAGCACCACAACAAACCACTGACAAGAACAAAGCAGTTGATGACTCTGCAAACATAGAAGCTGAAAAGGCTGCTCAAGAAAAACAGAAAAGAGCTAACACCTTGGAAGTTAAAGCAGAGTCATTAGTAGAACTCAAGAAGAAACAACAACAGGAAACTGAAGATGTGGGATCCTCTAAAAGGATGAAAAGGCCTGCTATGCATGTCAGAAAACCACCATCCAAGTTAAACACCTCTGTTGACAAAACCACTGCTACTGAAACCACTGCCACCCAAAACACTGAAACCACCCAAAACACTGCTTCCCAAACCACTGTACCCAAACCAACATACACACATGAACAAACAACCACCAAACCTACATCACCAGCCAAATCCCCAACATCTGCTGGTTCTACTAAAAGGCCAACAGATGTTAATCCAACCACTGCTACCAAATCACCATCCCCTAAAATCATGTACACAAGGAAGAAAAAATCAACCTTTGTTGTACATGATGAAAACATACACACATCACCAAACACCACCTCAACTGCACAATCCACTCCCCCTATCACAGCTATACCAATCACATCATTCTCACCACACACATCCAAATTCAGATCCCATAGACCACCACCAACCATTAAACCATTGGTTGTTCAGTATCCCCTTGAACTTGATCTACTCAAGGGGGAATTACAATCCTTCTACAATACTGAACAGCCATCAGACAGATCCTTCCCATCTCTCCCAAACTTTCCTGTTCCCCTCAACATTGATACTTATCTGAAATACAAGGGTGAACAGGTGGATGCCATCATTAGGGAGAAATGCAAAGGGAAGGATGACAGGACTGCTCAGGGCATCCATTCAGCAGAGCTTAGCAAACTCAGAAGGATTGAAGACTTTGCTAAGACCCTGAGCAACTCCATGTCCTCCATGCCTCTCAGTGGTGACTTGGAAAAGGAGGTAAGGGATTCTCTTCTGGAACAGATTATGGCAACCAAGCCTTACAAAGCAACCAAGAAGCAGTTCAATGGTTGGACCACACATGCTTTGAGAGAAGAACTTCTCAGAATTGAAGAAATGGCCAAAGACCCCAAGGCTAAAGTCTCTATTCCTAATTTTGGCAAAGGCAGAGACCCAGTCAGAGCCTTAAAGTTTAAAAGGATGAGGCAAGAGATAGTAGCTGCCAACTATGGGGAAATGAGGTCAGTTTCTAGATGGTCTGAGCTAAGGTTGGTTGAGACATACAAAAGTCTGGAAGAAAACAGAAGGAAGGATCCCAGCCTACCAAGAAAACCTGTTTACACTGATGAGCCAATAATGAAGAGACCCCAACAGACTTTTACCTTGGACAGCTTACTTGACACCTCTGATCTAACAACTGCTGCAAGAAGACAGTTCAAGAAACAGAAGGAAATGTCAGAGGAAGATCAGAGGAAGTTTGCTGATACATTCATCAAGGAAGGGCTCTTCAATCAAGTACATTTCTTCTCTGATCCTACAACAGAGAAGCTCAGAGAACTCATTGGAAGACCACCTTCACCCAACTCATCAAGAATAAAGATTCAACTCAGCAAATCCACTGACTAAAAGATTCTAAAATGGAAAGTCAACAAAGACAACCATGAATTGACATTGCTCAGGTCAGATGGAAGGGTTCAGAAGATCAGCATGGATGATGCTTACAGTCTATGTGTAGAGGATCACCATACACTGCTAAATCTGGAACTAGAAAGAGATGAAGAAGACTTGTTTGCTCTGAACTTTGAATTACAATTCAAAGGTCAAATCAGAGAAAGTCTGATGAGGAATAAAGATCAATAAATAAAGCTGAGTTTTGGCATCATCTGTTCTAGGGGGAGATTGTTGGGTCTGCTGACCTGGAGAAGAACAGATGATTAGAAAGCCAAAATATGCTAACAGTTTGATCCTTTGAATAAACAGTCTTTACAACTTACTTCTCCCAAAAGACTGCTGACTCTAACAACTGTTCTATCCAAACAACTGCTTAACAACTGCTGATACAAAGGACTGCTGAATAAACAACTGATGAAGAACAACTGCTGACCAAAGGTCTGATGAAGAACAACTGCTGATTCAAGTACTGAAGACTAAAGCACTGCTGGAGCCAACAGCACTTAGGCTTCAGCAGTAGATACAAGACCATTAGAGTTTTCCTACAACAGCTGTTTACTATCAGTGCTTTCAATGTAACAGTAGTTTGTAATAGGCAGATGTTTATGTTTGTTATTCTGTTAGAGGACACTGTCTTAGGTGACGTCAGCTTAGGTCATCAGTGGTTTAAGTCTGTCTATAAATAGAACAGTGCTTGTACTGTTCTATTGCATCACACACACAAACATTCTCTCAGACAAACACTGTGTGATCAGGCTGAGGGGGAGTAATTGTACGATTGTAATCTTTTAGATAAATGAAAGCTTTCGATCTAAAAACATTTACTCTCTTGTTTTGATTAACAATTTATTATTCCGCTGCAATTTCATTCTATTTTCGTTTCACTTATATCATATTTAGTTAAACATAATCAAAACAATCAAACTCAGATCCTAGCAATATAAGTGGTTCGATCTCGTAAGACCTACGTCCATTGAAAAAGATAATCTTTATTGATAAAAGTTACAAGTAATCATACAAGTGGTGATACAAGTGTGTTGGTTCTAATTGGTTGATTTCACCTGTGAAGAAAGGAGGCCAAGTCCTCCTTTTATAGGAGGTGTGTGGGCCCGAGGTTATCGGGCCCACTTTGATTGTTAATGGGCTCGGGTTAGAGGCCCGGGCCGGTTGCTTGCAAGCCCATCTAGTCGGATCTCAATCCTTAGTTAGATAAAGTGATCCAAGTTGAGGAGGGCTGCTTTTGATTGGGCCACGTGGCGCCTCGTGGTTGGTCGGCTGGGCGGTGCCTTGCCTTTAATACACGTGGCGTGTTGTGGCTGGATCTGCAGAAGGGACTCCTTTTCTTCTGATGTCAGGAGGCGTCAGGCGGCTGACCAGTTGTCAGCTGACACCTGACGGGAGGTAGTAAGTTGGGCTCCAAGGGGGATGTTCCTGGGTGTTGCCAACTGGTGCTCCTGCGCGGAGTGGCAGCTGCGCCTGTGGCGCTGCTGGGTTTTCAGATGTGCTATCTTAGGCGGAGGCCCTGAATAGTGGGTAGGGTGCGCCTGAAAGCGCTGGAGAATAGTACCCTACCCCTTCAAATACTAGTAGGGTGCTTGTGTGATCCGTCAGGGAACACAAACACTTCTAAGATGTGCATGATTCGGTTCAGTTCAATTCTATATTAGTCTAAATTGAAATCAAAGTCATCGGTTAATTGATTTTGTTAACCAATCTATTAAATGATTCAGTTTATTTTGTAAGATTGTCGGTTTTCAACTCAGTTCAGTTAATTTTTCTTAATAACAAAAATCAAACTTTGGCTAAAATTTTTGCTTAGAAATACTGTAACACCCCAAAACCATTCGTTCGCTTAACTACGCCATTAGGCGTGATTAGCAAAATATTAACACGAGACTTAGAGGATAAGAATATAGGTTATATTCTAATATGGTAATAACCTAGTTAATAATATTATGTTTATAAATTAATAAAAGGTGTTTAAAATTAGCTTATGAGTTAGTTTTTATACGAAAATGACACTCGGGGATATTTGGAGGGACTATAGTTGCCAATGTGGTAAAACTAGTTTTATTAATAAAATTTAATAAAATCAAAACACACACTTGTGTGTGTGTTGGTCGATCTCAACATCAGGAGATCAAACTCCTTCACCAACCAAACCTTAAACCTCCAATTTCTTGCTCCAACTCAAGGCAAATCAAAGGGGAAGCCTATGCATTACACAAAAACGAAGTATCTAAGGTTCAATCACCCTAATGTCACGGAGTAACTTTCTTTACTCACGTGCGGCGACTTAGAATGCCTTTAAGTTAAGCCTTTGATCTGGTTAGGTAGTAATTCACGCTAAGTGATGCGGAAGCGTTCAAGTTATGAAAGATTAACTCTTTATATTGATACAATAACAAAGTTACAAGAAGCTTTACAAGTGATTTGGGTAGTGATCAAGTTATGAGGGGTTCTTACAAATGATGTCTTGATCACCTATTTATACTAGTGTTAGAAGATCTAGATGGATCCATAACAAAATTTACCTAGGATCTTCTAGGGTATTCCTTGGCAATATCTTGATATTTATGGTGTTGACTAGTAGGATCTAGAGAGTTCCGGAGCTGCACTTTAGGAGCTGTTTTGACCAGCCCTTTCTAGGTGTTTCTAGACCATTCGTGGCTGGATCATGACCCTTATGTGCGCCCCATGTTGGCTGGAAATTTGTAGACTGATCGGGAGACTTCCGGATGGCTTTGGAGGCGTCTAGATGTCCCTGGAAGCTCCTAGAAGCTGAAAACTTTGAACTGATTTTAGGCGGGCCGTGACATTCTCCCCCACCTAAATCCACGACGTCCTCGTCGTGTTTATGGGACGTGCTGGTTTTCCCTTCTTTTCTCGTTATGATGGATGGCCTTGGTGATGAGCTTGTGCCTGGACATCTTTTTGAACCGAATTCAAGTCGCATTGATGTTATTGCCACACCTTGTCTTGGATCAGACTCCATCTTGACTGTGTGGAGGCGATCTTCTATCATGATGCAAAATTTATTTGCGAAAGGCATAGGAAAAGCTGATTCCTTGTCGAGGAAATCTTGGCCAATCACAAAGTTATGATCTTCCATCGGGACAAAGAAAAGGTCTATTCTTCCCTTCCATTTCCCAATTGTGGCTTTGACGCCGTATGCCATTCCAAGTATTGGTTGAATTCGTCCATTTGTGGCCTTCATTGTCGCGTTATGTTTGGTTACTCGGACACCGAGTCTTATGGCTTCATCAATTGAGATGAAGTTATGGCTTGCTCTTGTGTCAACAAGTTCTTTTACGGCTCTTCCGTTTACCACCTTGTTGACGAGTAGAAGTCTTTTCTCCGACTCTGTTCTTGGTTTTGAGTTTCTTTGGCTTGTCTTGCCATTATTCATGACTCCTTTCTTTTTGTGTTTTGATTTGGTCTTTTCTTTTTGATGTAAAGTATTGAATTTTTGTAATTGTATTGACCCCAAACATGCTTCTGGTTTTGTCTTGTTGTTTTCTTTTTCCTTCATTTCAGCAAAGTTTGTGTATAATTCTTGGAGTTTGTTGTTTACCTCCTCTCGGAGCTTTGCAACCTCCTTTTTGATCGTGTCTTGCATCTCAAGACATATGACTTCAATAGTTACTTTGAAGTCGGTTTTGAGTTCCTTTAACTCAACACGTAATGGTTCAAAAGCTTCTAGCTTTTTGAGGTAGTTATTGACTAAATTTCCGAGTTGTGTGACCGATGCGTCAACATTGGCCATCATTTTGTCTAAGGACTTAACTAAATCCATAGACGTACCTTTGCTTGTCTCAGCTTCTTGTGGAGTCTCGTTTTGATGTTGTGTTGCTTTTTTGGTAGCAACGTTTCTCTTGGTCTTTTTGTTTGCCATCCGATGAACCGACGCGGCTCTTGTAACATTTTGAAAATTTTGAATTAATAAAATTACCGTTTTACCCATCGTATACTTTTTGGTACTATCCTTATATGATTTCGAAACAATATATTTTAACTCTTTATATATATATATATATATATATATATAGGACATTTTACGCCAAAAAAAATATATATATAAATATATATATATATTAATAATAATAATAATAATGATAATAATAATAATAATAATAATTAGAATTTTTTATAATGTTTTGTCAAAATTTCTTGATTAAACCAAGCCCCATTTTCGGAGCCCACAAACACAATAAACACAAATCCAGTCCAACACCCTAGCCCAACTTGGATCCGGCCCAAACCCCCCTACACCTTTCTCTGTTACCCGCTCGTCCCCCCTGACCCGACCCGAACCGTGGTCAAAAAACCAGTCCACCTTCCATGAATTTTGGCCTTATTTTTGGTAGCAAATTTATCCTCGTTGACCGACTAACGTATTCCCATAATTATAATTCGTGATTTATGCCAAAACCCACTCCAATTCAATGTACATACGCGCTTTTGACCAAACCTTTGTTAAAGATTGAGACCTTCCATATATGCAAAGCTTTTATAAATTGAACCCACCAAATGATTCAGAGGCAGCCGAAAACCACAATCCCACCATCACATTTCGTTCTAAACATCTCAATTGTACACATGCCCGATTGTTTGACTTTTCGTTTGACTCGTTTTTCCACTTCAATTCTGTTCTGTAAGTCCCACTATTTTACATGTTTGAAATCTATGCATTCACGCAATCAATAACCCTATGGATACAAGGGTTATTGATTCGTGATTTGATTTATTAAGAATCTAGGGTTCATACGAATTATTTTGGGGATAAAGGCATGTACGAGTCATGATATAAAAGATTTTGAAATGTATATGAAACGTCTTCTGATCTATAGATCAGATGGCGTGGTTGTTTGTTGTTGTTAGCAAATTGTTTATAACGTGGGTTCGAGACCAGGCCACAACCTTTTTATTTTAAAGGAATTCATGGATTTACCCAAACAAAATATTTATATAAACAAAATCAACAATATTTCGTTCTCAGGGTCTAGACCAGATGGTCTAGGCTTGTGATTTTAAACCTAGGAACCGGCCAAGGACTCGGGTTCGAGCCTTGGCACATGCAAACATTTTATTTGGATTCCTTTTATAACTATATAATCTATATTATTTTTAAAATTGGATTTTAAATACTAAACATAGTTTATAAATTCTACAAAATTTATTTTAAGTTAGTCTTATGATAAAGTTTAATATCCAAGTTTTAGTTTTTCAAAAATCATTTATTTATTTTATATAATAAATATTTCAATTTTATTCCATTATAATTATAAAATTCTATAAAAATATCGAAACGATTATATAAATTTGCACAAAAATTATTCTAAGTTTATATAACATTAAACAGTTCTGAAATGATTTTTATTTCTGAAAAATCAATTATTTAGTATTTTTAATCAATTTTTGTTAGTTTTAATCATAAATAAATCTTAATAAATTCATTTTTCAATATTTTTGTACCAAAATTTTTTATATAAATTATTTCTATTTATTTGGAACAGAAATACAATTTTTAATTTAATAATTCTTTAATTTTAATACTTTTAAATATTAAGGTTATATTTTGACAATTTGAAATAAATAGATTTAATATTCCATTTTTAAGAAAATAATTTTATAAAAATTATTTTCATACTTAAAACTTTATATTGTGACCATCTTTAATTTAAAATTTACAAAAAGACTTTTGTTTATTTATTTATCAAATTTCTCTTAATTATTAAACATTTAATTTATTAATCAAACAAACACTTATCCCCAATTCGAAACCCTAGAATATATTTGTAGATTAGAAAGACTTGGACATATTTATTACCTTAATTATAGGGTAATACTTGCCATCGTTGGGCAACACATATTCTATTTTTCACGAGACATAACATTTTGCTAAGGTGAGTTTACATAGCCCCTTTTTTCTCTTTTACATTTTTGGGGTGAAACATGTTTAAACATTTTATACTATCATTTACTCATTCTTACTTGTGATTCAATTACACTATCATTTACTCATTCTATCATTTGACTGTAACAAAAAGACACAATACAATCATTAACATTGATCAAGCCGCCTGTTTAGATTATAGCGCTATAGGTCTGACAAACCCATCCCCCCGCATAAATTTAGGGATGATCGATAACAGTAACAACATTTAACTAACTTGCGAGTTAGTCCTCGGTCGACACAAGGTTTGATTGTACAAAGACGCATTGTTACATGTCGGACTCACACTCTATCATTATACAACTGTGATTGTTGTACAAACTATTGTTATCAATTATATTCAAAACCCTATGTATTCTCACCAACTTTTGTTGACCTAAAATTTTTTCAAACTTAACATGTTTCAGGTTCTACTTGCTTGAAGATTTGAGTTAATGCTTGAAGATGTGTGCATAGTATTATTCATTTTGATGTACGAATTCTTGTAGAACAATTGTATGTAATTTATTTAAATCATTTAATGAAATTTATTATTCAGCATGAGCTACTGAACAATCATTAATACGTGACATCCCGATGTTTTCGCCATCGGTTGGGGTGTTACAGATTGGTATCAGAGCCATGGTTATAGGGAATTAGGTTATTAGAAAAATAATCTAGTCTATAACCATAGGATTATAACTAGTATTTGCTCCTTTTACTTGCTATTCTCTATCTCCCTCCTACTGCTCATCCCTACTTTCATCCTTACAAGAAGGTTGCTCTCCATCACTGGATCTACTCTTAGACTAATAGGACAAAATCCTCAGGTTTAGCCTGAACCACCTTGAGATGTCGTCGAAGTTCTAGATTTTAATAACGAACACGTGCAATCTGGAAGGGTGAACGCCTGTATTCTGAGTCTTCTGTCTAGGCTGGCATTGCGCATATATCCCAATCAGACGAGGGACCCGGATGCCTACCTGGGAATTCTCGGGATGAGTGTTCACTTATAGGCTAAAGCATGTCTTCATTATGTTATTAGAATCTAGAATCTTTGATAAATCAACGTTTTCATTTATTCGTTTTAATTAATGAATAAATGATTACATTCCTTATATAACCTCATTCATTTCATTGTGTCTCCTACAGATCATGCCTCCATGTCGCAGCACTCGCAATAACAGTGATGGGAATCAAGAGGAAGGTAGCAACAACCACAACCAAAACCACGACACTAACCACAACAACAACAACAACAATGGCGTTGATGCCCAACTAGCTGCGATCATTTCTCAACAAATGGCGCAACAGATCGCGACTCTGGTTCCTAACTTACTGGCTCAAGTCATCCAGATGAATGGAAATGGAAACAGCAACGGAAACGGTAATGGAAATCACAATGGAAACCACAACGGAAACGGGAATGGTCTCCCAGCTTGCACCCTTAAGCACTTTAATTCCTGTAATCCCCCTAAGTTTAGTGGAGAGGAATAAGCTACTGGTCTTCTACAATGGTTCGAGGGTATTGAGAATACCTTCATTAATAGTGAGTGTCCCGATAACTTTAAGGTCCGTTATGCTATGAGTGTTCTTCACAAACGAGCACTCACTTGGTGGAATGAGGAAAAGCGCACTCGAGGAGCTGAAGTTGCACTTACTATGACCTGGGATCAAGTCAAGGAGATAATGAGAGATGAATTTTGCCCACGTAACGAGGTCAAGAAATTAGAGGACGAGTTCCACACCCTTGCTCAGGATAGTGGGGAAAACCTTGCTTATAATACCAGCTTCCATGAGCTCAGTCTGTTGTTGCCACATAAGGTCACTCTGCTACCTGTGGCCATTGAGAAATATATCGGTGGTTTACCCATGCAGATTCAGGACACGGTATGGGGAAGGAACCCTGCTACCCTCGAAGAGGCCAAACGTCTAGCGGCTACCTTAACTGACAATCACGTAAAGAACGGTACCTTAGTTCGAAAAGGCGAGAAAGCAAGTATTGTAGCCGCGGTAACTACTGAGAACCAGAAGCATAAGGCCAGGGATCCTGATGCCAACCTCACTACACAAGCTTCTAACAAGAAATCCTATATAGGAAACTATCCATTGTGTAACACATGCCAACGACATCATCCCACTGCTTCAGCGTGTCGCCTGTGCACCAATTGTGGAAAGTATGGCCATCTGGTCAACACGTGTCGTGAGACCCCAAATCCTAATGCCAACCAACCCACCAACCCTGCTCAGGCTGCTAATCCTAATCGATACAACTATGGTCAATGCTATGAATGTGGAGACCCAAATCACTTCCGTAACCGATGCCCTAAACTAAACAGAGATCAAGACCCTCCAGCTACCTAACAGCAAGTCCCACCATTTGACTATTGGTTGCTTCTTTTTATTCTATGTATTGACGCTATTTTCAAGTAATAAATTCTAGTATTGAGATTTTTGTCTGAGAGTTGTTTACATAGTATAATCATAACACTTGAATGCATGCTTGTTTGAATGTGAACTAATTATCTGAATCTGTACAACTACAACTCATATACTATGCTTGTTATAAACTTACTTGCATAAACATGTTATCAATTTGCAATCTATGTGTATAATAAATGCTGCACTTAATAGAGGTCATCATGCCTTTTCAACAGTCGGGAGAGGCCCTACAACCTGCTCCACGACTGGTGGAGGCTATCGAACCTACTCAACGATTGGTAGAGGTCATTACGCCTTTTCAACAGTCGGGAGAGGCCCTACAACCTGCTCCACGACTGGTGGAGGCTATCGAACCTGCTCAACAATCGGTGGAGTCATAGAAGGACACAAAACCCTAATGCAAGGTAAATTGGTGATTGCGGTCCGGAACGTAATCATGAATTTACAGGTATGTTAAGGTGGTGTGAAATTCTATCAAGATTTCGGGAGATAACCAAATATAAACTCTAGTTATCTGGTAAATCATGTAGTCAATCAACTCACACATAACACGCCTCTTATCCACACTATTCAAGACAGTTTATTCTATTCATGTTGTGTCCTAACACGAAATTTCCATACCACACTTGCCCTAATTCCTACCCAATCACCTTCAACCATGTGTTTTCAATAAATTTCGGGATGAAGTTCCTAAAAGTAGGGGAGACTGTAACATTTTGAAAATTTTGAATTAATAAAATTACCGTTTTACCCATCGTATACTTTTTGGTACTATCCTTATATGATTTCGAAACAATATATTTTAACTCTTTATATATATATAGGACATTTTATGCCAAAAAAAATATATATAAATATATATATATATATATATATATATTAATAATAATAATAATAATAATGATAATAATAATAATAATAATCAGAATTTTTTATAATGTTTTGTCAAAATTTCTTGATTAAACCAAGCCCCATTTTCGGAGCCCACAAACACAATAAACACAAATCCAGTCCAACACCCTAGCCCAACTTGGATCCGGCCCAAACCCCCCTACACCTTTCTCTGTTACCCGCTCGTCCCCCCTGACCCGACCCGAACCGTGGTCAAAAAACCAGTCCACCTTCCATGAATTTTGGCCTTATTTTTGGTAGCAAATTTATCCTCGTTGACCGACTAAAGTATTCCCATAATTATAATTCGTGATTTATGCCAAAACCCACTCCAATTCAATGTACATACGCGCTTTTGACCAAACCTTTGTCAAAGATTGAGACCTTCAATATATGCAAAGCTTTTATAAATTGAACCCACCAAATGATTCAAAGGCAGCCGAAAACCACAATCCCACCATCACATTTCGTTCTAAACATCTCAATTGTACACATGCCCGATTGTTTGACTTTTCGTTTGACTCGTTTTTCCACTTCAATTTTGTTCTGTAAGTCCCACTATTTTACATGTTTGAAATCTAGGCATTCACGCGATCAATAACCCTATGGATACAAGGGTTATTGATTCGTGATTTGATTTATTAAGAATCTAGGGTTCATACGAATTATTTTGGGGATAAAGGCATGTACGAGTCATGATATAAAAGATTTTGAAATGTATATGAAACGTCTTCTGATCTATAGATCAGATGGCGTGGTTGTTTGTTGTTGTTAGCAAATTGTTTATAACCGTGGGTTCGAGACCAGGCCACAACCTTTTTATTTTAAAGGAATTCATGGATTTACCCAAACAAAATATTTATATAAACAAAATTAACAATATTTCGTTCTCAGGGTCTAGACCAGATGGTCTAGGCTTGTGATTTTAAACCTAGGAACCGGCCAAGGACTCGGGTTCGAGCCTTGGCACATGCAAACATTTTTTTTGGATTCCCTTTATAACTATATAATCTATATTATTTTTAAAAATGGATTTTAAATACTAAACATAGTTTATAAATTCTACAAAATTTATTTTAAGTTAGTCTTATGATAAAGTTTAATATCCAAGTTTTAGTTTTTCAAAAATCATTTATTTATTTTATATAATAAATATTTCAATTTTATTCCATTTTAATTATAAAATTCTATAAAAATATCGAAACGATTATATAAATTTCCACAAAAATTATCCTAAGTTTATATAACATTAAACATTTCTGAAATGATTTTTATTTCTGAAAAATCAATTATTTAATATTTTTAATCAATTTTTGTTAGTTTTAATCATAAATAAATCATAATAAATTCATTTTTCAATATTTTTGCACCAAAATTTTTTATATAAATTATTTCTATTTATTTGGAACAGAAATACAATTTTTAATTTAATAATTCTTTAATTTTAATACTTTTAAATATTAAGGTTATATTTTGACAATTTGAAATAAATAGATTTAATATTCCATTTTTAAGAAAATAATTTTATAAAAATTATTTTCATACTTAAAACTTTATATTGTGACCATATTTAATTTAAAATTTACAAAAAGACTTTTGTTTATTTATTTATCAAATTTCTCTTAATTATTAAACATTTAATTTATTAATCAAACAAACACTTATCCCCAATTCGAAACCCTAGAATATATTTGTATATTAGAAAGACTTAGACATATTTATTACCTTAATTATAGGGTAATAATTGGCATCGTTGGGCAACACATATTCTATTTTTCACGAGACATAACATTTTGCTAAGGTGAATTTACATAGCCCCTTTTTCTCTTTTACATTTTTGGGGTGAAACATGTTTAAACATTTTATACTATCATTTACTCATTCTTACTTGTGATTCAATTACACTATCATCTACTCATTCTATCATTTGACTGTAACAAAAAGACACAGTACAATCATTAACATTGATCAAGCCGCCTGTTTAGATTATAGCGCTATAGGTCTGACAAACCCATCCCCCCGCATAAATTCAGGGATGATCGATAACAGTAACAACATTTAACTAACTTGCGAGTTAGTCCTCGGTCGACACAAGGTTTGATTGTACAAAGACGCATTGTTACATGTCGGACTCACACTCTATCATTATACAACTGTGATTGTTGTACAAACTATTGTTATCAATTATATTCAAAACCCTATGTATTCTCACCAACTTTTGTTGACCCAAAATATTTTCAAACTTAGCATGTTTCAGGTTCTACTTGCTTGAAGATTTGAGTTAATGCTTGAAGATGTGTGCATAGTATTATTCATTTTGATGTACAAATTCTTGTAGAACAATTGTATGTAATTTATTTAAATCATTTAATGAAATTTATTATTCACCATGAGCTACTGAACAATCATCAATACGTGACATCCCGATGTTTCCGCCATCGGTTGGGGTGTTACAGCTCTGATACCACTTGTCACGGAGTAACTTTCTTTACACACGTGCGGCGACTTAGAATGCCTCTAAGTTAAGCCTTTGATCTGGTTAGGTAGTAATTCACGCTAAGTGATGCGGAAGCGTTCAAGTTATGAAAGATTAACTCTTTATATTGATACAATAACAAAGTTACAAGAAGCTTTACAAGTGATTTGGGTAGTGATCAAGTTATGAGGGGTGCTTACAAATGATGCCTTGATCACCTATTTATACTAGTGTTAGAAGATCTAGATGGTTCCATATCTAGATGGATCCATACCAAAATTTACCTAGGATCTTCTAGGGTATTCCTTGACAATATCTTGATATTTATGGTGTTGACTAGTAGGATCTAGAGAGTTCCAGAGCTGCACTTTAGGAGCTGTTTTGACCAGCCCTTTCTAGGTGCTTCTAGACCATTCGTGGCTGGATCATGACCCTTATGTGCGCCCCATGTTGGCTAGAAATTTGTAGACTGATCCGGAGACTTCCGGATGGCTTTGGAGGCGTCTAGATGTCCCCGAAAGCTCCTAGAAGCTGAAAACTTTGAACTGATTTTAGGCGGGCCGTGACACTAAGGTACCTTTTATTTGGCTTAATTTGATGTATGATTCATTCTTGATCATGGTGAAAAACTAGGGTTTTCACAAAAACGTGAAGGTGTATGTTGATGGAGGTTTTTCTAACCTTAGGGAACCTCAATCAAGTCTAATTTGGTTATGAATTTTATTTTAATTGTGTATTTGATTATACTCATATGATTATGTGAATATGTGAAAATTGGGGTTTCACCTCTAGGTTGAAACCCTTTATGTTTAATGATTTAGTTAACTCTTAGGAGTTTTCTTAATGAGGAATTTTGGCTAAAAAGCCTAAATAACATGTTATGATGTCAATTGGACAATCGGTTGTGCTTTGGTTAAACTTAGAATGTTGAAAACTAAGTATATTGGTGGATGCACACCAAGTGTTTGATGAAATGCCTAGATGAGTTAATCTCAACTAGACATGTAAGAAAATGGCTATGGATTTAGCTAGAAATGATAATGAATACATGATGTTATGGATAGTGAACAAAATTCCATATTATGTATTCTAATAGACAAGTTTGACTCATCCCCAAGTTAGGTACAACCAAGACGGAGCAAACGGGTCAAACGGATGCAAGGCGAATACTTATGGAAACAATAATGGATGCGAGGTAAGTTTTACTTACACCAATATACTATAACATAGCTTAAATTGTTATAAACATTAGTTTTAAATCTTGAGTGTGGGATAAAGATAAACCCCAAGGGGTAGAATCTATTAAGTGGGTTGCCTTATGTGCACTCAATACAAAATGTGGTTTATGACCTTAATCGAGATAATGAGTTATGATAAAATGGAGAAATCCATCAAACGGGTCAACTAATAAAGATATGTGAGAAATGATGTTTTAATCCAAATTAAATCAATTGAATGGAGTCGTTAAGCATGATGTTAAATGGGTCAAGTTTGTGTCACTTGAACCATAGATAAAAACTTGGGTAACATAGCATTATGAACTAGGAGTCTAAACGGGTCAAATGGTGATGTCCTCACCATGTGAATCCAACACTTGATGCTTGTATTCCAAGCATTAAGATTCATAAAGTTAAACGGGTCAAATGGCAAGTTATTGCCATTTGAGGTCCGAGAAATTAATGTTGTCTATTTAGAAAGCATACAGGTAAATGCAATTGCGCGTGCATTCTTGATGTTAAGAATCATGGAGGATAAACACAAGGTATGGATATGGGTCAAGGCCACCCGGTAAGTCCGTAGTCAAATAAACGCCTTCGGGCGAAACAACATAGGTGATAAAGTACCCACATGAAGTGTGGGTGCAAATCAAGTAAGTTATTTCCACAACTATGTCTAATGCACGCTAATGCGCTTAGAATCTACTAAACAAGTGAAAACTTGAGAAAGGATGAAAATCTATGTCCGGAAGGACTTAGAGGTTTTTAAACAAGTCAATGAGTCAAAAACATTGGAATTGGAACAAGAAGTTTCGCCACGAATGGCTAAATTGAAATATTTGTCCATGAAGGGCATTTTGGGAATTCAAAAGATTTCTAAATGTTGAATCTTAGAAACTAAATCATAATGAGTCAAATCGGATAAACGCTTTTGTTGATCATGTGTTTAATGACTTGACAACTTAATCGGTAGGCATTTGGTGTGGTCAGAAAGTGCCTTGTTTGATTCAAGGTCTTAACGGGTCAATATGGGTAAAAATCAACATAAACACTTAAAACTTTGAACCGGGTCATAGCATCAAGAACCGGACTATAATTTCAGTCAAACAAAGGTTTATTTAGTCGGCAAGTCAATACTTAGGCTTCGGGAATCATCAAATGCGGTTGCGACATGATTCCCATGCTTAAAAATTACCAAAAAATGATCAGAAGCTGTGCGCGGCCGCGCACTTAGACCGACCGGCCGCGCACAGAGACCTGCATGTCAGCGCGATCTTTAAAATTCCATATAAAATCGTAGAAAAATCGTTAGTATGTGTTCTTTATATGCCTGGAAAGCTCTCGGAGCGTAGAACAATTCTCATTTGAAAGTCGAAGTCGGATTTTGGGTTTTAGAAGGGGTAAAAGCGATCCGAACAGCGGCTGCGCATAAGTTGCAGCCGTTTGGCCTGGTTCGTTCCGTTTCGACGTGTAACGACTATCGTACTAGTTTAAATGTTTCATTTGACCACTCACTAACCATTCTTTGTGTAATGGTTCTAGGTAAACATGTGATGGAAGTCCCGGAGCAAGGATCAAGTCGCGATAAGAGCCGAACACACCCGATCACTCATTCAAGCTTCCGCACTAGAATCTAAGGAACTCCCGTTAAAATGCAACATCGTAAAATATGTTTTAACTATTAAAATGTAAAAAAAAAATTGTGTGAATCAAACATGTATTTGATCTTAATGGGTTAACTTATAACAAATTTCAAGGTTTTAATCGGGAGTGGTTTAAGTAAGGTCGAAACCTGTATGATTTGGGCGTTGATCGCGTGATTACGGGTTAGGGTCTTACAAATACATAAAAAACATGAAATAGAAGTATAATAGTTAAGAACCTAAGTATATAGATGAATATATGAATTGTTCAGTTTTAGTTTGATTAATTTTGATTAATTTCGGTTAACTAAGGGTACCGAAAAACCGATAACTAATTTTTAGTTAATTCGGTTTTTTGGTTAATTCAGTTCTCATTTGATTTGGTTTGGTTTTGTCTTTCTTTGGTTTCGTCTGTTTTCAGTTATTGCCCACCCTTATATATTGTTAATCATGTGACACTTTTATATTTTAATATATACCGATAACCAATATGGGACTTTAGGTTTGGAAGCTCTTGCCTTGATGTGGAGATAAGATCAATGCTCTAAAGGGTTTGATTTATTAAGGATTAAAAACTATTACATTTTTAATTTTAATACTAAAACTCAGTGTTTGAATAGTTTCCCTGCTGATTCCGTAAACATATTGCCTCTTGTCGTCATCAAGTTTCTCGACAGAGTACAACGGGTAGTTCATAGCAATTTCTTGACCCTTAGGATTTAGAGATTTGTTTTCTGTAGATTAGGTTTCGAAATTCAAAAGGGGCGACGACGCTGCTTATTATCTGTCTACCTGTCGCTCTACTGTAAATTTGTCGTTTTATTAATGATAAATAATTGCCTTTATTAAAAAATGTGTTGGAATTACTTTTGGAAAGTCAACTTCTTTTTTTTTAAGCGTCATGGAGTGCAAACGAGTCGAGTTGCTTGTGAGCTACTCAAGCTCGAGCTAAGCTTGAGCCTAAAACAAAGCTCGTTTATTTATCGAGCCCGAGCTTGAGCCTGGCATGTGAAGCTCGCTAAACTCGTCGAGCCTTATCGAGCCTAAATATAATATTAGTTTTTTAATATTTAATAATATTAACCGCTCATTTAAAGTTGTTTAGTAAACGAGCCAACGAGCCTGAGCTTGAGCTTCACTTATCGAGCACACGAGCCTAAACGAACAATTATTTATATTAAGTTTATTTTAATATATTAACTAACAGATAGTAAATGAGCCGAGCCCGCGCTTGAGAATTACCAACGAGCCGAGGTCGAGTTTTGAAAACAAAGCTATAATCTCTCATAAGTTAATCAAGCTCGAGCCTGATCGAGCTCAGGCTCGGTTCGTTTGCACCCCTATTTGTACACATACATACTCAAAATGGAATCTAATATTTGATTAGAAAAACCAATAGCCCATGACATTATAGCCTAGTAGAATCTTGAGGTTGTGATAAGGGTTAAAGATTATTTGGTTCTGGGTTCGATTCTCATAAGGGGTTTTCTCAGATTTATTGAGTTTCCTCATGAATTGGTGTATACGCATTATTGCCTTGTGAACGTGGCTATAATCGAGTGGTTCCGCTCGTGATACAATGATACTCCATTGACCCATCAATGATCCAAATTTGTTGTTGAAAATAAAAAAAGAAAAAACAATACCAAATTTTACTTGGATTATTCAGCTTTATTTTTCTCACCCAAAACTTCATAATGTCTTTTTATATCATATTACAAAACATTTAATTAATTTGGCCTAGTGGTAAAAAGGCCGGTTCTCTCTTTGGGGGAGCCGGGTTCGATTCCCACGGGAGGCATGTGATGGATACCCCTACCTTTGTGATGGGGTAGGTGGTTAGGAAGTGATGGAGAGACCCTTAACCCTTGTGGTCATGGGTTCGACTCCTGATCCCTCCAGGTTTTACCGGTTCACTACCGTCGTGCCTTCGGGCGGGTTTGTGGGCCGGGTTTTCTCTGGAACAGGAGACGGGTGGGCCGAAGGGCTCTGTCCGTACGGACTAGAGGCCGTCTGGGGCCCCTTTCAGCCATTGGGGGCCGCGTACAGAGTACCCAGCAATACTTTAGTTGATCCTTCAAAAAAAAAAAATATCCTCTAATAATCGTATTACAATGGATTAATTAATACTTATTTAGATAAGTTTAAACACTAACTACTGCCATATTAATTATATCCATCACTAGATTATACCCCGGGAGCGTCCTGGGTTGAGAAATTTAATATGATACATCAATTTTACATATGAAATAGACTGATGTATAACTCTAATATTAATATCTAACCTAAAACAAATTAACAATGTACAACTCCAATGTTAACACCTAACCTAAAAGAATGTAGAACTTTAATGTAACTCTAATATTAACACTTATTCTAAAGATTAAACAAATGTACAACTCTAACATACTAATATTGAAACCTAACTTAAAACAACGTATAACTTTATTAACCTATTCGGCTCTGGTTGAAAAAAATTTTCATATTTACTGATTTAAACATAATTAGTGACTTGTCTATACATGATTAATGATTTACCTGAACACTTTGTGTTTTTTTTCCTTGTATGAACAAAACCACAGAAAAAAATTTATCCGTTTTTTATATAGCACTATGGTACTCGTTGGAAAGATAATAAAACGCTCGTTAATTTGGTGTAATTTTTTTCTTTAAAAAATCTCGTATATTATAGATATTAACGTTTAAAAATTATGGGAGGAAACATGAGAGTGAAAAATCTAATTTTGTTTTTAAATTATTTTTTTCCTAAAATATCTCAATGCCACATGGGATGACACATGGCACACTCAAAGAAGAGAATGCCTCTTTGAGTGACATGTCATTAAAATGACTTTGGTTTATTATATGTATAGATATTACATAAAACCTTCAATATCTCCTAAAGTTGTTACGAATTCTATTATTTTTTTCAAACAAATATAGGTAAATTGAATTATATGTTCACACGTAATTATATTGATGATTATCAAAAGCCTAAGAATCCTTTTCGTGTTCGGAAATATGATACTTATCCATATATGTGTGTACATATATAAATAGATTTCTTCTAATGTAATTGTTGAAACCAAACAAAACCATCAGAACTATCACACATTGAGGTCTAGCTATCAAGTTTGAAGTTAATTGTTGATCGTAAGTTACATATTCATAATTCATCTTATGTTACTCTTTCTTCTCAAGTTTAGAGAGATATGTATATATTTAAATTCGACATAGGCTTTAATAGTTAAAAAAAATAAAATAAAAAACCTTTTATCTTTATTTGATAACAAGTATTTACTTTTTTATTGATCATTGACACTTTGGTAAATAAAAGGAAGTTCAATGTTATTTAAAAGAATACCAGAAAAAGACAAAGCAAAAGGCTACTCACAAAGAAGACTTTAGTTGCACTTTCGTAATTAGATTGAAAATAATGACTTTTTTTTTTGCATTTACTGTAGCGAAGCTACGTAAATTGTTATATATAATAATATGAGATTTCACCATGTTGTGATCTCTCCATTGTCAAGGCTCACCTAGACATGTGCCTAGGCTCACTTTTCAGGCCTGTCGCAACCTTCTTGCTTCACTTTAAAAGTCTCACTTTCAGGCCCTCAGGTGCAGTTTTCAAGTCAAGTTCTGACAATATTTCGGTTAAAGATCGTCAAAATTTGTTTCAACAGGTCCAAAACATATATCCCAACAAATAACAAGCCTGAAATCAATAAAAAAACTACCTAAACAGCTAAACTAGCCTAAAACGTGTCTTAACCCCCTGAAAAGTGTATTTTTAACTATACTTTTGGCCTAAATAATCCCGCGCTTTTTAAGCGCCTTGCACCAAGGGCTAAGGCTCACCCTTTACACCTTGAGTGTGACTTGCACCTTTAACACCTATATGGTTGTGATATTATTTACTTTGATTTTAAGTTCAAAACTCTAATTAAACAAAAGAATAAACAAACTGCAGGAAAACATCTTAAACATCAAAAAATTATATTAAAAAAGTACTTAAAATTTATTTATTTATTTTTATTACTAGTGTTACTTATACAACAGATTTAGCTAAAATTTCGAATCTTATTATGATATAACTCCTAAAATCACTCATAATCTCATCCTGATCCAAAATCAATATCATATTATCAATACATAATCCGCTAAACAACATTCCTTCTACATTGTATTGAAATCAAGATTTTCGACACTGCTTGATTGCAGGTACATATTATTGTGAATTTTCATCAACACGATGGTGATGGAAGGCGGTGTGGTTAAGCCGGATAAAACCGAGTTCACTGAATGCTATAAGACAGTGTGGCGTGCACCTTACATAATGAGGCTTGCCATGAGTGCTGGAATAGGAGGCCTTCTATTTGGATATGATACAGGTGGATTTTTTGTTTGTGTTATTGTTTAATTGTCTTGTTTTTGGCTTTTGGCTGTGTTTATTTTTATTAATTTGATCATAATTCATAAACAGGTGTTATTTCGGGTGCGTTGTTATACATCCGGGATGATTTTAAACAAGTTCAACAGCATACATGGTTGCAGGTTAGTTTAATATGTTACGTGGTAAAACGGGCAGGTCGGTGGGGGTAACAGGTCAAAACGAGCTTGACAAAAAAATATGTTAGGGTCATAATGGGCCCAACAAAATGGACGGGTCAGGTTGGGTGGCGTAACGGGTCAATAGAGGTTTGGGTCAAAACAGATAGTTCTAAAAATATGATCACTTTGGTTTGGGTCAGACAAGAAATGTGTTAGTGTCAGAACGGGCCCACGAAAAGATGTGGGTTGGGTCGGGTGGGTAACAGGTAGGGGTGTTAAATGGGTCGGGTTCATGGGTTGGCAGGTGACCCAAACCCAAAAATTTTACACAACCTCGAAAATCGTGTCAGACATCTAAACTAGAACACGACCCAAATATTCTTGGGTTGACCTGAACACGACATATTTGACCCTTTTTTTTGCATGTAATATTCTTTTTAAATTAAAATTTACAACAAAAAGACAAATGCATATAATTTTAAGTTACACTATGTCACAAAATACCCTACAAAAAATAAAATACGAGTTAAATGGTTAAACGGATCAACCCGCCAACTGTCGGGTTGACCCGAACCTGACTCGTTTAGCTAAATGGGTTGGCGGGTTCAACCCGAAATTGACCTGAACCTGTTTAGACTAAACCATACCCACGAATTTCGTGTTAGGTTCGTGTCGGGTTTTCGGGTCGTGTCAAAAATTCACACCTATAGTAACAGGTAAAGACTGGTTTCAGGTCAGAATGGGTTTTCGGCAAATATGTGTTGGAGTCAGAACTGGCCTTTTTGAAAAAAAATAAATGTTTTGTTGGATTTGACATATGTAAGATTTGCATATAAGAAAACATGTTTCTTTTTTTATAGGAAATGATTGTTAGCATGGCCGTAGCCGGAGCTATATTTGGCGCTGCAGTTGGTGGATGGATGAACGATAAATTTGGGCGGAAAAAATCAATCATGTGTGCAGATGTTGTGTTCTGGATTGGTGCAATTATCATGGCTTTTGCTCCAGCCCCATGGGTCATAATCATTGGCAGACTGTTTGTTGGTTTGGGTGTTGGCATGGCCTCCATGACTGCACCTTTATACATCTCTGAAGCTTCTCCAGCAAGAATTAGAGGCGCACTCGTGAGCACAAATGGTTTACTCATAACCGGAGGACAGTTTTTAGCCTACCTTATTAATTTAGCATTTACCAGGGTAAAGTTATGCACAATGTTGTTGTTTATTCGACAGATTGGTAGCTTTTTGTTGTTGCTAAAGATCATGTTGTTTGTTGTTTTGTAGACGCATTTTACGTGGCGTTGGATGCTTGGAGTTGCTGCAATTCCGCCGATGATACAGTTTATCTTGATGTGGTCTCTACCCGAGTCGCCAAGATGGCTTTATAGACAGAATAAAGTGAATGAAGCAAGACAGATCTTGGAAAAAATCTATCCAGCCGACGAAGTCGAAAATGAAATGAAGGCATTGCAACAATCAGTTGAAGAGGAAAAGCACGCCGAAGAATCCATGGAACATGGTATCTTTTCGAAAATTAAGAACGCATGGGGAAACAAGGTTGTGCGCAGGGGACTCTACGCAGGCATTACAGTTCAAGTCGCGCAACAATTTGTTGGAATCAACGCTGTATTGTACTACAGCCCAACTATTGTACAACTAGCAGGATACGCTTCCAACAAAACAGCTTTAGCTCTGTCGTTGATCACTTCAGGCCTCAACGCTGCAGGCACGATTATTAGCATGTTATTCGTTGACAGATGTGGGAGGCGGAGATTCATGATCGTTTCAATGTTTGGAATCATTATATGTCTCGTTGTTTTATCGTTTATGTTTTTTCAAGCCTCGACGCATGCTCCTCCTGTCAGCCTTCTCGAGTCTAATCATTTTGGGGCCAACTCTACTTGTGCCGCTCTCAGTTCGGCTCCCAACCCGTCTTCCTGGAACTGCATGACCTGCTTGAAAGCCTCATCAAGTTGTGCATTTTGTGCAAATAGAGCAAACAAAGTAAGTCACCTTTTCAAAAAGTTATAGTCATTGCATAACTCATAATTCATAATTCGCTAACGTTTTGGTACAATGCATTAAACAGTACATAGCGGGCGCCTGTTTGGCTCTTGATGGCGTGACACGAGGAAGTTGTCAAGCAGAACATCGAAGTTGGTACACGCAGGGTTGTCCAAGCAAGTTTGGGTTTTTTGCAATAGTACTTATGGCAATGTACATAATCTCCTATGCACCCGGGATGGGAACCGTGCCTTGGATCGTGAACTCGGAGATATACCCGTTAAGATACCGTGGGTTTGGTGGTGGGACTGCAGCGGTCGCTAACTGGACCGCGAATCTAATCGTGAGTCAAACATTTCTAACTCTAACGGAGACGTTAGGGACTGCTGGAACATTTCTTCTGTTTGCGGGGTTTTCGGTCTTGGGGCTCATAGCTATATGCATTCTAGTACCCGAGACCAAAGGGTTGCAGTTTGAAGAGGTAGAGAAGATGTTGGAGAAGGGTGATCGACTCAAGTTATATGGAAACTATAAGCGGGATACCAATGAATCTTCTTCTTATTATTAGTTATACATTTTCATATAGAAAACATCTTTTTTAGCGTATGTTCAATGCTTGGAACTTTTTGGTTTGGTTTATTTATGGGACCTTGTTATTATTAGATTATAAACTTAGATTTAGTATAATGTTTATTATGTATGTAACACTTATTTTTTCGTACCTTAAACTTCTTACGATTAAGATTACTTAGGTAACAACGATGCCAATGATGTTGTAGCTCAGTGGTTATAACGGAGGTAGGAAGTTTTAACCATAATAGTGGGGCTCCTGCCTGGCAGGTCTCGAGTTCGATCCACAGGGTATACAAAATATGTGAAGCCTTCGGACGAGGAGTTGAAAATCCTGTATGCACGGGGGATCGAACCAGGGTGGGTAGGTTCGTTGGCAAGCGATTTACCCGGGTGAACTACGCCGATAAAAAAAAATTAGGCAACAGTGGTTGTTAATGGCAATTATGGGTCAACCGACGTATCTAACGGTTGTGACGGTTGAAACTAGGGCCAAACACACCGCCATTTGAATGTACATAAGACTATAAGTCATGATCTACAATAACCATTCCCTGTATTCTTATTAATTTTTTGATTCATATTCACTAAACAGTACACAATACCTCACACTCTTATCTACACCCACTATCATGATATATCTGATTATTTCACTGTTAGTAATAAAAGGGGTATTTCTGTAATAAATGAATAATATGAGGGTATAATTGTAAATAGCCTAATAATCAGGTAGTTATAGTTTGTTAGGTTTGAGCGGGAATATTAGTTTAAATACCCAATCTTGTAATCAGATTACTTAGCTATGAAATGAAGACCTTTTCCCTCTCTTAATTCTGTTCTAATATTTCCTAGCTAACAATTGGTATCAGAGCCACCGATTCTCGGCCTCCGATCACCATATCCTATCCTAATAACCGTCGTAACAACCTTCCACCACCGTAACAAACCACCACTTCCACCATTGTTGATCATCTTCGTCTTCTTCAATTCGTCTCTGTTTCTTTTCTTTGTTCCCTGTTCTTTTCTTTAGCACGATTTGATCATTTGTGATCAAATCATTCCATTGATTAATCAATTTGTGATCAATCAATTCCTTAATAACACAATAATCTTTCTTAAACTGTAACCACATTTATTGATTTCATCATGACTTCTACTCGTAATCAATCATTGGAGCAAAAACTTCAAGAACATGATAATACCCTGATTCGATTAGAAACCACTGCTGGTAAGAATTTAACAGAAATTGAAGGCCTGAAAACATTTGCACAGCAAAATACAGAGAATCTTGCAGCCATAAAGAAACAAATGGAAGCTCAAGTCAATGAAATCTTAAAAACCATACAAAATTTGGGTCCCAATCAATCTGCTCAAACTAATAATAATAATAATCATAATGATAATACTAATAATATGTTTCATTCCAACAATCTTGGAGTGAATCATAACACTCACAATCAACATAATGATAATAATAATAATATAGTTCATAACAGTCAATTACATGCTGGAATGAACTATAATTCACATAGTAGCAGATTGACTAAAATTGATTTTCCTAAATTCAATGGGGACAATGTGGAAGGATGGCTTTGTAAAGTGGAGCATTTCTTTGCAATTGACAACACTCCTGAAGCATTAAAAGTGAGATTGGCCATTGTTCATATGGAAGATGTGGCAATCTTGTGGCATCAATCGTATGTAAAATCAAGAGGAGGCACCATTGATGGAGTGGGGTGGCCTGAATACAAGAATGCTGTAACTGCTCGCTTTGGGTTGTTGCTTAATCAAGATGCCATGGGAGCATTAGCTGCTATAAGGCAGACCGGTTCCCTAGATGAATTGAATAAGGCTTTTGATTTAGCCTTAACAAGAGTGAATATATGTGATGAGTATGCAGTTAGCTTATACCTCAGAGCCCTTAAGCCTGAAATTGGGTACCAAGTTCGTTTGTTGAGACCCATTAATCTGCCTGAGGCTTATTTGTTGGCAAGAATGCAGGATGATGCACTCACTACTATTCAGCCAACAACTAGCAGGTATACAAGGACCACTTCAACTACTACTAATACTCATAATAATAATAATAATAAGCCATTTGCTATGGCCAACACCAATAAATTGTCCTTGTTGCCTAATCTAAAACCATTGAGTTCCAAGAAATGGACTCTAACACAAAAGGAGATAGAGGAAAAAAGGGCTAAGGGGGAATGTTTTGGTTGTACTGAAAAGTATTCACAGGGTCATGTGTGTAAAAACAAGCAACTGTTTTCTATTGAACTAGTTGGTGAGGAAAGTCAAGAGGAGGAGGAATTTGATTTACAGGAGTTAATGTCACAGAATTTTCAAGAACCAAGAATTTCATTGAATGCTATGATGGGGGTACCCTCATTTTCTACAATGAGAGTCCAGGGTTCTATTGGTACTAAAACATTGCAGATTTTGAATGACTCTGGATCTACACATAATTTCTTGAATGATCAGTTGGCTTATAGGATGAAATGTCCTATCAAAGAGATTCCAGAGGTAAAGGTAACTGTGGCAGATGGTAACAAGATTAGCTGTACAAAGATGTGTAAAGACTTCCAATGGATGATGCAGGGAATTTGGTTTAAAACAGATGTTATATTGGTTCCCTTATCCAATTATGACATGGTTTTGGGGGTTCAGTGGTTTCAGACTTTAGATGATATAGTCTGGAATTTTAAAAAGTTGACCATGAGATTTAAAGTGAATGACAGATGGGTTGAGTTGAAAGGAATAGACTCTCAAACTGTGTCAATGTGCTCAGCTGAGAAAATGGAAGAAATGTTGATGAATGACAAAGATATTGTGGCTGCTCAACTGTTTAGTTTACAAACCACAACCACTGATTCCTTTCAGCATGAAACTAAGGTGACTTCTTCCAAGACTTATCCACCCTTAGAGTCATTACTGAAACAATATGCTAATGTGTTTGCCATTCCATCTGGTTTACCACCTAAGAGATCTTGTGACCATAAGATATGCCTAAAAGATGAAAATGTGACTATAAACCAAAGGGCTTATAGATATCCAGCTGCTCAAAAAGATGTTCTAGAAAAGTTAACTAAAGAACTGTTGGATTCAGGGGTGGTAAGGTGTAGTCAAAGTTCTTTTGCTTCACCAGTAGTGTTGGTGAAGAAGAAAGATGGGTCTTGGAGGTTTTGTGTTGACTATAGGCAACTGAATGAGGCTACAGTTAAAGATAGGTTTCCAATTCCCTTGATTGAGGAATTACTGGATGAGTTAGGTGGGGCCACTGTGTTTTCTAAATTGGATCTTAGGGCTGGTTATCATCAAGTAAGGATGGCTGACAAAGACATTCACAAAACAGCCTTCAGGACTCACCAAGGCTTATTTGAATTTGTTGTGATGCCCTTTGGGCTATCTAATGCACCAGCTACATTTCAATCACTAATGAATCACACATTTCAGCCCTTAATGAGAAAGACTACACTAGTCTTCTTTGATGACATCTTAGTCTACAGTCCCACTATTCAGCAACATGTGCATGATCTTGAGCAGGTACTCTCTCTTTTAAGAAAGCATTCTCTATTTGCCAAAATGTCTAAGTGTTCCTTTGGTGGGTCAAAAGTTGAGTACCTAGGTCATATCATTTCTGGTCAAGGGGTTCAAACTGACCCTAGTAAGATCAGTGCTATAGAGCAATGGCCTGTTCCAGTTAATCAGAAGCAGTTAAGAGGGTTCTTGGGATTGGCTGGATACTATAGAAGGTTCATTAGGTCTTTTGGGGTTATTGCTAGACCCTTAACTGACCTTTTGAGGAAGGATAGCTTTGTTTGGACTGCTGAGTCACAAACAGCTTTTGAGACATTAAAGACAGCCCTGACTACTGCCCCTGTTTTAACTTTACCAGACTTTAGCAAGACCTTTGTAATTGAGACTGATGCATCCTCAAAAGGGATGGGGGCAGTACTGATGCAGGAAGGTCATCCCTTGGCCTTCATCAGCAAAGCCTTATCAATCAGACAACAAAGTCTCTCTGTCTATGAGAAAGAATTGTTGGCCATCTTAATGGCAGTGAAGCAGTGGCATCACTATCTGATTGTGAAGAAATTTCTGATTAAAACTGATCATAGAAGCCTGAAGTACCTATTGACTCAAAAGATTGTCACTCCTCTACAACAAACATGGTTAGCCAAGCTTATGGGCTATACTTATGAGATTCTTTACAAACAAGGAGCTGAGAATGTAGTTGCAGATGGGTTATCAAGAGTGTCTGGTCTAGCATTATTTGAAATGGGTATTAGTGCTTTGAATCCCTTATTGCTAGACAGAATTAAGGCCTCTTGGGAGACAGATGACCACTTAAAAGAGGTGATCCAAAAGTTGCAGCAGGGTCAAGCTATTCCTAATGTCACTTGGGAAAATCAGCTTTTAAAAAGAAAGAATAGGCTGTGGGTTGGTCAAGATGATCAGCTTAAGAGAGATATTTTGTCCCTGTTTCATGCTTCACCTACTGGGGGACATTCAGGGTTTGTACCCACTTTGGCAAGACTTAAAGCTTTTTGCTACTGGAAAGGGTGTTATAAAGAAGTTTATAACTTTGTGAAGACCTGTCAAGTTTGCCAGCAATCCAAATATGAGCCAGTGGCTAATCCAGGGTTGCTTCAACCTCTTCCTATTCCCTCTCATGTATTCACTGATGTCTCAATGGATTTCATTGGGGGTCTACCTAAGAATAATGGCAAAGACACAGTCTTGGTTGTAGTGGACAGGCTAACAAAGTTTGCTCACTTTATGCCATTGTCACATCCCTATACTGCACCTCAAGTAGCTCAAGTTTTCCTAGACACAGTGTTTAAGCTACATGGCAATCCTATGACAATAGTATCTGACAGGGATCCTATCTTTCTAAGCCAATTTTGGAAAGAGTTCATGAGGTTGCAGGGCATCCAGTTGTCTTATTCTACAGCTTACCATCCTCAGAGTGATGGCCAAACAGAGGTGTTGAATAGATGTTTAGAGGCCTATCTCAGGTGTATGTGTCTACAGAGTCCTAATCAGTGGCTTAAATGGCTTAGTTTGGCTGAATGGTGGTATAATACTACCTACCATTCAGCTATCAAACTCACTCCTTTTGAAGCACTATATGGCTTTCCACCACCATTACATATTCCTTATATCACTAATGATACTCAAGTGGCATCAGTTGAAGAAATTCATAGGGACATGGAAGCTATGATTCAAAAGCTCAAAGTGTCTTTAGAACAGTCCAGAAACCGGATGAAGCAATATGCTGATCATCATAGGAGTGACAGATCCTTTGAACCAGGGGACTGGGTGTATTTGAAACTAAGACCCTTTGTTCAAACGACTATGAGGGTTCACAAACACACTAAGCTGGGTCCAAAGTACTTTGGCCCTTTTCTCATCATTGCTAAAATAGGGAAAGTGGCATATAAGCTTGACTTACCTGAAGATGCTCAGATCCATGATGTGTTCCACGTTTCTCTCTTAAAGAAAGCTCATGGCAGTCACACTCCTCTCACTTCATTTCCAATTGGTCCTCGCTTCATGTTGCAACCTAGGGCAATAATTGATCGCAGATTAGTAAAAAGGGGTTCAAGATTAGCTCAACAATTGCTAATTCATTGGAAGGATTTACCTTTGTCGGAGGCTACTTGGGAATTTGCTGCTGATTTTCACTTGAGATTCCCTGAATTTCAGTCTTGAGGACAATCCTGTGTTTTTAGGGGGGGAGATATGTTAGTAATAAAAGGGGTATTTCTGTAATAAATGAATAATATGAGGGTATAATTGTAAATAGCCTAATAATCAGGTAGTTATAGTTTGTTAGGTTTGAGCGGGAATATTAGTTTAAATACCCAATCTTGTAATCAGATTACTTAGCTATGAAATGAAGACCTTTTCCCTCTCTTAATTCTGTTCTAATATTTCCTAGCTAACATTCACCCAACAGTTATTGTTATTATCATGTTCATTACCTTTCAATACTTTTAAGCATCACCAAAATCTAGTGTTACCAATATAAACATTTAACTGATGGGCAGTGAATTAAAGTGAAATATGGATTGTATATGGTGATGTTTTATCCCAATGTTAAGAATAGGTCATATTTATTTTCATTAAACTAAGACTACACGGTGTGAAGGCGTTGAAGGGGATGTGAAGTTCCTCCATGTAACCAACACCACCTGCCGAACTGTAGGTCCCTAATCGATTTCCCATCTCCAAAGTTAAACCTGACCCGAACCAGTTTGTAAGAATCAATAAAAGAAGACCTTTACGTAAAAAGAAAATTTGTGTGGTTTTTTTTTTTTTTTTTTTTTCAAATAAAAGTACATGCAATTCAAGAATCGGTTCATGAATCGAAACTGGTCTTTCAAACCGATAAAACTAGTATAAAACTGAACCGGTCTCAACCTGAAGCCAATTCAGGACAAAACCGGTAGAGGCCCAAACCGGTTTAAAACGGTTCGGGTTTCAAAAAACCGGTATGTGCATGTCTATGTATAGCAAAAGAAGGAAAAAGCCCATATAAAAAAAAAAAGAAAGAAAAACCTGCTCCCAACAAAAGCATTGGAAGGGTTCAATTCTCACTTCCAACATTTATGGTTGAATCCATCCATAGTGGTGGAATGGTGGAGAGGCCTTATGTTCACTTAGGTGATCATGGGTTCAATTCCCACTTCCAACATTTATGGTTTGGTATCCGGGTGAATATCGAATACGGGTGGCGCTGGTTCGAATCTGACGGGCGGCGAGGTTTTACCGAGTTCTATAACACTGTCGTGCCTTCGGGCGGGTGGGGCTCGGGTTTCCGCGCATCGGGAGAAGGCGGAGGCTGCTGGAAGTCGAGTAGTCGATTCTTGGGCACGGCGCCTCGCAAGGGTGGTTGCTACACAATTATTCGCCGATAAAAAAAAAAAAACAAAAGCATTGTAAGTGAAGTCCATAAAGATAAAACAACCAAACCTAAGTCCAACAAAATCATCCAAAGTCAAGTGGATGTAATTGTAAAGTAGATCTTCCTCGAACCTAACTGACGTGTCGGTTTAATGCTGGACACGTGTCTATCTTATCTGTCCGTTTAAATCTCCTTCCCAAACACAACACACATAATAAAAATAATAAATAATAATAATAAATACTTTTGCTTTAACAGTTTAACTCTCACAAAAAAAAAAAAAACGTTACTTGTCGGAGCACCGTCGTCTTCCACCGGAAATGGGTTCCGATGAGTGGCCTGATTGGCTCCCCGGTGACTGGTCTATTCTTATTAGAAAGGTTGACAAGAAAAAAGTCAAGGTAATTGTTTTTTTGCACAATCTTTTATTTCTTTAAATATATATATATATATTTTTAAAAAGTAGGGATTTTTAGGGTTTTGATTGTTTAGTGAAATGGGTATCTGCATGTGAATTCTCTTTAGTTAATTTTGCATTGCTAGGTTTAGTTCTCTAGGTTTCAGTTAAAGGCTGGAGCTTGATTTTTTTTTTTTTTTTTTTTGGTTAATGTAAAGTTTTGTGTTTATGATTTCATTTGTGTATGCAAAAATATTATACATATGTTATTGTGAATTTTGATGTTAGCTGGTTAAGAAAAAGGGGAATTTTTTTGTGGTTGAGTTATTTATGGATTTAAAATTAGGGTTTCTTTATTTTGATACCTTAAAATTTTCCTTTTGTGGGTAAACATTGATGATAATTGATATTGTCTTTGGGTTATGAAAAGTAATGTAAACATAGTTTATGAAAAAAAACAAAATGTTTTAGCTATTTCTGTAAAAAAAAAAAACAAAGCAAACACTTGTGGGAAATATCTATATGATGTTTGACCTTTTATTCTGTAAGGGAGGTAGTATTTGCTCCTAATGTGTAGTTTGAGCATGGTTAGTACGACGGAACTTTAACACACGTTGTAAGAGTATGAAACATATAGTTGTTTGTTATGTGATATCATGTTTTTTTTTTTTTTTTTTTTTATTAATCATATACATGTTTTCTGTTGCAGTGTTATATAGGCCCTGATGGACACAAGTGCTATTCGAAGCCGCAACTGTTTGAATATCTTAAAAGGACAAATAAAAGCATACCCGATGATAATACTGTAATTCCCACGTCTTGTTAGCATTCGCTTTAATATGTATCTGTCTTAAATCCTAGCATTCTTACAAGTTACATCCTGTTTTTTATTCAGGAAGATGCGGATGGCCAAGGTATAGACTTATCTGCGGAGCCAAATGCTTTCCAGACAGATGAAGTTCCTGGTTCCTCACCTGGAGGACATCCTGCAAAACTGACGCCTAGAACTAACAGAAGGAAATCCATTACCGCGGTATTACAAATGAACTTTGCCTATTCATGATGTTGGTTAAATGCATTTTCGTTACGTATTTACATTTCTAGTCATCTGTTATAGGATCTATCTGAAGATTTTTTAGCTGGAGATGGTTCGTCCACTGACCCGTTGTCACATAAAAGACATAGGGGAGATTGTAGTTGGCTACCTGCGGGATGGACTGTGGAAGATAAGTTTCGGAAAGGGGGTAACAGTACTGGAATGAAATATAAGGTAATTATTAAAAAGATTTTGCCAGTATATGGAATTAGATTTAACACTAGTTGTCATTTTATAACCATGTTACTTGAACTTTGAAAGTGTTGTAATCATTGTGTTTCTGGTCAGTGGTGAAGCTTGACCCGAAACTTCAGGGGGTCGGAAATCACTAGTTTTGGGGGGTCGAAAACCAGTTTCGGGGGGTCGAAACCATATATACCAAAAAAATTCTATACAAATACTATATAATCGGAACTTCTGAGCCAAAATTCTGGGGGGGGGGGGGGGGGGGGTTCCCCCGCCCCTGCCCCTTAAGAGCTGCGCCAATGTTTCTGGTCTTGTTGATAAGATGGCTTATGTTTCCTTATTTTTTTTCGTTTTCATGATCATAGGTTTTTAAAAAGTTCTTTTATTATTCTGGTTTTGTAGGTTTATAAGGATCCTGTAAGTGGACAGAAATTCTTTTCAAAGCCACAGGTTCTGAATTATCTTGCCAGAATAAACAGCAGTGCAGGTGGACAGGAAGCAGTATTCGCTGAACCTATTAGTGCTTTGCCGATTTCAGCTTGGGTATTTATTTTGTCATATAATGTGTTTCCTACAATATTATTAACTAGAGGTGGCAATGCTTACCCATTTACGGGTCGAAGACAAAAAGCGTATTATCAAAGCAAAAAATACTATTTTTTATTAAAATTACTGATCGTAACTTGAGATTACATAGATGTAAGAAACAGATTTCAATTGCCATCTTATTCATAACCTATCATAATCTAAGTGTATCTCAACCTAATACTTTTATCATGAAACTACAACTAGCTAAGTATCTAGAAAACAAGATAAGATAAAACTCTGTGAGAAAGAAAGTAAACACCAACCTTGTTAAACAGGTCAAAAGTCGCCCAAGTGGATTTTAAACGTGTGGTACCTCCTGAGTCCTGAAGAGTTTTATTTAACGATTTAGACCACAAATGTACTATATTGTGTTTTTTTTTTTTTTTTTTTTCATGATTGATACAATCTGGTTTTTATGAAGTAAAAAAACGACAAATGGCCTGTTTCAACCCATGTTAGATAATGAAACGTTTTAACCCGAATCAGTTTTGATAGTTACCCAACTTGCCTACATTCCTACATTGCCAACTCTAGTATCAACTGTTCAAGTTAAAACTTGTTAATTACCTCTGCATTAATTTGGTTAACTGACTGGTTGCTGCTGCACGTGTACCTCAACTCTAAAGCAAGAGAAGCCCGCTACGGAACCTGATAGCTCCCAGTATGAAGATACTGAAGTGGAAAAGAATACTGAAGAGAAAACAAAAAGCCCCCGCTTGTCCTCTGGTTATGAAGTTGGTTTCACTTTAACACCCCACCCCCAAGATCACGTTTTTAAATTTAATATTGCATTTTGAATTTTATTTGACCGTTGAGTTTTGGAGCATTTTCTAGGTTATCTCAAGGACCCCTGCAGAAGGGTTGCCTCCGGACTGGATAAAAGAAGTCAGAATGAAAAAATCTGGATCCACAACGAGAAAGGATACGGTACTTCAAACGTTTTCTTATCTAGAACGTCGATAATCTCTTATCGTTATATACTTATATGTCTGATGTATTAATGCAGTACTACCTAGACCCTTTGAGCGAATACGCCTTTTGCTCGAAAAAGGATGTTTTGCGTTATCTGGAATCTGGAGATGTAAAGAATTGCGTCTCAAGACCACTTAAAAGTCATACGAATAACGGTGACACTGTAAGTTTTAGATACCTTAAAAAAAGAATATTGTGAAAGTTGACTTTGTAAAGTTATATATTCTTTATCTTGACCTTTAAACTTTGGTAGTCACTATAAGCATTACTTGACTTAATATGTGTTGACATAATTCAGCCAAACTCTGTTTCTGTTCAGCTTAACGTTAATATGACTCCAACTGGAGGAGAGATGACTCCACAGTCTGATCAATCCAAAGGAACTGAAGCTTCTAAGGTATTCGCAAATGGTTCTGTAGAAGAATTGAAAACAAACGAAAGTGGTATAGAGAACCCGGTAAAGTGCAACTTATTTAATCATTTCATATTCAATATATACGTATTTTGTTTTTCCAACTAAAGCAGATTTTTCTAACCATAAGTACCAGATAATTTAACGATATTGCTTTTATAGATTTTACATTGTTAATAACTATTCATTTTTTATTGATTGTCACATTATGTGTCAACCTGAGACGCAAGAATTAATTCATCACCATATAATGTTATTTTTATAAATTGAAAAAGCAAAAATAAATAATTTATTATGGTTCAGGAACCGCTTCGTTCTATAACCGGAGGATCTCTCTCTAGACCTGACAGAAGATTATTTGTAGCACGAAAAGAAGACGCTGACTGGCTGCCTGATGGGTGGCTCATTGACGTGCGTTATAAAAGTTCTGGAATGAAATATAAGGTAATTTGAAGCCCAGTTATACATCTTCTAACTTATCAACTCTAAGAATCTTGATATAACACATTTTTTTTATTTGTTGCAATATATATTTTGTTTATGTTGTTTATCCTTCTTTCTTGAGGATACATTTTCTAAGAATCTGGTTGTTGTTCTGCAACTGTAGATTTACAAGGATCCTGCAACTGGGAAACTGTTCTATTCAAAGCCGCAAGTGCTAAGCTATCTTGAGAATGGCAGTATCAGCAACCCTAGAAAGAGAAAAGTATGACCCTGCACTGTTTGTAATACCTTTACTATTGGGGTGGCAAAATGGGCGGGTCGGGCTTATCCATATGTTATATTTTTTTATCCATATGTTAACTTTCGTTTATCTGACATGTAATTAATTCCATGTGTATCTCATCTCCGAAGGCACATGACTCTTCTGTAGCACCCGATTCATCCCCAAACTCTACACCTGCTGATGGCTCAGGCCCCAAAAGATCCGGAAGGAAGAAAGGCAAAAGCGAAAACTCCGAGTACCAAGAAGTATGTTTCTTTTTTCCTTGCAGAAATATGACATTGTTATTATTGTGTTTTCATTTCCATGGTTTGATATGGGGCCGCCTGACGTTGAAACAATGTCTAGGTTATTACAACGTCTGCAGCAAATGGGTTGCCACCCGGATGGATAAAAGAAACCAAAACTAAGATATATGCAACCCACACAAGAAATGATCAGGTACTTATGAGTGTATATTTTAATTTTTTATTTTATATTTTTTAACCCTAATATAAAATGTATCATTGTGTGTCATGCAGTTCTACACCGACCCTGTGACTGGATACATCTTTCGCTCCAAAGTGGATGCTTTGCGTTTTGTGGAGACCGGAGATGTGAGCTCATGTTCCTCTAGACCAAAAGTTAAGGATGAAAATGGAAAGGAAGCTGTAAGCCCTTCAGAATGCAGTTTTTGCGCACTATTATTGAATCGTCAAAAAGACTTTAGTTGACCTGATTTTTTATTGTTGACAGTTCGTATATACAAGCAGTGCGCAAAAACCCACTACTGGAGATAACGTGGTGACTGACGTCCCTGAAGAGTTTCACACCCCTGATCCAAAAGCCGCTGATAACACAAACAACCACCGGGCGATAAATAATAATAGTCCTGCGACCGATTCACCAGCTCGATCTTCAAAAAGGCAAGAAACAGGGGTAAATCTGGAAAAAGAACCTGATGACGATGGCAACCTGCCTTTTGACATGCCGGTGGACGATAACTGGACCGACCAATACTTTGAAGTGAAATCACTGGCAAATGAAATCATGTTTAACGGTCAACCGATATCCGGGGGATTTCAGGAAGACAATGCTGGGGTGGAGACAACAGGTGTGAAGGACACAACTCCAACCAAAGTGGTGTGATGTTAAGTGGGGGTCTCGGTGATTAGTAAGGTAATTTACCTTTAATATTAATATTTATATTATTATCGTATTAAACCCGACTATGAATTGCTAGGTAAGTTAAGTAGAAGCCCTTCAATGTTGCTATAATTGCGGGTGTGTGTTGTGAAAATAAAAATCCGAATTGTATTCCCGCCAACTGGGAAAACCCGGGTTTTATTTTGGAATTCTTGTAAGCATGAACTCAAGTGGTTATATGTTTTGAGCTCATCTCAAACTCATAGAATTTGTAGATGGCCCGACAAACACACAACCGTATTTGAGGAAGTGTTATGTTTGATCAAATAGGATCAGTCGGTTAGTATGGACACTTTACATTGTAGTTGCATTATGTTATTTGCCTTTTTTGGTATATGAATTAGTTTGGGTAGTGTATAAATCACCTTTGTGATGTTTTATTAACTTCATAAGACAATTGATTAGTAAAATCCATGCTGGCAATGGCACCAATGGGCGAATATCACTTGCATTATTATTATGGATTTACGCTTAATTTTCATTCGATTTTGGTTACAAGGAATGTATGATGTCCCATTTTTGCTTGTAATCAATTGATTGTGTATGGTGAGCGAATATTGAATGGAAATTAAGTGTGAATCTGTGACGATTATGTGAATGAAACTGCTCTTTTTAACGAAAGTAAAGTGTGATTTGTCAAATTGTTAATGTGTTATGGGCTAATAAGTCGTAATGTTAAAAAAATCCGATTTAGCATAAGAATTGAAATTTTAATAAATGCAAAATCCCAACAGAAATAACTTGAAAAGTATATATACGTAGAAGCATTTGGCTTAAAGCACTTGCAATGTGGTACGTTGACTCGTTGAGTACCTATGATGGTGACCACATCTGCTGGCATCTATTTATAGTCCTCTACTGGTTGGATTAATCGGTCATTTACCGTGGGACAGGCCCTCACCTTCGGTAACATCCTTAGCCCGGAAAAGTTGCAGGATTCTTTACTTAATTTGTTTTGTCAAGGTGAAACTGCCTTTTATGGCCCAGGTACCAACACATTTGCGAAAGCTAGAGCTCCCCTTTTTGGTCTGATGCTTGTTCTGGGGGATTATACCTGTTGGTAGCGGCTTCAAAACACCTTCAAGCGAACCTAACAACATTCCTAACGACATTGCTCAATGAGAAAATGAGTCTAATTCCAAGGGATCAAACCTATGAGACTTCTTATGGGTCTTAAGGAATAATATAAAAAACAGAGAGAAAAAGATTCATATTAAATAAATCAAACTCCTCAGCTTCAGGATGAGGAAGGAAGTCAATTTGAGTTTTAGGAGTTACTCACGATGAACATTATGGGTGGACGAAGCGGAAGCGAGAATGTCGGCTTGAGTAAAGCAAACATTGGTGACCTGAGGCCCGATGCCTGAAGCTTGATGCGCGGTACTGCCAATCGTAGACTGGTGACCGAGGAATGAGAGCTTTAGCTCCATACACGAGACAGTAGGTGTGCATGGAGGAGATCCTAATGTGAACGAGAGACTGTAGGCGTGCATGGAGGAGAGGGTGCAGGGGCGCATCTTAGTTGGGGCGGGAGGAGGCGGCCGACCCCCCCCTGAATTTTTGCGCAGAAGTTCCGATTATATAGTATTTGTATAGAAAAATTTGGAAATATAGGGTTTCGACTCCCCCGAAACTGGTTTTCGACCCCCGAAACTAGTGACTTCCGACCCCCGAACCTTCGGGTCAAGCTTCGCCACTGAGAGGGTGTTCCATCTTCGTTGCTGGACAGTGAAGGGAATGAGTGAGAGAGTAGTCGCTGATCGATGGTGGGGCGGGCTGCTTTGGTTACCGGTCCATAAGTATTTGACGGATTTGTGTCGTATTACGTTTGTGGGAGATTTGCAATAGATTTTTAATAAGGCCATACCTATGCTAAATAAAAATAATTGGGTTTCTCTAATATTATTATCATTGTTTTACTAAACATATCCTTCCCCTATTAAATTAGTCACATCGTATCTCTACTTTTACTCATAGGTGTGTTCAATGCATACAGGGGTATGTTTAACTTCACTCCATCTCAAATGAGCAATAGTTGGAATGATTATATGAACGTTCTTTTTTCTTGTTTTATCGTAATCCATAGATATCGGGTAATAATAAAGCCGATAACCGAAATAGGAAAGCCGGTGATAAAACAACACGAGAACAGAAATCTTAAATTAACTTGATCCGAATATTGAAAGGAAATCCATAACAATTGCACAAAAGCACACAATGAAAGATAAAGAGAAGAAAACAAAGCTAAACCCATAACATATAATCACAAAGATTCATCCTTTTAGTATGAAGATTCTTTCCACCCTCCAAAGTTCCCCTCTTCCTCATGATGCCCATGCCCATGATGATGCCCATATCCTTGCCCATGCCCATGTTCATGTGTCTCCTATTATCACAAGGACCAAATCATCATTAGTTTAGATTTTTATATCCATATTTTAAAAAGTTAAATGTTCAAGACCTTCAATCTTAATGGTTTAGTTTAATAACAATTTTTGTAATTATACATCACATGTTATTAGTTATAAAATTTTAGAAGAGAAACATTAAAAAACATTAGCAGTTTTGACTCGTTATCCAGCCCGCCTGCTTCGTATCATGATATATATGGTGTTGGTAAGTTAAAAGTATAATGACTAACCTCTGGAATGAACTCAAGGCCAACTCTAACCTCCCCACAGAATTCATCATTTATGACCACATTGTATGGTGTTGGTGGGATGCTTCTTGCCAAGAACAATGGCTCAAGTGGAATTCTGCATGCATAATATCAGAACCAATGGTAAGTGATTCTTAATTATGAAACCAACTCTGTTTTTATTTACTAAAATTCAAGTACTTGGCCTCGCCCACAATGTCGTCTTCAGAACCAACGTCACTGTCCTTTATCTTGATCACGAGTTCGGTTTCTTCATCGCTTGTCACAGAGAACACAAACGTCTCGTTCCATTCAGGTGAAGATCCTTGTCCTGTATTCAGCATACGGATTACTAGATTAGGTAATTTCAATAAAAAAAAATATATAAATCACCAAAACTTAGGTTGTAATTAACCTGATGCAACATTGCTCTTTTGCTCTTGAGCTCGATAACTGAGTGTCACATAAGGATCCATTTTCGCTGTAAATACAAGCATATATATCGTTAAAGGAAAGGATTAAGAAATAAGACCATCCACAATGTGTAGAGACTAAAAAACGTGCCTAGTCAGCTGGTCATCATAAAATACTTATTTAAAAAAAAAAAAAGTAAATAAATAAAACTCACCAAATAAGTAAACCATAAATGATAAAACACTATAAAATGTTGTTACGTCATCACCACATGCTAATATATAAAGGGTCATTTACATATTTCCTCATGCTAAGATCGTTTATTACATATTTACCCAACTTAAACAGTCAATTACATATTTCCCCATCCTAAAGCATACACAAGTAGCAAGTCAATTACATATCTCCCTCTCGGAGAGGGAAATGTGTAATTGATTTTAAAAGTCGGGTAAATATGTAATTAGGAGGCTTAGTAGGAAGGAATATGTAAAAAAATCCATATAGTATAAAAAGTACGACCCCCAACCCAATCTTTCTAGTTGACATCCAATAAGTACACTAAAAAAAGGGGTTCCAAAAAGAGTTTCACAATGGTAAAACTAGTTTACCCGAATCAATTACCGAAAAACATATACCCGTTTATCCAATTATATACAAACTATTTTTTTCTTAATATTTTTTATATATACTCTAAATATTGTGTGGAAATGAACATATTTATTTTTTGATGTTCATATATTTGTGACATTTATATTAGAGTATTTGGAGAGTAGACATGCTTTTCTTTTTTTTTTTTTTAGTAAAACCACATATTAGTTGTTTTACCCAAATTTATTTACCTGATACATACAAGTATGCAGCTAAATATACTTTTTAAAAGTGTTTAATTGTTTTCTAATTATTTCTCATGTTGCTCAGGTTTTTGGGAATACCTACACACTCCAACGTTGAAATACATATATGCATTTGATTAATGGACAATTATATCAAAAATAGAATGATAGAACTCTTTGTTTTGAAACAACTCAACTGGTAAACTTGATCCCATGGGTATGTTCGTTACCCGACAAGTATTGGACTAGGCATGAGACTCCGTTTTACAATCAGGTACGCGGTTGGAATTACTAAAAACCCATCCCAAACCCGCTTTGTTGCCCATCCCTATACGATGTGGTGTTTTTTTGGAGGCCAAAAACGAGAAAAAAAAGGCCTATTTAGCCATGCTCTAAATAATATCTTGTGACCAAAATGATGAAAATCCCGTAAAAAATGGCTTATTCACTTTCTGATCTAGTGATTTATCTGTATCCTAATCACTAGACCGATTTATAAACGAACTGCCGTCAAGTCAACCGGCGCTCCATCCTACACCTACACATACTTTTCATATATTTCCCCTTATGATATAATCCGATTATATTCAAAACGTAGATCAATCAAAATTCACCACCAAAATAAACATAATAAGATCAAAATCTGTTAGATAATTGCTAAGAATAAAATATTATTAGATCAGATCAGATCAGATCCAAGTAACAGGATAGTACTTTAGACATTATCTTTTAAAATTTTAACAAACTCGAATTATGATATAATTAACACACAAAAAAAAAAAAAAAAAAAACAATAAGGAAGGATGGGAAGTTACTAAAAAAATCGGTGTCATGAAGGCCTTTAGCACTAACAAGGAGGACTTGTAGCTTTCCACTTGGCATTTTGTCGGAATCAATCAGTGGAGAGAATATCGGACCCCCTATGGTTGAGCTGAATCCGGAAGACAGTGAGGCTATTTATACAAATAATATGATTGCTCAACGGTCCCTCTTATTTTGACTTTAACACACATGTGATCATTGTGTGGTTTCAAACTGATTAAACTAAAAACCAAACTGAACCGAAATAGTTTAAAACCGAATTGAGTTATGTAATTGGTTTTCGTTTTTGAAAATTTGAATTCGGTTCGGACCAAAGATCAATTTGTGGTTATTTAAGTTATGTCATTTGTTTAATGTGTTTATAATTTTAGTCTAACTGGTATCTAGACATGCGCACGTTGCAGCGCGGATACATTGTAAACATCGAACGGAAAAACCAACATATGTAATCAAAAGGGGCATATTATAGCTTTAAAAAAAAAAAAAAGAAGCCACACAAAAAACAGAGTAACCCGAATTTAAACCTTAGAATGAAAATGTATTATATTTAACACCGCTTAGTTTGGTACGTAACCAAAATGTATTATACTAGCACTGGCTTTACCCCATGAAAAGTTTTCTTTTAAACGTAGATCAACTCATATTCATAAAAAAATCCGCACGTAAATGTTGGTTTGTTCAAGTAAAGGAACAAAAGAAACTTTTGAAACTCAAGAAGATTAATGACAAATTAGTTCTATAAAAAAGAAATTTGCGAACGAAAATCATTAAATAAAATAATATGCTAAAAACGTATATTATATATTAGCGAATGTATACTGAATACCCGTGGGATTAATCCTTACGGTTGCAAAGCCAAAGGACTAAAATTGCAATGTGGTGAAACTTTGGGTTAAAAACGAAAAGGAAAAGTAAAAGGAGTAAAATGCAAACTTTAAAAGTATAGGGGGTACCTGTAATATGGAACATGGGCTAAAAATATCATTTCGCAAAGTTTTGGGGTACATTTGTATTTTGTACAGAGTGTACGGAGAAGGGCAAAAAAATACCATTTCACAAAATGAAGGGGCGAGTTTGTCAATTTTTAAAATAGGGGGTCGTTGACCAGTCATGTTGAGGGTAACTATTATGGTGGGGGAGTGGTCACCAAAGGTACCCTAACAACATCTAATCTCGTGCTTCCACATTAGATTTGTCAAATATAGGCGAAATCGAGCAAAAGCACCACATTATAATGAATGACCTCTCTTGTAACTTATATAGGCGAAAGCGAGAATGAAAAATAGGATGTTTGGTTGATTAATGGAATAGAATCATCCATTACACAAGGCATTGCGTTCCCTCAAAATCATCCCCCCTCCCTATGTTTATTCCATTCCATTTCTTCTATCACATTTCATTAATAACCCAAATACCCATCACCTACCACCACCATCGTCACCACCCACCACCATCATCGTTGCCGCCACCACTCACCACCGTCAGCCGCTACCCACCACTGCAATCCCTGCCACCCATCACCATCCATTGCCATCGCTGCCACCTGTCATTGCTGCCGCCAGCCATACTACCGCCGCCACCTACCCACTTACCGCCGCCACCCACCACAACTCTCGTCCTGCTACCCATCGCCGTCGTCACTCACCCACCCATCGCCCCCGCCACCCACCACCACCGCCCCACCGATTTTACTCATTTTTTCTTGTCTATGAAATAACACAAAGTAATGATATATTTCATTCTTACATGACGATCAAACAAGACATGAAATGGTAATGATCCATTTCATTACCTCTTTCATTTCATTGCATTGTCTATTTTATTCTCACTTTCATTCTCTTACCCTATAACAATCAAATCCTTAGTATCCTCGAGAGAAATCCTACGATAACTTGAGTGGTTAATTAGGTGTTAGGATTTCTATGTCTAAGTTAGTTTTTAGGAAAATCACGTGTTTGTATTTCTGCTAAGAAATCCTTTTATAATTTGTGTTATTTAGTTTATTAATAATTTTAAGGTATGTATTTTATTCGTGTTTAGTTTATTCAACTTTTATTAAACTATTCAATCATCTTTTTTGTCATTATCTTCTCTTCTCACAGACTTGTTTCAGTCCTTAACAACATGTTATGTTTTATCAGTTCATTCGAAACAGGATCATGTACGTAAAAAACTTTAATCACAAAATAGGATAAAAACATATTATAATTATTAAAACGGATCAAAGTCCTAACTACACTATTTTGTCAAAAGAATAACAAACTTTTCAAGGTGACTCATACTAAAATATTATATTAGAGTCTCATAACTAATTAGTACTACCGAAAGTCATGTCAATCCCATAGTCGTTTCCTTTGCTTACAATAATTAACATATTCTAACCAAGATAGAATGTTAAAATAAAAGATTATAAAACAATAGACTAGAAATAGAAATATTTTTTAACATTCAATTGCCAATTAAAGTGGGATTGAAACTAAAAAAACAAAGAAATCATTTTTTTCGGTGTGAAGCATTTGGAAATTTATGTTGTAAGTTTGTTGTTCTTCGTAAGACTCTAGTCATGTCTTGCCAGTTGCTTGTTTTATAATGAAATTTGCCGTTACAAAAATAATTTATATTGTAGTTTTCCTAGCAAGAAAATAATAATGATATTCACCTGTTGTCACACACACAAAAAAGCAACATCTTCTCAAATGTATATAAAACTCCAAGTGGGAATCCGAATGCAAACTATGACAATCACATATTTATTAATATTCCAAGATGTATAGAACTTTCCTTATTTATTAAAATTACTAGTTTACTAAACTTCAAATATTCGAAGTCCGGGATTCATATGCAAAGTGTGTTCATGGACAGAACACAACTTTGTAGTTAGTACCACCAGGGCAAGTAAATAGACTGCTTGGGTCATCTTGTGGGTAACTATAAGCATCGGGACATCTGTCTTTAAAGAACCTAGAAAACGGAGTTGGTCCACAACTACCGCGCTCAATGGTGCAACAATACTCCACGGTTTTGAAAACCGTGCAAGGATTGTTGCATCCTCCTGTTGTCCGTAGTTGTTCAGGGCACTCACCAATTAGATTACCAACACACCTCATTGTCTTGCACGAAGCACCAACTGGGCTAAACTCCATAGGGACATTAAACCCATCAATAACAGATATGTCCACAAAGTCATTATTGTTGTCTTGATTAAGCGCGAATTCAGCTAATGTGTTGGGTGGTGACCCATAGCCTTGACATTCCAGCATTCCATTGCAATCACCGGTGTCACACCTCCCTCTTCCATTGGCATCAAAGGTGCAACCGGTTCGTCCCCAGATACGTGCTCCAGCCGTTCCAGGTGCAACTGTCACTTGCCAAGATTGGCCACTTTCGAGCCGCCTGCCTCCACCAGGCGAGGCAGCGGCCCAAACAGTGTATGGACATTGATTTACGACGTCGAAATTGGCTCCTTGAGTGAGAGTGAAGCAACCAATGGAAAGAAGGGTGATTGATATTAGAAGGTTATTGACAGAAGTCATGTTTGTATGTATGTATGTATATATGTTTAAGTATTGTGTTCTAAGTGTGGGTTAAAGATGTTTTATTAAACGGATATATATAGGGAACTAGGTGAGGGGCTGCATGAAACTTTTCAAAGATCATAATATCTGTCCAAAAGTTAGGCTGGAAATTTAACAATGGTGCAAAGAAAATTCAGAAGACTTAGAAATGTGAGTTGATAGTGAACTAATTTTGATAAACGGGAAAGAATAGTCTAACATGAATAATAATTATGCTGATATCAAATTGTATTCACATACATCGGATAGATTGATACATTTTTTGGAATAAACATTTTATGTCATGTTTTATATATTAAGCGTGTATAAAATTAGGAAACAGTAAAAATGATGGATTAATCATTAACGGTAACAATTTTTGATACCTAAAACACAATGAATATGATATGAAAATAATCAATTTTTGGATTGTCATGTTTAACTCATTAAATAAATGGGTCGGGTCGGTTTGACCATTTTATTCGCTTAGTTAAATGGGTCGTATACGATCGAGTTGACATATGTTTAACTCGTTTAATTATACATGTCAACTCGTAAACTTCTTTATAGTCAGTCTAACGAATTATTACCACCTTCCATCCCTTTAAGGGCATGTGTAGTGGCAACGTTATGGGGCGTTTTGTTAGCCTATAGCGCCCGGGAACACCGCCCCCGGGCGCTATAGGGCGTTTTGAAATTGTGGTTGCTTTGATTTTTGGAATTGACCGTTTGACAACGGTTAGTTTCTTAATTTTTTTAGAGTTAAATGTCATTCTCGTCTCTGAGGTTTGGCCATTTTTGCTAGTTTCATTCAAAAGTTTATTTTTTCTCATCTGAATCCAAAAGTTTTCAAATTCTTGCTGGTTCCATCCAAGTGCCTAACTCCGTTAGTCAATCTCAGTTAACTGAGGGGCAAAGTTGTCAATTCAAATCTCGTCTATAATAATAATAATAATAATAATAATAATAATAATAATAAATCAGCTTTCTTTGTTCTTCCCCAATTGAAAACCCTACACCACAAAACTTCCCTTTCCATCTTCCATCTCCACCCCAGTGGCGGATCCAGATTTTTTTTTTGACGGGGGGCACAAATTGGTTGATTAAAAAAATGGGTTGTGTAAAATCCGTTCATCCGTACGTTTATATTTAACTATAGGTTTAGGAAAAATGGAAATAAATAATCCCAACTATTCACTATTGGCAAATAACAGTCACAACTACGAAAATCACCAATATTGGTCCCAACTTTCAAAAAATTGGAATACAATGGACCCTTGCTGATGGAAGGTTAACACCGTTAACCTCTGCCTTATGTGGCATGCTGAGGTGTTAAAAAACTTGATTACGTGGCAAAAAACTTATTTTAATATAATATATATGCTTAGGTGTAAAAAAAAAAACCCTGCATTTAACATTTAACACCCTTCACCACCACCACCACCACCACCACCTCTGAACCACCATAACCACCACAATCAACACCTACCACAACCTGGTAACCAAACCACCACCGTATCATTAACACCACCACCAGCCAACCACCCAAAACCACTCCAACCTGCTGCCCGACCAAGCTCAACCCATCGGCCATAATAACCATCACACCGCCACCACCATGTAGGGTGGTGGTCGGCCGTCGCCTGAAGAGAGTGAGGCAGGAGAGAGAGACAGAGTCGTGAGGAGTGAGAGTAGAAAGAGAGAGCAAATCAGTTTGGGGATTTAGGGTTTTCAACATCCTCAAGTTCGATTTGGGGATTTCTAGTGGTGGGTTTGAAAAGATGGTGGGTTGCAGATTTGAGAGAGAAAGAGAGAGATGGTGGCTATGGTGAATGAGGAAAAAGATGGTGAATGAGGAAGAAGGTTAAAGATTTGAGAGAGAAAGAAAGAGATGGTGGCTATGGTGAATGAGGAAGAAGATGGTGAATGAGGAAGAAGGTTAAGTGCAATTTTTTTTAACACCTCAGCATGCCACGTCAGCAGGGGTTAACGGTGTTAACCTTCCGTCAGCGAGGGTCCATTATATTCCAATTTTTTGAAAATTGGGACCAATATTGGTGATTTTCGTAGTTGGGACTGTTATTGGCCAATAGTGAATAGTTGGGATTATTTATTTCCATTTTTCCATAGGTTTATTAAATATTAGACTACAAACATTATTTAATAGTAAAGATAATAATAAGGTTCTTTAAAATTGAATGAAACTATTTTTAATTAGGTGAGTTTAGGATAGTTTAAAATACAAGTCAAACTAAAAAAATCTGTTTTGTTACTTTACTTTAAGTTAAGGGGCTTAATGTGAAAGTTCCCTTTAAAAAAGTCAAATCACCACTACATCCTTCCTAAAATTTCCTCTGCAACTTGTCGGAGTTTCATGGATTTTTTTTTAAGAAATAACTTCTCATTACTTCGTAACTCATCTCCATCCCTCTATATTTTTGTTTTTATCTCGGTACTTCAATGACCTTTCTGATTTTTGGGAAAGGACTCAAACAAATGTTCAAAATTTGACACGGTTTCAAAGAATTCCGATGGGCTCCTCACCCCTCACCGGAAAAAGCTTGAATCTTGTAACACCTCAACCGATGGCGGAAACATCGGGATGTCACGTATTGATGATTGTTCAGTAGCTCATGGTGAATAATAAATTCCAGTAAATGATTTAAATGAATTACATACAATTGTTCTAGAATTTGTACATCAAATTGAATGAAACTATACATATATCTTCAAGCATCAAATCAAATATTCAAGCAAATAGAACCTGAAACATGTTAAGTTGAAAATGTTTTGGGTCAACAAAAGTTGGTGAGAATTACATAGGTTTTGATAATAGAATAAAATTGTTGTGCAATTCATGTGTCATGGCAATCTAGTTCATATGCAAAAACATACTAGAAGTAAATCGAGTGCATAATCAACCTTGTTGACTGTTGTAATTGTGGTACATCCCATACGCTCATGGTTCACTCGTTTATATTGCAGTAACAAACACCCACGTAACCTTTGTAGGAGGCACGTATCCGGGTGGGATTGTCAGTCCAATAGATCTATCAATGTATACCGTTTGGTTGATGAATGTTTATGCTAGAATTGTGCTTACCCTAGTCATGTTCAAGACATAATGCAACATAGAAATACACAAAGACACATTGATGATTGAATTGCATAAATATTGTTGTAACATGTTTCACCCCAAAAATGGTGATAAATAGAAAAGGGGCTATGTAAAACTCACCTTAGCAAATGTTAAACTTCTTGAAAAGATGAAATAATAGTGTTGCCCAAAATAATGCCAAATATCACCCTATAATAAGGTAATAAATAATAAGTCTAAGTCTAATTAACTTATAAGTGTATCCTAGGGTTTCGATTTGGGGATATCCAATTGTTGAATTTAAAATAAAATGTTCATTAAATAAAGGGAAATTTTGATAATTAAATAAAAGAAAGTCTTTTTATAAAATTTGAATTTAGAATGTACACAATAAAGTGTTTGAAGTATAAAATAATTTTCATAAAATTATTTCATTTAAAATAGATTTTTAAATCTATTTATTACAAATTGCCAATATTTAACTTTAATATTCAAAAATACTAAAATTAAAGAATTTCTATTTTAAAAATCATATTTCTGTTCTAAATATTTAAAAATAAATTGTATAAAATTTTGGTGCAAAAATAATGAAAATTGAATTTATTATGATTTAATTATGATTAAATCTAACAAAAATTGATTAAAAATATAAAATAAATGATTTTTCTGAATTAAAAATTATTTCAGTAAAGTTTAACTTTATACAAACTCAGGATAATTTTTGGAGAATTTAATAAAATTGTTTTGATATTTTAATGGATTTTTATAACTATAATAGTATAAAATTGATTTAATTATTATAAATATTAAATAAATGAATTTTTGAAAAATAAAAATTGTAAATAAAACTTTTATCTCAGATTTAATAAATATAATTTTTTTAGAATTTATAAAATAGTTTTAATATTTAAAAACGAATTTATAAGATTATAATGTTTAATATATATATATATATATATATATATATATATATATATTAGTTTGTTGTTTTAAAAAGAAAAAGAAAAGAAAAAGGTGGCCGTAGCCGGACTCGAACCCGGGTGCTCAGGGTTGCAAGCCATGGTCACAACCACTTGGCCTAGGCCAGTGGTTGTGATGATCTCCGGTTTAAATTAAATAAATACATTATGTGAATCTGAGTTTATCCCCAAATCATAAGCACGAACCCTAGTTTCTACAATCAGACAATCCATACACTTTGAACCCGATTAATGTTAGGGCTTTTGTTGTATGTTTCCCGACTAACAAAACCCACAAAGAGGATTAGACTTACAGTGTGGAATCGTGTACGATTGTCTGGTCAAAGACAAAAGTCAACTGTGTAATCGTGTAGCACAATCAGAGTGTTTGGAAAAGAATTGAAGGTGGAGAAGAGAGTGTGAGCGAGTTTCAAAGGTTCGTAGATGTTCAATTTATACTGGGGATCGATGTATGGGTTAATTGGAAAGTTTGACCTATGATTAAATGTCAAACGCGTATTGATTCAAAATTGGTCAATGATTGATGTTAATTGACGTGTATACAGATCATACAAGGCCGGAAATCAAATATGTTTGCCAAATTTGGATCAATCACGAATTAATATAGCTTAATTATGCATACGCGTGATCACAGTTGACTTACCAAGTCAACTGTGATGAATTGAAAAGGGTATAAAATTAAAACGCGTCTGGATCTGTTCAAGTGTGAAGGCCAGCCCAGCTGGTTAAGTGTGTTGAGTTTAAATGGGCCGGTCTTGGCGCGGGTTCGAATCCCGGCCAAGACATATATTTTTTTTGATAAATTTCAAAGTTATTCCATATAATAATTATAATATATATGGTATTAGGGTTCCACAAACGCGACAAAAATAATAAATGCTAACGTATAAGATAAAACTTGACGTTTTACTCCGTAACGTATAATAAATGCGTAATGTTACAGTAACACCCCGCCCCTCTCATCACCAATATTGTCCGCTTTGCCCATCCAGAGCTCACGGATTTGTTTTTGGTTGCCCAAGTGGAGACTTCCCAGGAGGTCACCCATCCTGAAATTTCTCCCACCTGAGCACGCTTAACTGTGGAGTTCTCCTCTCATCCACTAACATTAAGCCCCAAAACGCGTTGGTGATTTAAGAGGTAAGACATTACTTATGAACCAAGGATCTCTTCTGGCCACGGCCGATGTGGGATTTTCCTGGGGTGTCACATTCACCCTCTGTTAGAGTCTCATCGTCCCTGATGAGGTGTGTTCCGGGGTGTCACATTCACCCCCTAATAGAGTCTCATCGTCCCTGATGAGGTGTGCACCCACCATCCCGAACGGCACAGGAGTGACTCTGATACCAATCTGTAACACCCCGCCCCTCTCATCACCAATATTGTCCGCTTTGCCCATCCAGAGCTCACGGATTTGTTTTTGGTTGCCCAAGTGGAGACTTCCCAGGAGGTCACCCATCCTGAAATTTCTCCCACCTGAGCACGCTTAACTGTGGAGTTCTCCTCTCATCCACTAACATTAAGCCCCAAAACGCGTTGGTGATTTAAGAGGTAAGACATTACTTATGAACCAAGGATCTCTCCTGGCCACGGCCGATGTGGGATTTTCCTGGGGTGTCACAAATCTGCTCCTGAATGGACGGTACTTATGCATTGAATCCGCCACTGCTCCACCCTATCTTCAACATTCACAGTCCACAGCCCACACCATACCCGACCTACCATACATAACCACCAACTCTATTCTATAACATGACCCTCATTCCTAATGATCTTGTCGAATTGAAGACCCGGGCCCTAAACTTTAGAAAATTTTGTTGTTGCGTCAGCAACATTGTTTTGTTTTATATGGCATTTCATATATAAAACTAAACAGCCGATGATTAATAACCCTTCAATTTGTCAAATTTAACAAATGAATCACCGCATCACTATTGTTCTTACAAATATTGTTAATAAGCCTCCAATCCTCAAGCTGCTGCCCTTTGAACAAAACTTCTTGTTCATCGATATCAACCAATCCTTTCTTCCCTTAGCAAGCTGTCTTTTAACATACTCAACCAGAGAATCAGAATCAAATGAATTCGGCGACGGAGCCGGAGCTATTATTAGCTCTGGGTAGGGGTGTCGATTCCGGTGGGGTTGGTGGCTTCAAGGCGGTGGTCGTGGTGGATGGTTTCTCAGGTTTGTGGTCATCGGGGTTGTGAGGGTTGTTTTGCAGTAGGGGTGTTGATTCCGGTGCAGGGGCTAGTTGTTTTTGCATAAGGGGTTTTGGCTGGGGTTATGAAGGTTTGTTTTTAAGGTTTGTTAATGATGTTTATAAGTATGAATGTATGATACTAAATGCTTGTATGATGATTCGTGTGAATGTGTGATGATGTTGATGGGTTGAAGAAGACAGAGAGAGGTAGAGGAGAGAGAGAGAGATAGAGCAGGGAGAGGGGTAGGATTTAGGAGAGAGAGATTTAGGGCATGTTTGGATAAACTTATTTGAGGCAAAAAGGACTTTTTGTTAAAAGAACTTATTAACTTATAACTTTTTAAAAAGAAGTTTTTAGTAAAGTGTTTGGATTAACTTATGTGGTGGGGCAAAACAATAAGTTGATAAGTTAGTTTGTAAAAAAGTGTTTGGTTTAACTTATTTAGGTAAAATGACAAAAAAGGGTATAAGGGGGGAAGGTGTAAGGATATAATAAGGGCATGTAGGTAAATAACCATCAAATAAGTTATAAGGAGGTTCAAAAAGTCACTCCTCCCTTACTTTTCCAAAACAACTTATCATAGGCAAATAAAAAGTTAAAACAAAAAGTCCTTTTCCTTTTGCCAAACACTTTTTGCAACTTATTAACTTTTTGAAAAAGTTATAAGTTATAAGGAGGTGGAAATAAGGAGAGCCAAACATGCTCTTAAATAAAGATTTTATTTATTAAACAATATAAAATATAAGGGTATTTTAGTCTTTTTACAAGAAGTTAATAGAAAAAATGGATGGAGTTAACGAGTTGGATGAAACGAGCAACTATTTGAAAACCATTGGATCCAGTTGAGAAAAAATAAACTTTTGGATGAAACTGGCAAAAAGTGCCAAACCTCAGGGACGAAAATGGCAGTTTACTCATTTTTTTATTTTTTTTATTTTACAAACTCTCTTATATATATATATATATATATATATATACACATACAACACACACAAACAACACAACCCAAAAACAAACCAATGGCAGCGTGGACTAATCAAGATCAACTCGAGTTGGTGAGGGCGTGGATCAACACTAAGCATAACCCGCCAAACAATAGGGAGCATTTTTGGCGCAATGTATTGGAGAAGTTCAACCGAATTACCGAAACGAACAACTGTACTGTCGATCAGATCGCCAGTAAGTGGCTGCCATATAAAATAACTGTAGGAGATGGCACACAGTCTATGAAGCGACGATGCAGGCGCACCCTGGCGTTAGCGAACAGATGGCAATTCAACTGACACACGACGCTTATCGTCAACGCTACGACAGCGACTTCCACATCACCAATCTTTTGTCGTGGTCTATGAAGCGTTTTTACTATGTTTAATGTTTCTGCTTTAATGTCTAATGTTTAGGGTTTATTTTCTTATGCTTTGGTTGTAATGTTTAATGTTATGCTTTAAAGTTTTAATGTTTAGTGTTTTATTTTGTAAACCATTACATAAACACCTTAATATATAAACACATAATACATAAACATATTAATACGTTACATAAAACACATTACTTATTACACATAATCCTAAATTACCTAGTCCTAAACTACTTATTAATACGTTACATAAAAACACATTACACAAACACATAATATTAAAACCTAAACCCCCCCTCTACGGGGAGTAATTGTCCCAGTCCTGCAGCGTATAATACGGAGGTGACACAGAACGGTCGCTATCGTGACCATCTGACCTCGCATCTGAGGGGATGCGGCAAGGAGAAGAAGTTGGTCCCAAGTAGTAGGAGAAGCGTTCTTCTTCCATAATCTCTCTAGCTGCTTCTAACTCCTCCTCATATGGCTCACGAGGAGGGGGGTGTAGCCTGGTGGTGGGGGTGGGGGTGGGTGTAATCTCGCTACACTGGGGTGTGGGTGCCGTCAACCTTAGACGGTTGAATTCCCGCTCAGCCATGGCATAATCCAGGACCCACACCAACTCCTCCTCAGTTAAATCCTCATCTGCTTGAGTATGAGGAGGAGGAGGAGGAGATGAAATTGTTGGTTGTGAATGAGGAGGAGGATAAAACCAACGTTGTGGAGGAGGAGGGGAGAAGGTCGGTTGTGCAGGAGGAGGAAACGAAAATGGTAGTCGCTGGGGCCGGCCCCGGCGAGAGTACGTCCTAAGATCAGATGGTCCGGCAGCTTGGTAAGCATAACCGCCACCCATATCTTTTATTGGTTTGAGGACGAGGAGTTGTGACTGAGATTGAGTTTTGGCCTTGTATTTATAGGGGTAGAAATTAAAACGGTTGGGGGGAAAATGTTTTAAATTTAAACGTTTAGGGGGGGGGGGGGGGAATTGAAATTCAAACGTTTTATTATTTTATTAATTTAATAATTTTTCGCCCTATTTTATTATTATTATTATTATTATTATTATTTAAATAAGAAAATAAATAATTAACCAATTATTACCCAATCATTTATACAGCCCCATAACCCCTTTCCCACTATACTCTCTTTTTCCATAAAGCCCCATAATCCACCTTCGATTACTTTTTAATATTTTAATACCCATAAAGCCCCATAACACCCCACCACTATACATGAACTAAGAACTTGATTACAACCGTACACAAATAGTCTACACGTTACCCCATTTAGATAAATGGGTTATCTAGATCATGTTCGGGTAATTATATGATTTCTAAGTGTGTCTGGATTAGAGGTAATGTCTTTTACATGAATAAAAATATGGGTCGTGTGATGTTCGCCGATTAAACCTGCCATGACACACCTAGCTAGCCTCAACTTGTAACACCCCGCCCCTCTCATCACCAATATTGTCCGCTTTGCTCATCCAGAGCTCACGGATTTGTTTTTGGTTGCCCAAGTGGAGACTTCCCAGGAGGTCACCCATCCTGAAATTTCTCCCACCTGAGCACGCTTAACTGTGGAATTCTCCTCTCATCCACTAACATTAAGCCCCAAAACGCGTTGGTGATTTAAGAGGCAAGACATTACTTATGAACCAAGGATCTCTCTTGGCCACGGCCGATGTGGGATTTTCCTGGGGTGTCACATTCACCCCCTGTTAGAGTCTCATCGTCCCTGATGAGGTGTGTTCCTGGGGTGTCACATTCACCCCCTGTTAGAGTCTCATCGTCCCTGATGAGGTGTGCACCCACCATCCCGAACGGCACAGGAGTGGCTCTGATACCATCTATAACGCCTCGCCCCTCTCATCACCAATATTGTCCGCTTTGCCCATCCAGAGCTCACAGATTTATTTTTGGTTGCCCAAGTGGAGACTTCCCAGGAGGTCACCCATCCTGAAATTTCTCCCACCTGAGCACGCTTAACTGTGGAATTCTCCTCTCATCCACTAACATTAAGCCCAAAACGCGTTGGTGATTTAAGAGGCAAGACATTACTTATGAACCAAGGATCTCTCCTGGCCACGGCCGATGTGGGATTTTCCTGGGGTGTCACACAACTCACCCCGTTTATGATTTGATGCCTGCTAATTGTGCGATCTAATATGTAGAGTTTGCTAGCTCTAATATGATTAATTCGATCTAATAAGGTGCAATAAATTCATGTTTTAAGAGGACTAAATCTAAACATACTAATCAAACAAATTCATGATTGGTGACTTGTTCCGCTCATTTTTAGTATTGGTGGCAAAATGGGTGGGTTGGGTGACGAGTCAAATACGATAATTGCATACGGGTCAGGTCGGTTTCATGTGAAACACTTGGTGCCTAATATTTTGATAAATCACTAATGGGTTAAAATGTGTTTCAAAAGTAACATTATTCCAAACTAATCACTAATCTAGTTATTTAAATATCAAGAGATTCTGGGATACAAGTAATGGTGAGACCAATACACACAGACCAAGGAGTTGGCACCTATAGATACAAAATGTGTGATCAAGACTTGCACTAAGCAAAATGAAGCCAGAATACTAAAAATTTGGTCCTGGACGATAAAAATAATAGACTCTTAGAGCTGCCAGGCCATGAATGTACTGAAGAAAATATACCAATTACAGATCTATAATAAAAGTCATATTTACTTCATCAATAAAACATTGTAAATATAAAAATATTAATTGAATAAAAACAATCAATTATGAAAGTCAATATATCACCAATATTACTACACCTTTCTAATTTTAGTCGACCAAAATAGTGTAAATTAACATAGTACAAACAACATCTTCAAAATCAAACATCTAGTTATCAGAAATACTTTAAACATACAATCAAAAACCACCTCAAGTAACTGTGTCTAACAATTCACAACCATCATTAATCTTCATCAGCGAAAGAACATTAAACTGCATACCCTCTATGAAGCTTGGGAAGTTTGTTGAAACCACCACCACCTGCTGCACTACCACTATGGCTAGAAGCACTGTCGGACATCTCATCAAACTTGAAAAACTGTGCCATCTGTTTGGCCGCCAAGTGAGCATAGCAAATCGGAGCAACTGCACAACAGAGCGGTAGTATATATTTACTAAAAGTTTAAGTAATTTTTATCAAGATTTAGCTTGTGTGATGCTTTTATATTAAAAATTAAGCCTTGTTATATAAGGAACCCACAAATATGCAAGTTAATGAAGTTATGCAAAAAGTTTAGCCTACTTATCTATAGATATGGCAGTTGTGCTCCTTTGATACATGCACAACACGATCAGTCGAGAAAACACGTGTATTAAAAGATCATTTGTATTAGTTAAAACTATAGTTGAACAACTTACACATAGCATAGTGAATGCACAAGCTCCTACAACTGATCTGCAGAGAAACCAATATGATCGAGAAGAACATGCTAATGGGTGGGATAGGTGGTTCCTTAAAAAAAACAACACATAATTCAGTCATCATAGCTTTTATTGTATATAAATTTATTGATTTGATATTTTGATATATAATTCAGTCATAATACTCACAATCGGTCCATTCTGAGCACAAAAATAGAAGTCACCGTATTTAAGATGGCAAACTTTATTGTCAACAATCACTCCTACAACACGAAATAAAAGCACAAATTTTTAGTGTTTGTTTGTCTAGTTATTCAAAATCTTAAAACTTTATAAAGGAAAAACATATATTAGAAATCTGGTGGAACATTGTACTCGCTTACCCCGTCCCTGGAAATTATCATATTCTCTAGCTTCAGCTTAGAGGTACTTAAATACAAATCATTCAACCGTTGTCTACACGAACAGGTGCAGTAGCCCGCCTAAATTGAGGAATCTCTTCAATTACATCATACGCGTCCTCAAGATCCTGCAAGTATCATTCATAAGGTTAATCTTTATTTTGTGTATTTGTTACATATGGATTCAATGTGCCATACAGATTTAATATTTATCACTCCTTTTGCTTCAGAACACCTATGTAAACCTCTGTGTAGGCTATTAATGTCATAGCAGGCAGAGAAGTTCACAATTGCCCAACACGAGATCTTCTTCGCTGGCTCGACAAATGTCTGCAGCCCAATATTTAACTGTTTATACCAGCTATTGAAAATTTAAGTATTTAAAATCTCTAAATATTTATATATGAAGTGCTTGTTGCCCGTTTGTTGAAATTCCAACGATCTCCATGAGGAAGAAAGTCTCTTCCATTCCAAACTTTAACTGTAATGGATATAGTGAGTACTGTGAGAATATAATTATACAAAAAACGGGGTATCTGTAACTAATATACACCTTTGGTGGATCCAAAATCCAACCCTTAACTTGGGTGAATGTAGTGTTGATTGTGATGTCAGTCGAGTAAATAACAGGATCCGCACTATAGTCATTGTGCTTCAATGCCTTCATATTTAAATGAAGAACATTATTTCCCACTCAGTATTCTTGATTTGAAGTAATATATTATAAAAAAAGCTTACACCCATCAAAGCACTCATCCGATCTCGTGGTTTTCGTCTAGATTTCTCAACAAGTGATGCTCTTTGTAAGTTTGATAACGCCTTGGTATAACGTTGTAAGGGTAGCAACTCACACAACTAAAAACAAAATAAAAAGAACGTAAAACATAACTAGAATGTATTTGTAAGATCAGTTTTAAAAGGGTAGAATCATGAATGTTCAACGTTCACAAATGATTGTTCTAACTTAATAATCTTCATACAAAATTTCCCTCCTCGCATTCATACAATGATTGTATACCAACATTCTTGTATACCAATAGTTCAAGTGAAAATAAAAAATAAATACCAATTACCTTATCCAACCAAGCATATTTGTACTCCACAACGTATGGATGATTAAGTTGGGATATAAAATCCATCTAAAATAAGAACATATAAAAAGCATTTTAGTTCACAAATTTAAGCTAAAGACATAGAATCCACAAATTAAATAAAAATAATAATAAAATAATAAACCTGATTTTCAAGAACACACAAATGGAAAATAGGAAATGCATAATTTTTTTATGGAGAACAAGAAAAGCAGCCATGTGTGGGGTCCTGATTTCCGTTGTCGAGTTCTTAACAGACGGTTTTGGAAACGACCCATTGAAAAACATTCAATTGCATTCAACCAATCGAATTCAATGAGGGGGTTTTAACAACATGGAGTAGTCTGGGAGTTAGAAGAAGAATGCCTTGGAGACACAAGGGTAGGTATGGAAGAAGTTTTTAGTTTTAACTATAAAACCATGATAAAATTACAATTATACCCTTCTAAGTGTCTTAATTGTCACTAACATTCCCATAATACCCTTAAATTTCTTGCTTAAATATGTTGTACATGTTGTTTCTTAAGTTGTACGGGGTGAAAATAACAATGTTGGCCATCACTCCTCCTTAATAAGATAAAATATAGATATATTGAAAACATCAAAATATCAAATAGACCAATTTGCAGCAGGGATTTGGCCACCAACCATCAATCAAGCCTACAACCATAGCCCTCCAAAGATATTGAAAACACTTTAGTATAATTTAACAGAAAGATCACCACAGGAACAAAGATATACATTATTAATAGTCACACTACACACTTTAAATTTAAAAGAGAAAACATCATAAAACTAGATAGATAAATCAAAGTATCTATCCAAACTCCAAAGAGAGACATATAGAGCTCTCATTTATTTAAAACCACAAACTTTCAAAGATAATATCGACATAATGACACACATGACCTTAACGAACACGTACTCGCTCGATTCATTCTTTCGTTCATCAAAGCCTTGAAGTGGTTCTCCCAATCGTCCAGAAGTGAAGAAGTCGTTTCTTTATCCCGCAAGGTTCTTCTTGACGACACTTTCCACTAATATTCACTTCTAAGTTGCATAGTTTCTCACTACACATCTTGATAATGTTCTCCACCACACCATCCTTCGCTTCTTCGACCGAAAAAGGGTGCCCAATGAACTCCGCAAGCCTCTTAGCATTGTTTGTAGGTTCCATTACCAAATCTTCATATTTCAGAAACATAATTTGGCCAGGTCTTTCTAGGCTTGCTTTCCAGTATCCCATGATATGGTCCCAGTACGGTCCATTAAACGAAACGCCCTTGCAAAGCTCTTCAAATGGAACATCTTCCAACGGTAGCTTCAACGATTCTCTCATTAAATGATAATGAGAAATCATGACATCTTTTATGTTCCGATATATGTAAACTATCTTGCAGTTGGAAGCTATGCCCGATCTTGGCAACAAAGCGTAAGGAAGGTGCGTGGCCACGAGTGAGAAACTTGAGTTTCTTTGATTGTTTTCGCATTTGTCAAACTTTTCTCGGGTTATGATGGCAAAAGCCAAGGCCTTTAGCAAAGTTGTGCCTGCTCCAGGACAACCGCAAAGTAACACATCGGTAGGCTCTGGCTTGAAGCTTTGTTGAGCCAGCATTCCTCCCTCGAGCCACTTTTGGACAGTGCAAGGGTCTGCATACTTGTAACATGTCAACTCGCATTTCAACAAGCTACAAGAATGTTGAGGAAGTGTTTTTAAGATGTCTTCCATGTTGGAGACGGTATGGTGAACAAGTTTTGCTAGTTTTTGTGAGGATTGTGAATCGACTAAACCCTTAACTTTATAGATAACTTTGAGTTATTTTTTTAAGGTGAATCATGTATATTGTGTACCTAATCCGCTGCATACGTATTGGCCTGTACGTCAACAGATATGTGGTAACATGTCACAAAACAAATGTTTTAAAACAATGGACTTTGTATTCCCAACTAGAAGATACTTGGCTCTCAACATTTACGGTCTGTTTTTGGTTTGATAGAATTGAAGGTTATTGCTGGATCATATCCTTGTCTTATTTCCGCTATGCCGTTGGTGATTCAAGCTTAAAATTCATACTTAGGCCAGCCGGGGTGGTCCGTGATGGCCACCCCGTGATGGCGTGGTGACCGCGAAACACTGGCCCGCCCAATTCTTTCACGTCCACGATGAAAAATTCCGCAATGGCGATCACGGTTAAGGTAGCCGTTGGCCAACGGTCTTGTACACCATTTCTTTAATAAAAAAAACTTTTTTTTTCCCAAATCACAATATATAGATTTCTATTTCAAATCAAAATACACACAATCAAAACAACACACAATCAAACACTACAATAATAAAAAAATGGAAGGATCAAGCAAGAAACAAATAGCTACGAAACGAAAGTTTAGACCAAAGGTTCGGCCTAACTTAGGCGAACCGGCTCGATTTCGTGAAGACGCACCACTAACCCCACAACCTACACACCAATCCTATCAAAACCAAAGTTTTTAAAACCTTATGTTTCAAACCCAACAATTCTCGCTTCCAAACCAATATCCACTGAACTACCCTCAACCCAACATGCCAACCCAAATCGCATCCGGAGTGTTTCAAGCACCTCCTGATCTGATTGATCTACCTATGTTCGACCGTTATGGGGTTCGCGATCCAGAGAACTATACGGTCCAAGATTCTGAGGAAGAAGATGATGATGAATATGAAGAAGAGGTTGAGGAAGAGGAAGAATAGGAGATACCGGTGCAACCAGCAAGAGGAAGAGGAACATGAACAGGAAAAGAAAGAAGAGGAGGAGATACCGGGCCAAAAGAAAGAATTCCCTGGTCGCAAGAAGAAGAAGTGGCGTTGACCAAGTCGTTTTTACATATTTTCGAGGATAAACGCGTCGGAAATCAACAACCATCCGACCTTTTGGCTGCGAGTGAAGACCCACTTTGAAAAACTTACCGGTAAGATGAGAAGGCGGATGGATCAAATATCCGGTAAATGGAGCGATTTACAGAAAAAAAATGAGTAAATTCAACACCCTCTACGTCACACAGGTATATGATGTTATTATTTTATAAATCGTTTACTTTATATTTTTTTTATAAAAATTGTTAACTATATATTTTTTTATAATTATAGAAACGTCTTTGGCCAAGTGGGTCGGCGGATATGGACATCATACGTGCGGCCCTCAACGATTATCAGCGGGCGTACGTTAGGAATGGTTATACTTCGTTGGACTCTTGGGAAGTTGCAAGAGTTCATTCGAAGTGGGTTCCCCTTGATATTTCGGAGTTTATCGGACTTGGGCCGACCGGCCCTCGTGGAGGAAGGGGAAGGAGAAGGAGTGGTCGTTCTAAAAAACGATCTAAAACCTCCGACTCGGAAATTGTACACCTTCAACGGACGGGCTGTCTACCAACATGCCCGAGCTTAATTTGAATGATGAATTTCCCGACTCCGAAGACGACACTACCCCCACAAGAACCACGGCTCGAAGGAAGAGTGTCGAGTCGTCAAGTGCAAAGGCAAAGAGCCTTGGATGGAGGCGATGACCGAATACAAGTCGACAAACATGGAGGAAATTGATGAGAATCGGGAAAGGCGTAAGCATTTGACGGACTTGAAAATACAAAGAGAAAACAGCTACATGAAACATTTGTGCGAAATTGAAAAAAATAAAGATTTGAAGGTGTTGAAGGAGTCGCATGAAGACGCCGAAGAACCATACAAGTTGATTCTCATCAATCGAAAACGTGAAATTTGCCACAAGTGGGGTTGGTCATGTAACTTTTAGGTTTATTTTTTTTTTCGATTTTTTAGGTTTTTAATGTTTATTTTTCTGTTTTTTTTTTATGTTTTTTAGGTTTATTTTTATGTTTTTTATTTAATTTAATGTTTTTTGGTTTAATATAATGTTTTTATATATTAAAAAAAGTTTAGTAATGAAATGTGATAGAATGTGAACACCGCCGCATGGGTTTAGTGATGGAATGTGATAGAATGTGATAAAATGAGGTGGCAGAATCTGATTGGGTGTGATAGTGTGATGAATGTGATGAATTTTATGCCACCCCTTGTGGCCTTAGGCTATGGGGTACGGTCTCTTGTTCTCTCTTCTCCCCTATTCATTAACTCAACGCCAAGTCATAATTAAAAAAAAAAAAAACAAGTGCATAATTAAAAAAAACTACATGATTCAAGGACTTAAAAAAACTAATCCTCAACGAGGCAACGACCGAGTCGTTGGAATCGGCATTGGAATAGAGTCATCGAACTGGACCGCAACGCCAACTTGGAACAACCCTTAGCATTTGCCATGATGGAATGGGGTTAAATACATGACCTTGTGTCGTTTGGTACACGCGAAGGGCATGCCTCCCCCTCGATTACTGGGTTTTCACGATTCATGGCGCGTATGAAGAGTTGCTCAAATATTGTAACACGTCTGTTCACTAGCCTTCATGTGGAACTGAGTGCATGTTTGTTGTGACGATTTCAACCATTTGTTGATAGAATTCGTTAAACAAATCACTCCACCATGAGTCTGCCTCGACGCGAAGAGGGGTGGTGGATTTATTCACCCAAGCCGTGACCAAAACGAATTCTTCCTCGTCGGTCCAAAGCAATCCCGTCTTGCCATTTGAGAAAACAATTTTTAAAAGTTTGAATGGTTTGAGATTGTGTGAAATGGTGAAGTGAATAAAAAAATCAAAAAAATGTAAAAGGTTATAGTTTTTAAACACGTAAATTGAGTAAAAATCATTATTATTTATTTTTAAAAATTTTGACCGTTGCCAAACGGTCTATTTTGAACAATGTACAAGTGGCGGATTGTTGAGAAGAGGAGGATTGATTCATTTGAGCCAGTCCCCGAGTGTGTGGGTGGTGGTGGAATCCGAGTCTGCATTTTTTGGTTTCAACCGGTTATTTTTCTGTCTTTTTGGTATCACAGCCTAATTGGACTATGATGATTCAGATCTGAGTCTGCATTTTCTTAAAACTATTACATTGTGTAACCTTAGGATAATAATTGTGTATCCCGTTATGAAACTTATTTTTGTCATCTTTAATTGAGTAAATTGCCAAAATGGCCCCTCAGGTTTGGCCCAAAATGCTTGTTTGGTCAGTTATCTTATTTTTGTGCCAAAAGCACCCCTCACAGATCGAAAATTGCCAAAATGGCCCATATTTAACAGAGTTTTTAACTGAGTATGGAAAGTCAGTTAAGTCTGAGGGGTAATTTCGTCCTTTCACTCTATTATTTTTTTTTTAAAGTTAATAACCCCCTTCTCCTTCCTTTGGCAGACCTAATCCCACCCTTTTCTCTCTCTAAACCACCACCACCACCACCCTTCTTCACCATCCACCACCCAACATACATTATAGAGAGAGACAGACTAGAGAGCGGAGAGAGAAACGAGCAGAGAGAGTTTATTATACACACACAATCACATTATAGAGAGAGAAAGAGGGATTGAGCTAGAGAGAAGGAGACCTTCGGTCTCCACTGCCCTCGGCGGTTCTCCGGCGGCCGGCCGGTCAACTCAACCCAACCCAACCAACACCCTCACCTTCTCCCCTTCACTGATCTGATTATTATTATAATCAAAGCCTCATATGTTTTATTATCGCTGATCAGTTCCTACATACTTGTGCTTCCAACATTATTACTATGCTCCTTTGTTGACTGGTTTTATCTCCGTGACCGAGTCAACTCCCTTCATCTCCTCCACAACTTTTATCTTTCACCACCACTGTTACTTTCATCCTAACAAGTTTCAATCCTCAGTGATGAACATAACCTGCCATCCTAATTTCTAACACTACTTCAATCCACCACTCATAGTTCTAGTAATTCAAAAGATATAGAATGAAGCTAATTAAGGACTTACATAATCTGGTCACCTTGAACTCCAATCGGTATCCTGTAGAAACCGGTACGCCGCCGTCATCTCTCCGAGTAGGTCCCACCGGCCAAAGGCCATGGTTGCCTCCCATCTTCCTTTTTCCCCGATCTCTCTCTCTCCCCTCTGTTTTCTTCTCTCTCTTCCTCTCGTCTGCCTCTCTCTCTAAATGTTGGTGAGTGTTTGTTTTCTTAGGAGATAATAGGGTTGTGTGGGTGGTTTGGGGTTTTGGAAGCAGCACCGCCGGACTCCGCCGTGGGCGGCGACCGGAATCCCTCCTCTCTCTCTCTCTCTCTCTCTCTCTCTCTCTCTCTCTCTCTCTCTCTCTCTCTCTCTCTCTCTCTCTCTCTAGTTAGGTGTGTGTGTGTTTGGGCAGACAATGGTTTTTGGAGGTGGTGGCAGAGCAAATAATAGGTTTGGGGGTTTTTATATGGAGAAGATGAAGTACAGATGAAAGGACAAAATTGCCCCTCAGACTTAACTGACTTTCCATACTCAGTTAAAAACTCTGTTAAATATGGGCCATTTTGACAATTTTCGATCTGTGAGGAGTGCTTTTGGCACAAAAATAAGATAACTAACCAAACAAACATTTTGGGCCAAACCTGAGGGGCTATTTTGGCAATTTACTCTCTTTACTTAGTATGGTGGTGGTGTGTTGGACTGGTGGTATTAAAGAATGTGTTTTAAAGAAAAATTAAGAAAATATATAAATGAAAAAAAAAAAAAAAAAAACTAAAGAATAGGTGTCCCGTTTGAGACTATTATAACATAATCAATCAAATTCAAATCTGTATTGGTTTTTAGACTTTTTATATTACAAATGCTAATACATATTTGTTTAGACGATTGTTTTTTTTATTTTTTCATGGTCGACCTTGTATATAAAATTAGAAAGAGATCACGCGTTCACATGCAATGTATTCAAACAACCATTTTAGTAATTTATTTTTTTGTTATAATATCCATTATTTTCCTACGACTATCAACATCCTGCGTTCACGATGAATAAACATAAGAATTATATATTCATATCCAATGAAAAGTTGTCACGTTATAAGATGAGAACTTATTGTTAGATGACTTTGTGTCCATCGTAGACCTTTTATATAAATAACTAGCTGATTACCCCGGGAACGTCCCGGGTTTGAAAAATCTAATTTGACTGTGATAACCTATTGCAAATGACTCAAGTTAACTAACCACAAAATCTATGTCAGACTGAGCACCTAAACAGCGGACACAAAGGAGATAGTACCTCTAATTTGCTTTAACAAAAACTACTCGTATTCACTTGCTGCATACATGTTAGTTTCTTCCTTTCTCTTAGCTAAGCGTAGGCATCAAAACGGTTGTTTATGCACAGCCTTGATAAACATGTTAACTTGCTATTGGAATTAGTTTCATTAACATTGATTAGGTTTAAGCAGATGCAGTCCTGGAAAAAAGAAACATTTTCTTTTGTAAATTTATAATGATGATATGATTATTAATAGCAGAATTCATGCAGATCAACATAAACATATACAATCAAGTATGAAAAAAATAGCATTTCTATTCCAAAAATATATACATGTTAATATGTTATCACATTTGTTTCAAAACCACTAATATGTTGAGAACTATGAGAACTACATGATGGGCACTTATACGACATAGTGCAAGATAATTAGAAGCAGTGAAGAGAAAAACAGAGGCGGGTACTTAAACGCCTTGTGTGTCACATTCATAGCAACGTGCCAACGTGTAAAAGTGCATTGAGCAGTTCTCACAGTTCTCAGTCATATAATATCCTATATCAAGAAGATGATCAGTTGACTCTCACAGAAAGTCAACCCTTGACATGGGGAAGATGTATAGAAACAAAAGAAGGTGCTTCACACAACCCAAACATAAAGCTTTAGGTTGTTTTCTAGAACCAAATACTATTAACGTTCTTTCTATTAAACTGACATAAGTGAGATCGTTCGCATTTGGAACAAAGGCGAAGAGTTATGAGTTTGTCTGTAAACAAAAATACCAAAAAATAAAATAAAAATGCAATGGATTGTTAATGAAGCTTTTACCATTATGGACATGTGAGATCGGGTCCAACGGCAACATTTCACCACTAATATTTGGGATTAGCATAGAATCATATGTTAACACACCATTTGTAACGTCATCTGTAAATTAAACATAATCAACATGATTGAAAATTCTTGTAAATCACATGTAATTAAGAAATAATTTGCATAAGTATCACCCGCTATTATTTGCACACTCTCACCTTCATTATGTTAAATCATCTATGGTTTGGATAAAATATTTTCAAAGAGCCTAACCTCCTCATCTGTGAAAATAAGCTAATTATCATGTCCTTTGGAAGCAAGATATATGCAAGGATATGTAAGATAAACATGCTGCAAAAACAATAGACAAATTCCAGAAAAAATAGCATAGGAATTGTTGTCTGTTGTAAAATTCTCAAGCGCATCTCGAGCCTCCGGGATTTTTTCAGAAATAAAAAGAAGAATCCGAGGATGTTCGAGGGCAATGGTCAACAGATATTGAACTATGTTATCCTGCAATAAATGACAAAAGTTTATAAGACCGGAGTAGGAAAAAACTTACAAGTGCCACAAACCACAAAGCCATTGATTCCTACATACAGCATCATCAATAGAATTATCAACCGTCGACATATCTTTTGGGCAAATGACAGACAATGAGACAGAAGACTGGTAACATATAACACTGCATTAGTACATTGTGATGAAAAGAAATATGAAGGAATAAATTCTTCTGAAGTCTGAACAATGACCTCAATGAACGGACGTGCTAATTTCTTAGCATCCGGAGAGGGATGACTCGCTGTCACAAGAAAAATATATACACTATTAGTTTTGGATAACTAAAGTGAAACAATAGTGTATATTAATATCAATATAACAGAATAAGCTTTAGGTAACAAAGATTTAGGAACAGCTTATTCCTAAATTTATTTACATAAAAGCATCAAACAACATAAAAAAGGCCTTTTAAATAAATAACCGTGTTAAAATGCACTTGTCTTAATATGTTACCGGACACAACACGGTGGCAAAACGCTTGAGAACTTCAAGATTCATCCTAACATCATCTAGACTCATCTATATTTAACAAATGTTCATCTTTATTAACCCGGCCTCAGTTATATCATTTCTCTTCAATTTCGCGTACGAATATATGATTATACGACCATGATATAATAATCCGGTACCTGTGGTGTTTGCTCACCAAGTCCGAAATAAGCAGCCGAAGAAGCCAACTTCATATTCCCAGCTCGCCTTCCAAATTTCTCTGACAAAACATAACGAATAGATCAACGCCTGGAGCACGCTGGACGATATCCTTAAACGCCCCTTTAATTCTAACACAATAAATATTTCAAATATTATGTCCAGCCCAAATCTCATCACCAAAACGCATCAACAAACACAAAAAAAAGCGTAAACAAACCTTGAGAGCGAAAATTAAAGACAACAGCGCACAAAGTCAAACCTGCAAAACCAAACACTAAATTATTAAACAGCAAGAAACAGGAAAAAATGTCAACAAACAAGAAGCAAAAACACATAAAACTCTTTAACACGTGGCCTGGAACACAGACACACAAAGAACAAACACGCCTACACACACCGCAGACCCTAAATTTGACACCTAACAAATAGACTCAAACCCTAAACTGACACTCACACCATCAAGTCATAAAATGTAACTTTTGTTATTTTATTTACAATTTACATGTTCATCAAGCTCTTGACATGTACCACAGTTATTTACAGGGTCAATTAATATCAGGAAGGCGCTAACGTCCTGCATCATCTAGATTCGGCAACAGCTTTCAGAAAATCAATGACAACATGGGCATCATGGGTCGATAAATACATAAATCCACGAAAAACACAAGTCGTGTTCAGAAGTTCCGCCCCTTCCCGTTTCAACGGAGGTGAATGGAACGCAGCTGCGCATCACTGCAAAAGGTCGTGACTTTGACATACACCACATAATATCTAAATCTTTAAACCTTAAATCAATTTTCCCTAAAAACCAACTCAAAACAACAATTAATAACATCAAAGCTCTATAACTTCTTAATGGGTATGACGAATTAGGGTCTAAAGATTACCAGATTCATCAGTGCCATCAACACATTCACAAAAATCATCATTAACACGATCTCTAGTGAACGAATTGGACCCATCTTTGCAACTAATCACATCAAAAGCAAGGTACTTCTCATCTGTAATACAAAAAGATTAAATTAACATAAAAATCAGTGATAAATTTGTGGAATTTTAAAGAATGAGTGAACAGAGAGAGGACCTAGAGGGTGGATTCCAATGGGTACGTTTGAAGAGTAGGAGAAAGATGAAGTGATATTAACAAAGATACAGAGATTGAAGAGAAGTAGAATATTTGTGGTGTCCATTGGGTTTGGACTAGGGCTGTTCATGAGCCGAGCCGAGCCGAGCCAGGCCAAGCTCGTGCTCGGCTTGGTTATAAACCGAGCCAGCTCGGCTCGGTTCGGATTTGAAACCGAGCTAAAAATCAAAGCTCGAGCTCGGCTTGGTTTTAAACCGAGCCGACTCGGCTCGGCTTGGTTTGGCTCGAATTTAAAAAGAAAAAAGAAAAATGGCTTTCAAAATTCAATAGTTTAAAATATTATTTAATAGTTAAAAATAACACATTTAAAATAATTCAACCTTATACATTACACGCTAAAATCAAGTTCAAGCAAGTACAAAATAAGTCTCAAATTTTAACGGAATACCATATAAGTTCATCAACATACGAATTAACTTGAGTACTTAGATCAAAAGCATTATTGAATTTATTTAAATAACTTGATTAGCTATAACTTCAATCCCAAGCAAAGAATCTCCATGCTAGTGTTACCAAATATTAAATATGTAACATGTTCTCCATCATTTTTTTACATTTTGATAGTATATTATATGTATATAAAAATATATATATTAAAAATTAGAATTATTCGAGCCAAACCGAGCCAGCTCGGCTCGTTACGAACCGAGCCGAGCTAGGCTCACTTTCTAACCGATCCGAGCCGGCTCGGCTCAGTTTCAAACCGAGCCATATCGAGCGAGCTTTTTTCGAGCTAAATCCGAGCGAGCTTCGAGCGAGCTCCGAGCCACGAGCTTTTTGGACAGCTCCATTACACTATGTATTAAAGAAGACTGAGGTGAATAGTAATAAATGGCATTTTTGTAATTATTGTTTTGGTTGAGGGCAAATCAAGTGAATAGACATTACTTCATTCGGTCATTTCTCTACATGATTGCCACGTTCAAACCCTCTTCATAGCTAATACACGTTGCAGAAGAAAATTGACTCCTCAAGGTAAACTTCCATTTCAGATCTCTTCACAACTTCCAACCCTAAAAGCTTCTTCAAATCCATATGATTTTCTCTTACTAATTTTCAATTCTAAGATTTTGTTGAAATAACTTCTTTGTTTCAATCCTAGAGTGACTTTTACCAATGGTCAGTCAAAATGGATCTACCTGCATCAAGCCGTTCGTCCATCACCACCGTCTCTACCCGCCTCATCCACAACACTACCGCCATCTCCAATTGCTCCGTCCATCACCATCGTCATCTTGCCAACCGCTCCGTTCATCACCACCGCCATCTTCAATTTCTTCGTCCATCAACATCGACTGGTTCGTGTCAACTCGAACCCGCCTCCTGAGATTGTGCAGGAGAAGTATGTTATTTGTGTAGTTGGATCTATAGCCGCTTCAGGTATCGTTTGTTATAATAGGTTTTAAATCTTTGTGTTTTGTTCCTATTTTACTATCCGTAATAATGATGACGAGATTTTGACAAATTTGGGGGTTTTGACCCAGGACCAAAAATCATGCTTTTAATAGCATAATCTATTTTGAATGGCTGATACGCTATTTTTTAAAACTTATTATTGTTGGTTTGCATTAAGAGATGGAATTATGAAAACATAAAGTTTCTATATCACTGTTAGATAATGGGTTGCAATTATGTAAGGATAATAAACCCATGGAATTTTATGTATGGATAATCACAGGAATAATGATCACAATGTGGTGGAAATAATTGTTGTTAAAGCGGTCCACCACTGGGGTCAAAGCGATGGAAATAAACCAACTCAAAATGAATAATGATGAGTTGTATTGTGGAATATAAATTGATTTTAACTAAAAAGATGGTGTTGTATAGGAAACAAAGTTCTTAGGCTAGAAGATTATGAGGCGGGTTCATCATCTTATACAAAATGTAAGTATATACTCCTTTATGCTTATATTTATGGTGTTCGAAGTTAATAGGTTGGTTTTTATATATGTCTCATTGTTTGGAAAAGTTTATTTATGATTTGAGATAAGGTAACTTGGATACTAATATGAAATGAATCAGAACAAAAAGTTATGTTTTGGTGGTTAGAGATATAAAAAACTCCCTTACATGTTACTTTGAATACTAGCAGGCAAACGATTAAGGATAAAGAGATATTAGGTTTAAGAAAACAAACAAATATCGTAGCCAATCTAGACTTTACAGGGACCGGCATATCGCTGACATTTTGTGTTGCGCCGATAGCTATGTAGTTTCTTACGCCATTGGAAGAACAAGGAGTTTTCATAGAATTACTACTTAAACTGGTACAGGTATTTAGTTCGTGATTATTCTTTACAAGCATTATTCTTTGTTGTTGTTGTTGATATAGTTAAGTGTGAAGAAATTGGAAGAACAAGATGATTCTTGGCAATGAAACTGTAAGTTCTTTTGTGCAATTTTTCACATGGAGTTCTTTGTTAAATGTATTTCATATTATGAGGTTCACTAATCATTAATCTACTGTCTAAAGTGAGTCTTTGGCTCGCAATTCGCATTATTAAGTCGCCTGGTTGTGAATCATAGCTTTGTTATGACAATTAATGTTGCATCATTGAGGTATTGGTGATATATATATATATATATATATATATATATAGGAAAAAGTTAATTTGAGAACACCTATATTTCGTGCGAACCGTGAGAACGGCATCTAAAACCATTCAAATTCAAAATTTATTTTTACACTTATCTTTATTACTAAAATACAATCTCAAAAACACAATTGACGCGTAAAAATTCAAACGTATACGAAAATAATTTGTTTTTACACATGTGTAAATTTACTGTTTATGCATGTGTAAACTGTTTCATTTACACATGTGTAAAAAGTTAATTTGAAAGTGTTTTTGCAAGAAAAGATGAATTATTTGGAATGAAAATTCATTGATTAATGTTGTATTTTGATTATAATGAGGTTTGTATTAAAAAAATTTGATTTTGATTGATTTTTTTACTTGTTCTCACGGTTCTCACAATATTTAACGTTCTCAAGATAACCCTCCCCTATATATATATATATATATATATATATATATATATATATATAGGAAAAAGATCAATTAGGAACCAAGGTACTAGTTAGGAACTTAGGAACCAATCTGAGCCATTCATCTTTTAATCTTAATCTAAGGGTAGGATGGTAATTGAACAATTATGTTTTATATTTTAATTTAAAAAAAAGTTATAAAATCCCCCATCTCTTTCTCTCAGCCATTCTCACACCACTCTTCTCTCATATACTTTCTCTCTTTAAAAAAACCCCAATTCCAAACCCTAATTCCTCTTCTTCATTAAAGATTCATCCGTCGTTTTATTAAAAGTATGAAAAGTATTTAAAAAAGAAAAGAAAAGAAAAGATGAGGGAACATTCATCGAGAAAAGAATGAGATGATAACATCGGTGGATGGCGTCATCACGAGGTAAGATCGGTGGAACCATAAGATAGACATATTTTTTATTAATTTCTTTTTTTGTGGTTATTCAAAATTATTGTATATGGAGCGTCTTCTTTATCCAGCAACCCTATACGAACCCAGGTCCACCACCATCGCTACAATGATCCACCACCGTGAACCACCATCCTTATCTGCGAGACCCAATACTACCATCATCCACCGTCGTTTATCCGATCCCTGATTAAACGGAACACGCATCTGTACGAGATGAAGAGGGCGGCAGCGCCGCCGTGGCTCCGTCGTGCGCCGCCGTACACGGTGGTCTGGAACCCACCGGTTCCTTCCTTCTCTGGTAATATAATTAAACATAATATACACTGATGTATATATGTTGAATTTGATGGTATAGGGTTGCTGGATAAAGAAGACGGTTATACACTAAGGGTTCGTATATTCATGGTTCGTATGGTTCGTATACATCAGTGTATACTATAGAATGTTTTTGTATCACTAATTGGACTTTACACTGATGTATAATTGTTGAAATATGAATATACACTGACGTATATTTGTTGAATATTATGGTACAGTACAATGTTTTTGTAGTACTAATTGGACTATACACTGATGTATAATTGTTGGAATATGAATATACACTGACGTATAGTTGTTTAATGTTATCGTACAGTATAATGTTTTTTGTAGCAATGATTGGACTATACACCGATGTATAATTGTTTGAATATGACGATACTAAACACTGTTCTATAGCATCAATTTTATTGGGGTCTGATGTATATTGTATGTATACACTGATGTATATGCTAAACAACCTTTTTCTTTGTTTCAGGTTACTCTTGATAAGACCAACCTATCAGTTTCGTGTGAGTGCATGGAATATGAATATACACTGACGTATAGTTGTTTAATGTTATCGTACAGTATAATGTTTTTGTAGTAAAGATTGGACTATACACTGATGTATAATTGTTGGAATATGAATATACACTGACGTATAGTTGTTTAATGTTATCGTACAGTATAATGTTTTTGTAGCAATGATTGGACTATACACTGATGTATAATTGTTGGAATATGAATATACACTGACGTATAGTTGTTTAATGTTATCGTACAGTATAATGTTTTTAGTTGTGGTTTTTGTCAGTTACAATGTATACTAAATAACCTATTAATACTCACATACCAAAAGACAATATTACCCCTTGATTTAATTAAAAAGTTAATTAATGTTTAACATATTTACCATCATGCCATTGAAGATGGATGGATGAGATTGGTTCCTAAAGTTCCTAACTAAGGGTTGGTTCTCAATTGAACCCTACCCTATATATATATATATATATATATATATATATATATATATATATATATATATATATATTATTTTTGTGAGCAATGACAATGATATGTTGATAATAATGACAACAACTATTCCTAACTTCATATCATGAAAGTGATAATTCCATGAAACTTATAGTTGAAAGATTAATATTTGGATTATAGTAATTTAGCTTCTTTATTATGGTTTAATTGTATGGTTAAAGTCGGATTTACAAATTGTTTGATGGATGGTGTTGTTTGCGTGTATGCAGATATTGGTGTGGCGTTGAAGACTTGAAGTAGGTGTTACAACAGTTTAGTAAGGTAAAATTTTTGCTCTATTTACATGTAACTCAAATATTTACCTTATAATTAGTAAAATGTACTTTATATATATATATATATATATATATATATATATATATATATATATATATTTTCGAACTATTCTATACAATGATAAGTACAACTTTGAACTCTAAGTAGCTCATAGTAGTATTCAAATAAGTTTTTATGTAATAATGTAATTCTTATATTCTCAAACTTTATTGATTTTATTATATATATAAACACATATATATTGTGAACACGTAAAAAAAGAACATCAACCACGGGTTTGTAGGCAAGATCCGGACCCCCCCCCCCCCACCCCCCCAAACCCCGACCCACCCACACACGCACCACAGACAAAAATTTGGGGCTGTCAAACCAAAGCAATACACCTAGCAATATAGTTGGTGAATACGAATTTTGCTCATATAAATGTTGGTTAAATATTTTGATTTTAATGACAAAAAAGAAAAAAAAAACCAGTTTGACCATGTTCACCAATTTTAGTCAAAACCATTTGTTTTCCATGCAATATGCTTAAGACTTGGGTAAATAACTAATAGGCGAACAGGTTAAATGTGTTTAAAATGTTATGTAATATTATGTATTCCTATTCATAAGAGATGGTTAGATTGTGCAGTAATGCAGCTTCTTACATAAAAGTTTGTGAAGTAATTTTAGTAGTCTTTATGGTCAGGGGATGATATCGATTTCGTGTATGCAGATCTTGGTATGGCGCTGAACTTGGTGATACAAGGGCTTAGTAAGGTAAAATTTTTGCTTTATTTTTGTGCGTCAGAATACTTATTCTATAATATGCCTTAACGGAGTTACGAGTGTGACCAATGCAACAAATTACCAGTTTAAAACCGTATGCAACAGAAAAAAATTGGCAGCCAAGTGATAAATTCATCCAACTATTGGTTTTGATTGGCTATTGCCCTGCAACTTAAACATCTGGTATAATTATGAACAATCATGGTTTTCTGATATTATGGTTTGAACTCTTCTATTTCTCTTATGTATTAGGTTTTATAATTATTACCATGTGCTATAGGCATCCAAGGAAATAGTTTCACATTGAGGGATCTGAAGGCTTAAGGAAGAAAGCATTGACAATGGTCGGCCCTAATATGTGAAATATATGGAGATGCTACATGTAGTATATATAAACGAATTCAATAAGTGTGTGCCAATGCCTGTGATATGGTGTTTTGCTATATACATAAATTTTGGTTGCAACATACCTTATTAGACATCTTTTGTGTTGTGTTTTCCCATGTTACAAGTTATTAATTTTTAGTAATTATCTTCAGTAGGTTCAATACTTGCTGCATTTTTGTAACGGGTCGCAAGCACGTGTAGTTGCAAATGGAAAGACTAGACAAGCATACCGACATGGAATTGCCCCAGCTTAAAGAGTCGATGACATTTAGGTGAGTGAGACACCAAATGCTTGCGTCATTTTCAAGTTTTGAAGACAAATTAGCTGCGTTTTTGAAAATTCCAATTTGACGTAATTGTTATATTTAGTGCTCATATAATTTAGTCTCATGTCGGGTGTAGTCGAATGAACAAGAAAATGACCGTTCAGCGCGCCGCAACGCGCGCGAGGAATAATTCTAGTTAACATTGAGCATGAAGCGATCAACAACAACAACAATAATAAAGACCAATAAACATTGAATCGATCGAAGTTCTTGATAGTATAATCACTATCGAAGTTTTCTTGATTGAGATTGAGAGAGTAAAGTTTTCTTGATTGAGATTGAGAGAGTAAAGCACAAGGTTTATTGTGATGAGAGACGCAATTGAAAAGAGAGATTTAGGGTTTTTTAGGTTAGCGTGATTTTTTTTTTGTTAAAAAAGGAAATACTTCAAAAACACAAAAAACACTCAATTATTAAGCCAAGTGGCAATTTCAAGGGGAGGTTGAGACCTCCATTACACGCCACGTCAGCATACCCATTTTCTTTTATATATATTAATAGATAATAGATTTAGTACCCAACTTAAAATCAACAAATATGATTCGAAGTTCGTCATATGTCATTCATTACATCTAGTTATAAAAAAATATTATCATGTAGATGTTCATATTTCTCTTGAGGAATCGAATACTACATAAATTAATTATATATAGGTAGGAGTGTTATCTTATGAAATTAAATGCTAATTTACTTGTCAAATAAAAATAAAAAACAAGAAGTGTGTTTCATGTGGATTGTTTATTCATACACATTATTTATTATACAATCACACTTGTAATTCAATGATGGATCAAGAACTTTTTTTTGTCAGTGTCACTAATCTTTGGTATTCGGATATCTATCACTCGATTATGCATTTTTAAATTATGTTAGGGTCACATAAAAGATAAGTTTTAAACCTTAAAAAAAAGAAAAAAAAAACAAAAGATAATACCAAATCCATTAGAAACTACATACTAAAATCATGCCTTCAAAAATGTACGATAATTGATAAAAGTACAATATCCTTACATTGTTTACAATGGGTTTTCTTACCTTGAAAATGGCCCATTATATTTTCTAGACAAACTCTCCCGCAACACTTTTTCGATGTAACAAATACAACCATCGCTCAAATAATTATCATCAATCACGATTATGCAATTCGGACTTCATGTACTACCTTTCGGGAAGGGTTCTGGGTTTCATACACCATGTGACATCACATTCTGGGGGTGTGACATCACATTTTAAGGTATGTGGTAGGTTCCTATTGGTATGTGATGTGGGTCAGGGTGTATGATTCCTAAATACCTTCGAGAATGCATTTCTTAATACTTATCACTAAAAGCAGTAAAAACTAATGATGAATCTAACAAACAAGAAAAAATCAATGTTATTTAAAAATATCTTTGGTGTCGCTTGAGTTTCGATTGTATTTATTTTACAATCTTACCCCAACCTCCTCCCTAAGTTCGTCAATGTCCACACTACATTTTTAAGCTGGATGTCAGATACTCAAAGCAGATTGAAAATCGCTAAAAGGTTTTGAATGAAAGACTGGTTATAATGTGTGCATATTAAAAACTAGGGCTGTTCAAATCGCTCGCTGCTCATTCGGAAAATGCTCGAAAAATGCTCGCTCAATCTTCTGCTCGGTTGTATATGAGCCGATCGGCTCGGTTCGGTTTGTAAATGAGCCAAGCATGAGCAAACGTACGCTCGGCTCGGTTCGGCTCGGCTCGAATAAATTTTTATTTATTTAATAATAAATATACACACAATTTACAGATAAATTTATGGCTTTGTATATAAGATTATATTAGATTTGACTCAGTATGTGCAAACAAAATATAACCAGCCCACTTAACTCAGTAAAAAAAAAATTAACACTAGATTTAATAGTAAAACAATAACATGATGTGACAGTCTTGAATTCTTTATGTTATTAGTCGTCCATCGCTTATTGTCGCTTGATATCACACCTACATCACAATGCAACAACTGTTCTCTGACATATGTTCATCACCCCACCAGCCTCAGTCTAAGTCTCATCCTTGAACACTGGGATCTCAATGTTAGTGTTATCCTCAGACATTTCGACCTTAGTTGTCACCCGACAATGATAACATCGAAGGAAACATCCAAATTTTATGATCGTCCATATTATTCTCCGCTCGATTCTCGTTCGACGCTCGCTTGGAAAATTTGTGCTCGAAGAATGTTAGTTCGGTTTTCGGCTCGATTGTAAACGAGCCAAGCACGAGCAAAGCTCCGCTCAAATCGACTCGGCTCGTGAACAGCCCTATTAAAAACTATACTACACAGGAAAACTCGAATGTGTTCCAAAGATCGAATGTGTTTCAATTTTCATAGAGGGCCGGCCCAAATATTATACAATGCTTAAGGAACTTTAGGCTAGAAAAATGAGGAGATTGTTTTTTTCGTGAGACATCATTTTTTTAATAGGACTAGGGATTGGCCAAAATCGTTTTTGAGGTCACTAAAAAGTAAAAAAGGCATAAATGGAGGTTAAGTCATTTTTTATTTTTATGTGTTATGGGTCAAATATTAATGGGTTTATCTGAAGTGGGTCAAAGCCCACTGTTCTAGACCTAGAACATGAGAATAAGAGCATTGTATTATTGTTCTTTGTTGATCTTTTGAAGGGTTCCTACTTCTTAGGTGTGATTTTAAGCATAGAAAAATGTAGTGAAAACTATTAGTCAACATTAACTTTAGAAATCTGTGACCACATATATTTATAACATATACGATTTATAATTGATGTGTTAACCTTGTCCTTATCTAAATGTTTTTCGCATTCTAACGAGATCCAAACCATTCATTCCTAAGCTCATTTGTGGTTTATTTTTGTATCTTGAATTGTGCGGTTAAAATTTGTTGTCAAATATTTTACTTTGTAATTATTTTCCCATTTTTCCCTTTAATTTCTTTTATTGGTGTCCAAACTATCATAAAACTATAAAACAACACATCGTTCGATTTAAACTTTAAAATGCACATATTAATTCCAATAACTATCATAAAACTCACTTTCGGCCGTATCATAGACCGGCATCCGAAGCCGATCGAGCCGACCAGACCCAGGATAAGCCTTCTTGGCGAAACTATCGCGCATTGTTGGAACCTGTTGCATACCCGACACATGTTTGTAACCCGAATCCCTCTTCGTTGCACTAGAAGCCTCGAGTTGAGACCTCAGTCTTGGAGCACTTAGAGACCTGACCTTTGCCCGTGATGACTCGGTGTAAGCCATATAGTTTGGGTGGTCCGAGTAGCCGCTAAAGCAGCTTTTCGAACCATCACTTTTAAACGAAGTCACTTCACAAGATGCACAAGGACTTGAACTTGTTGGTTGAAACGTTGACCCTCTTGAAATAGTGGTCAAACTTTGACTATACCCAAAACTGATTTGGTCTGGTTGAAGGAACTTTCGTCCATAGTTAAACATTACATGTGGTTCCACAGTATCAACTTCAACGATTTTGTCGTGTTCGTGGTCGGTTGCGACGTCGAGAAACGTTCGTTCTTGACCTCGAGCATAAGATTTTGAATTGTTCCCCTGTAATTGAAAGTTCGATTTATTTAAATTGCATGAACATTATACTGAACTTAAATAATATAAGTTTACTCTAGTATTTCATATAGCTTTCAAGTATATTTATTGATCGTTATGTCTTTACGTGTTAATAGGGCGTAACCAAGAGAGGGTCAAGAGGGCCCACTGACTGTTCACCAGAGTTTGTTGATTTTTCTACATAAAACTGGAGTTTTTTTCAAGAAAAATATGAGTTGGACCCCTTAGTTATAACTGTTAGAGACGATAAGCTTATTATGACCCCAGACTAAAAAAGTTTTGGTTCCACCATTGTATGTGATTATAACATACCTTTGATATCGAACTATGATGGTGTCTCGTATGTGGAACATGTTCCAACTTTTCCGGAGTTGGAGGCCCCTGCTAGCCGAATAAACATTATTAATGTTAGTGACGCATATACTTAATACAATATTATTGGGTTGCAAACGAGTCAAGATTTTATTGAACATCTTGAGCTATGCTCAACCTCATTCAAGTCAAACTTTAACCAAACTCGAGCACGAAATTTGTATCAGAACTCGTTTACAACCCGAGTCAGTCAACATAAATGGATGTTTGGCATATGAATTCAAATTCAAAATTTGAAAATGTTGGGAGGGAGAAAAAGGTAAAGAAAAGGCAAACATACGTGTTGGTGAAAATGAGGCTTGGTGGTTGTTGAATGATGATCAGTGATTTGGGACCGGATTGCGCGTGCACGGGCCTGAGCCCGTACCAAAGCCTGCAAACGACGCATCATGTCCGAGGTTTGTTTCCTTAGAATGTGACCTCTCACCACAGCCTGCAGCCTCACCAATGCTTTCAGTGCCCTTCGCGCTCTCCGTGCCTACATAGTACGTATATATGTATTTGCGTGTGATTAATATGTTATAACACATGTATAGATGATAGATTGATAGCTACATAGACAAAAATATTTTCCACATCTTTATGACTTAAATATCAGGATTTAAATTAAGCAAAGGATCATATCCTTTTTAAAAGGTGTCTTTCTTAAAAAATATTCCTCGAATTAGTGTCACTCAAGTTATTGATACACTTACAACACATAAAAAAACACAAGTACATATTAGTATGTGGTATACGTGCCATGTTAAATTATTAACGTGTTTACTAGGTTTTTAACAGTTAACAAATTAAGCTTAATTGTTCCTATCAAGTTGTTAAAATAGTCATAGAAATGTCACATCATAATATTTGCGCATTTAATTGTGGGATATCGTTTAAACAAGAAAATGAAAGTGACCATACATAAAAGATGACATTAGTTAAGAGAGCATCCAATTATAGTATAAGACCTTGACAACTTACCTGCCACCTAACACCTTAATGAAACCATAAGCATTAAACCACGTCTATCTCAATAATTCAATTCAATATATCATATATTCATCTCTCTATTTTCATTAAAACAAGAACAATATTGTCACAATTATTTAGGTTTTAGGTATTTTTATATGCTTAAGCATACAAGTACATGCAATAGTTTTATATTTTTAATAATTTTGTAAGAATTTTAAAAAAGATTAAATAAACAGGTGAAAATAAAATAAATAAATTCCCAATATCATAAATCACACCACCCTCGCAGCTTCCGATTAATTCACCACAACGAGACGAACTAGAAGTCCATAAAACTTTTTATCTTATTAAAAAGACTAAAATACCCTCAATCAACTAACAGCTATTAAGAATAAAGCTAGTAAATATCATGCACTTCATGTCCAGTTTCGGAATACAAAAAACGTATGGAGTTATGTTACACGTACCAGATAAGCCCGAAAACATGACTGAATTTTGATGGCAGCCAAGTGTTCACGACCACCATAGCCAGCAGTTCTACTAGTCATCCTAACCACCTCAGCCGCAGCCTGAGCTGCGGCTACGGCTGCATCAACAACTGCAGCCGTAGCCGCAGCAACGGCTATTGCATGCTTGTTTGATTCGTCATTCTCATTTGAATTATAATTATTATTATTATGGTTATTATTATGATGATGGAGTGAGGTTACATCTAGTGATTTAGACGGATTGCGATGGCGCGAAGGACGGGCATTGGGTTGGCGTGATTTTATAAAACTCCACCGTCGTTTAAGTGGCTTTATGTTAGGTTCTGAATTATTAGAAGTTGGTGAGTCTATGGTTTTAAAGCCGAGTAATGATTTGAAGAATCTTGAAGCTTTGCCCATTTGTACGTGTAATTGGGTTAGTGTCAGTTGAGTGAGAGTAAATCCGAGGAATGAATTGTTGGACAAAGCATTTTAGTGAGAGAAGAATTTATGTTAGAGAGAGAGAGAGTGGTGTTGAGTGTGAGGTATGGTTGGAACTTGGAAGTATGGCTAGCTTAAGGGTTTTGTGTGTTTTATAAAGATGTAAAGATTGTGCGGCTAGAAAATCATTTTGGGGAGAAAGGGTCGCAAGCTTAAGGTGCACCAATCACACCGCGTCACGTTATTTAAATCCCAAACTAACATAAAGTAGTATAAACATCGGAAACGTCAAGCTTAAAGTAGTCTAGAACAAATGACCCTATCACTTTACTATACTCACCTATCACACACACCTTATGAAATGGACCCCACCCACTTTCTTCTTCCTTCTTCAGCTAGGGGAAGCCGAGGTTTCTAGCCTAGATCCAAAGCCTAAGGACACGGGGCGGTGTAGCCGATTGCCTCAAGCCGAAGGTGCCCCGGCCTCCCTTAGTTACTTTTGTTTGTTTACATTTTCTTTTTTCTTTATGAAGGTAAAATAAAATTAAAAGTATTTTATTCAATAAAATAGGATTAGAGTTAGACTTCGAGAAGATTATCCGCTGTTTGCGGGTGCCCGTGTGTGTATTTAAAAATTAAAATGGATTAATATTGTTTTTTCAAGTTATTTTTATTTTATCCGTAAAAGTTTAAGTACACCTAATACCAAGAGGTTCATGATTCGGCCTGTGGAGTCGTTACCTCCTCACTAACAATTGTGTCAATTCATATACCACATGTTCATATACCTCTAATATCTATCTTGTTACCTATTTCAAATTATTCAAGTCAGAGTATTGGTTAAACGTACCCTTAACAATGATTTAAGTTGTGAAATCCTATAAAAAAAAAAAATTAAATAGGCATGTAATATACACATTTCCACATGTTTTATAAAAAAACCAAAAAAATGTCGATACAACTTTTTTTATTTTTTTGAATGCAATATTTATGTTGTTTAGTACTCCCTCCGTCCCATTTTAAATGTCCCACTTCCAAAAACACACATTTTAAGAAATTTTTTGTTTGTATGTGGTAAAATGACAATAATATCCTCAAAAGTGGTGATTGTGTTTTGTCTTTTATGGGTAAAACTGGAAATTACATTTCCATTTTTGGAAAGGGACATTTAATTTGGGACAAACAAAAAAGGAAAGGAGGACATTTAAAATGGGACGGAGGGAGTATTACACATGTATTACGTAAGCTTTTATTATATTTTATGTTGTTTAGTGACCGATGGCAAAGGTGTCGTGCGGAGATTAGGGTGCGTGACACGTATTTAACATTAGTCGAAAACCATTATATTACATTACACGTGTCCCACGTCAGAAAAAAAAAAACTAATTTAACTTTTAGTTAGTGTAAGACCGCTGAGAGAAAATAAGTTTAAGGATGGGACTGCCAGCAATGATTTTTAAAGGTGGGAGGTAACGACCAATAGATGATATTTATGATTATTTAAATCTAATATTCAAATACTACCTTTTTAAATTGCGTGGAAACGAAATGATAACTAAATTATGAATGTAAGATTAAATAAGCGATCTTAATTTTGATAACATCAATTAATTGCTTGCAAACGAATTATATATAACTAGATTATACCCCGAGAGTGTCCCGGGTTGATAAATTTAATATGATACATTAATTTTACATATGAAATAGACTGATGTATAACTCTAATATTAATATCTAACCTAAAACAAATTAACAATGTACAACTCCAATGCTAACACCTAACCTAAAAGAATGTAGAACTTTAATGTAAATCTAATTAACACCTATCCTAAAGACTAAACAAATGTACAACTCTAACATACTAATATTGATACCTAACTTAAAACAACGTATAACTTTATTAACCTATTTGGCTCTGGTTGAAAAAAAAATCATATTTACTGATTTAAACATAATTAGTGACTTGTCTATACATGATTAATAATTTACCTGAACACTTTGTGTTTTTTTTTCCTTTATGAACAAAACCCCACAAAAAAATTTCTCCGTTTTTTATATAGCACTATGGTACTCGTTAGAAAGATAATAAAACGCTCGTTAATTTGGTGTAATTTTTTTCTTTAAAAAATCTCGTATATTAAAGATATTAACGTTTAAAAATTATGGGAGAAAACATGAGGGTGAAAAATCCAATTTTGTTTTTAAATTATTTTTTTCCTAAAATATCTCAATACCATATGGGATGACACATGGCACACTCAAGGAAGAGAATGTCTCTTTGAGTGCCATGTTATTAAAATGGCTTTGGTTTATTATATGTATAGATATAGATAGATACTAAAACGTAACGTCGGTCATGTGAGTGCACACTGTAGCTATCTCGCGGATGAAAGTCTTCCACGTTGCAACCTTCGCATACCAACGGTGAGATCATTGTTCACAACCGCCCAAAAAAACCTTTGGAAACCGCTCAAAAAGATGTGTTCCAAACCAATTTAAATAGGTTGTCTGGAATGACACCTTGCTTTTCTCATGTCACACCCCTTTTCTATTTACTTCCAACTTTATACAACCACTGTATTTATTGGAGATTATGACCACCTGACTAGTCAAGGTATTATAGTCAAAGTCTTGCTTTTGCAAAAAATCAAGATGGAGAAAAACGAAGACAAAAAAAAAAGCCGGGTTCCTTGAACCCGCAAAAAAAGAAAAGTCGAGTTCTTTGAACTCGCAAAAAAAAGTCGAGTTTTTTTAACTCGCGAGAAGAAAAGTCGAGTTCTTTTGAACTCGCAAGAAAAGTCGAGTTCTTTGGACTCGCAAGAAGAAAGTCGGGCTCTTTGAGCTCGCAAGGAAAAGTCGGGTTTGTCGAACTCGCGAGAAAAGTCGGGTTCCTTGAACTCGAAAGAAGAAAAGTCGGGTCCTTTGAACTCGCAAGAAAAAATTCGGGTTTGTCGAACTCGCAAGAAAAGTCGGGTTCCTTAAACTCACAAGAAAAAAAGCTGGGTCCTTTGAACTCGCAAGAAAAGGAAAGTCGGGTTACTTAAACCCGCAAAAAAAAAAAAAAAAAAAAAAAAAAAAAAAAAAAAAAGTCGGGTTCCTTTGAGCTCGCAAGAAAAGTCGGGTTTGCTAAGCCCGCGAGAAGAAAAGTCGGGTTCGTTAGGCTCGCAAGAAAAGAAAAGGCGGGTTCGTTAAGCTCGCAAGAAGAAAAGTCGGGTTTTAAACTCGCAAGAAGAAAAGTCGGGTTTCAAACTCGGAAGAAGAAAAGTCGGGTTTTAAACCCACAAGAAGAAAAAAGTTGGGTTCTTTGAACCCGCAAGAAGAAAAAGTCGGGTTCCTTTGAGCCCGCAAGAAGAAAAGTCGGGTTTCTTTGAACCCGAAAGAAAAAAGTCGAGTTCTTTGAACTCGCAAGAAAGAAAAGTCGGGTTCCTTTGAGCCCGCAAGAAGAAAAGTCGAGTTCTTTGAACTCGCGAGAAGAAACGTCGGGTTCTTTAAGCTCGCAAAAGGAAAAGTCGAGTTTTTTTTAAACTCGCAAGAAAAGAAAAGTCGAGTTCTTTGGACTCGCGAGAAAGAAAAGTCGGGTTTTTTGAAACTCGCAAGAAAAGAAAAGTCGGGTCCTTTGAACCCGCAAGAAAAGGAAGTTTGGTTTAAATTTTTGAATCCGCAAAAATCAAACACTCCAACTTGAAGAGGAGTGTTCGAAAAGAAAAAATATTACTTGCCAAGTTGGGCGTTAGTAACCTTCACGCTCCAACTTGAGGAGGAGTATTGGAGATAATTTATACTCCAATGACTATGCAGTCAAGTCAAAAGTCAATAGTCAAAGTCCCCTCCTTATTTTATGCCCCAACACTTAGTGTCTCCAAAATTTGTGCCTCAAGATTTGCTATTTGCCTATTTTATGTATTTTCATTCTTGTATTTAAGGAGGATGTTATCTCCTCATTTTATGTACCAAAACCAAACATTAATAAGAAAACATATATCTTTCATATTCAAAAAAAAAAAAAAAAAAAAAAAAAAAAAAAACCATATAGAAATTTCAGCAGAAGCGATTTTCTATTTGGTTTTATTTATTTGTTTAAGCCCTGCAGCGGGAGGGCTGCTCGGTCTCTAAACGCCAATGACTCTCAAAATGTCTAGGTGGATTTTGTATAAGAAATGTAGAGAGAATATGAAAGATGCTATTTTATTATAATGTTTGGTACAATACAAGGAGGAAACAACCTCTTATATAAATACATAAAGGAAGTACATAAAATGAGGAAGTGACTAAACTTTAGAGCATAATCCAAGGAGGCTAATCTCTAGTCTTGGTCAATGATCAATAATGTTGGTCAATGGTCAAGGTCAACATTATTAATCACTTGGGGCACAAAGCAAGCAAGACTTTGACTATAATACCTTGACTAGTCAAGTGGTCATAATCTCCAATAGTATTCGACATTTTGCCCTGGTTTAGAGCTGTAGATCTTTGTATTTTCCACAACGGTTCTACGCTATTCTTTAAGGTTGTAGATTAACGGGAAGTCAGTTACGGTATCGCATAAGCTGGTCAACAACGATGCTGGTTATAGGCTTATCAAGGCGTCAGAGAGCGTTTTTTATGTCGGGGTTGACTCCATGGTTGGGAAACGGTGGTGTTGGATAAGTCTCGACGCGTAGCGCGATACGTGTCTGCGGGGCAACGCCCGCGGGTCAATTACTAGTTATAACTAAAAGCCAAAGGTTCAAATACAAGATCCTTTAGCGTGCGAAGTGTAGGAGAGGTTTTGAGCCTGATCTTATCAGCCATTTGAACCATTGATCTTATCAGCCATAAGGTCGGTTTATGGTTATGAAAGAACCGATGGCCTTTGAATAAAACAAACTAGATTATACCCCAGGAGCGTCCCGGGTTGAGAAATTTAATATGATACATCAATTTTATATATGAAATAGACTGATGTATAACTCTAATATTAATATCTAACGTAAAACAATGTACAACTCCAATGCTAACACCTAACCTAAAAGAATGTAGAACTTTAATATAACTCTAATATTAACACCTCTCCTAAAGACTAAACAAATGTACAACTCTAACATACTAGTATTTATACCTAACTTAAAACAACGTATAACTCTATTAACCTTTTCGGCTATGGTTGAAAAAACAATTCATATTTACTGATTTGAACATAATTAGTGACTTGCCTATACATGATTAATGATTTACCTGAACACTTTGTGTTTTTTTTTCCTGTATGAACAAAACCCCACAAAAAAATTTCTCCGTTTTTTATATAACACTATGGTACTCGTTGGAAAGATAATAAAACGCTCGTTAATTTGGTGTAATTTTTTTCTTTAAAAAAATCTCATATATTAAAGATAGAGTTAATAGCCATTTTCGTCCCTGAGGTTTGGGCCAGTTTGCCACTCCAGTACAAAAGTTTTTTTTTTTTGCAATTCCTTCCCTGAGGTTTGGATTTTTTTGCCAAATTCGTCCTTTTCACTAACCCAGTTAAAAAAACTCGTTACTGTCAGGGGTAGTGTTGTCTTTTTACCTCTCAGGGACGAATTTGGCATTTAAAATTCAACCTTACCTCAGGGACGAATTTGGCATTTATAAATCATAGAGTTAAACAAGCTTTGTTTGTTAACTGGTGCATCAACCCATAAACTTCATCTCGGCTCTTCACCAAAAGCTGCTCAGTTCGACGCTCAACTGACACCGCCTGAGCTGCTCTTGGTTTTGGGCAGAGCTTATGAAGGGTTCGAAAGAGGTTCTGGTCCATGCTTTGGAGAACTTCATCAATGGATCCATTTGGAACATTATCAGAAGAGATACTCTCGGTTGCTTGCTTGTAGCTTTCAGGGGCTAATTTTTTAAGCAATGCGGTGTAGTAATGTTGATACTGAACGAGATGTATTACATTCAGCATTCCCCACACTGTATGAGTCTTTCCAGTTCCAGGCGGACCTTGGACTAGGGTAAAGGGCCATGGTTCTTGCTTTTTTGTTGACCCATTGTTCGTACCTGCTGCAGTATGGGTTGCGGCCCAGTGAATTGCTGACAATTGTGGAGTATTGAAGGTTTTGTGAAGATAATCAACAAAGTTTGGTGTAAAACAATCAGGCATTGCAGGTGCTTGTTCTTCGTATTTGGGGAATAGCTCTGGGCTCGGCTGAAGAATTGCAGTTTGCATCTAAAAGAAATACAAAATGATCAGTATATTTTAGTGAACTGTGACTTATTGGTTGACATCTGAAAGTGAAATTGCGGGACACACCTGGGAATTAAGTCTATGAAATGCATGCAATGCAATATACTCTCTGAGTTGTAGCAAGAGAGCCAAGAACGGTTAGAAACCATATTCCCTTTGGGTGTAGTTTCCTTAGGATATGATCATCGTCAACCCTGTTGTAATTAGCAAGCGAAAGGTTATTCTTGATTATCAAGACGAGTCGCACAAAAAAAGAGAAAAAAAATCCTTAAATAATTATGTGCATGAGCAAACCTGCTAGAATCATAAGAATCCCCGACGTAGAAGTGAAGGATTGCCCCTGTAGGATCACGAGTATCTATTGGTATGTGTCGCCTCACAGTGCCAGCCACACGTCCACTCACCTCAGACTCCTCCGCCGTGGTTGAACTGTTGTTGTTTCTTTTGAGTATGACTGGATACATATTTTCATAAATTAAATTAGCCATTATTGATGCAGAAACAGTTCTTCATGTGTGGACAAGCTTTTCCATGAATTACCATCCAATAAAGCATATCTACTAGTATATGTTTTCTATGAACTATGGGACATTTCATTTCATTGTTGATGCACCAGTTAACAAACAAAGCTTGTTTAACTCTATGATTTATAAATGCCAAATTCGTTCCTGAGGTAAGGTTGAATTTTAAATGCCAAATTCGTCCCTGAGAGGTAAAAAGACAACACTACCCCTGACATTAACGAGCTTTTTTAACTGGGATAGTGAAAAGGACGAATTTGGCAAAAAAATCCAAACCTCAGGGAAGGAATTGCAAAAAAAAAAAACTTTTGTACTGGAGTGGCAAACTGGCCCAAACCTCAGGGACGAAAATGGCTATTAACTCTTAAAGATATTAACGTTTAAAAATTATGGGAGGAAACATGAGGGTGAAAAATCTAATTTTGTTTTTAAATTCTTTTTTTTCCTAAAATATCTCAATGCCACATAGGATGACACATGGCACACTCAAAGAAGCACTCAAAGAAGGGAATGCTTCTTTGAGTGCCATGTCATTAAAATGGCTTTGGTTTATTATATGTATAGATTGATGTCGCCTTAGACCTTTCTAATCTCATCTTCGTGTGCAAAGAAAGAACCGATGGCCAAATCTTTATGCAAGTCCGTATTCCTCTGCCCAAAAAGACTATGTATGTGTGATCAAATGGTTAAAAGGCTAGTGATGTGCAGTGGCGAAGTTTGATCCAAAACTTCAGGGGGTCGGAAGTCACCGGGGGGGTCAGAAATCACTAGTTTCGGGGGTCGAAAACCAATTTCGGGGGGTCGAAACTGTATATACAAAAAAATTTCTATACGAATACTATATAATCGAAACTTCTGAGCGAAAATTCGGGGGGTCGGCCGCCCCTCCCTGCCCTTTAAAAGCTACGCCACTGGTGATGTGAGATCATGGAGCGTAACTTTTTTTAATGACAAATTTTAATAACAAATGTTATATCTCCTGTATTATTTACACGACTAAATTTAGAATATTCTTGCGGATGATTGAACCTTAGATCTCCCTCCAGGCATACACATATACCAAATGGTCTAGCCCTACATTGGCTCAATCTTCGATCTTTCAGTAACATTTATTTATTTATTCTTGATATTTTATTATTTAAATTACTTTTGATTATATACTATTTTTCTTTATAACTTTCAATGTATGATGTTTTGTAGAATGCCAAATATATAATTGCGACGTGTTTATTTTTATCTGCGTTTTAGGAAAAAACTATTCTAAATTGAGTTGGTGAAATATAATTTATTTATTTCTTATTCCGGTGACTAGCCAAACCAGTACCGCCCCAAACAACATTGGTACTGGTACCGACATTCTTTTTTGTAGTTTTCTAGACTTTCCGGTATGAGGGGGGACGGGGCGCCACCCGAATTGTCCACGGGTACCCATTACCATCAGAGTAACATCGTCACCACCCATGCTGGTTGTCCCGTGAACCGTTTTGTTGGTTCTATCAAACGGGCTGGTACCGGTTTTTTATTTTATTTTTGAGTTTTATATATACTATTTTTTTTTGTGTTTTTACCGTTTGCTTTATAATTTTTTTATTATTTTAACCGTTTGTTTTAAAATTTAATTAAATAAAAAAACATTAAAAATAAACATAAAAAACTAAAATTAATTACTATTAAACATAAAAACAAAATACATTAAAATAAATTAAAAAACTAGAGTTGGCGCAACATTTGCCATGCCTCGACATGGTCAAACATGCTGTCGTATCGAGCCGCATATTCCATATGCGTGAACTCGATAGCCCACTTCGGTTCGATTCCTGGCTCCTCCCTCAACGTGTTCTCGTACAAGGTGGTCCACTGATCACACTTTGGGTCTGTTTGGTATGGGGTAATGGAATGAATGAGGGAATGGAATGGACGAGGTAATGGAATGGACAAGGTAATGGAATGGATCATTACCATTGCATGTCTTGTTTGGTTGCCATGTGGGAATGAAACAAAACATTCATTTGTGTTGTTGGATAGACAAAAAAAAAAGACGAAGGAATAAAATCGGTGGTCAGTGGCGGTGGTGGGTGGTGGTCAGTGGTGGTGATGGTGGGTGGTGATATGTAGCGGTAGCGGCGGTGGTCGGTGGCGGCGGTGGTGGGTGGTGGCGATAGCGGTGGTGGATGGTGACGATGGTGGTGGGTGGTGGTGGGTTATGGTTTTGTTAGTAAAGGGTGAATGAGGGATGGAATGAAAAAAAACATGGGGGTGGATGGAATGGTTTTGAGGGAATGGAATGCCTTGTGGAATGGGTGATTCCATTCCTTTAACCAACCAAACACACTATTTTTCATTACCTCATAATGGTCCATTCCATTCCCCCTTTCATTCCATCATACCAAACGCTACCTTTATGTTGAGATCAGCCCACTTACGCTGCAGGCTCACTGTTGTCCGGCCATTGGTGCCGACATGGCGGTTGAAATCCGACAGCACACGGTCCCAAAAACCCTCCGGGTGGGAGCCCGAGCCCGAGGCCCTAAAGCGTTGACGTTGTTGATGAATTGGGTCGGCCGAGGCGTCTTTGTGGCAGGTCACCAAGGCAATCTCTTCTTCGGGGGTCCAACGAGTCATCTTCGTGTGTGTTTGTTTGTATCTACGGTGATAAAAGTGTGTTTTAACCCCACGGTTTGCTATGTTTATATATAAAAAAAATTCGAACGGTTTGATGGAACGGTGTCAATGCCATTTAATTCGATTGAACGGTTTCCAAATTGAAATCACTGATCGTGAGATTGTGGGACGGTTGAAATAGTAAAAGTAATTAATATTTAACCTTTAAACCGTGTGAAATAATAAATAAAAAAAAGGTTTAGTGAAACTATAAAAATAAATAAAAGAATCAGTGGAGTGATGTGTGACATCCGTCACCCACGTCTTTCGTCAAATTTACAATAATAACCCTTGAAATATTTTCATTATAGTCCCTACGAGTTCGTCGTTTTCAAGTTTAATTTTAGAATGAACTAAAAATTAATCATACATATTTATTATGGATCGGGTATACGTTTTTAAGAAAATGCGTATCTTGGAACGTTTTTTTTTTTTCGAAATGGGTTTTATAATTTTTTTTTTCAAGCTTATAAAGATTTGGAAACTTCTAAGTTAAGTTAAACTAACTTAGTTACACTTTTAAAAAGGAAAACTAACCAATTCATTATTAAACTAAGCTAGTTGAATCATGAGGGACCATTTTTGCCAAAAGCTGAAAGTTTAAAAAAAAAATGCTTCCCACTCCTGTCTTCTTCGGTTTTCCGGCGAGGCCAGTTCCGGCCACCGGAAATCTTTCCGGCCAACAATAAAACATTACTTTTATCATGCTTAAACCCGTTTTTATGATTTCCATACGTTTCTCCATAAATTCGTAGTTAAATGGCACCATTATAACGATTTAAATCTGGTTATCACGCGAGTTTAATTGGGTTTTAAACTTGTAACCGTCGCATATAATCAGTGGACGTGTTCCTGTTCATGATACTATAAATTGACCTTTGCAAATCACTTCTGCACATTCACACAATCTAACCCACGAAAATAAGCACTTAAACACGACCTGGAAGCCCCCTAATTGACTAAAACGTGAGCGGCCGGTTCCTCTTCTTTTCCAGCCGGATTCGTGTTGTAAGTTGTAATTTTCTGTTGCCATTTTGATTATTAATACTTTCCAAGCATAACCCCTTTATAACAGATGGTTAATCGCATATGTATGGGGTTTATTAGTTTTAAGGTTAGGGTTAGGGTTTTGGCTAGTTGAATGGGGAAGAAGATGAATTAGAACAATAATATAAATATACTCATATTTCAAATATCTTAACATAATTGTCCCATGGCTTAGTGGTTATGAATTCTGTTGGGTACTGAGACAACCCGGGTTCGACCCAGGCGCCCCACACCATTTTTTTTTCTAATTTTTTTATCTTATATAAACCATATATAAGCATTTATAATTATATAATATATAAAACTCATAATATTCATAACTAATTCATTTCTTGTCCAAAAATTATAAAAACTTAGGTGTAGCACCTTGACATCATAAAGAAAATTTCCATATTTTTATTTTCTGGAAAATGCCCTATTTTCATATTTTTATTGAACTTATTTGTTTTAATCATATTTAGTTGTTTAAAAATTCATTTTTAATGATTTTAATCTCGAACTTTTTGAGTAATTATTTCTCATAATCATGAACTATTATAAAAAATATTTGGTTCAGAAAACAGTCATTTTTATTAATTTCCCTATTTTTAATCATTTAAACATGATTTAATATCATTAAATCAGTTTTAAATATAAATAAGTTTATAAAAATTATGGGAAAATTATTTTCATTAATTTACATCAGAAATCATCCATTTTCTATAAAAATAGCATTTTTGGAACATGTCTTGAATTATTAGTCTTATTTATGATTAATTAGACATAATTAATAATTTATTTATTTGTACTATTAAATATCTATTTTATGAATACTTTTCTTATAAAATAGAAATGTTTTATGTCTGAAAATCTTATTTACCATTTGTAGATCATTGCGAAACACATAATTATTTATTTATACATTTATGATTATTGTAATTATTTTAATTTAGTTAAAGTAAATAACTAAATTATTTTGTCTTAATTATTCAAACACATTTTTATCTAAATATTCTATTGGCAATAATTATATATTACCTAAATTCTAATTACAAACTTTAGTATATTATTTTAATATACAACTTTTATAGAAATTCGATTTATCATAGACTCTAATTCCCCAAATCGACTTAGCAAACCCTAATGCCTTAGACACTAGTTACTTTAGACTCTTAGACATTTCCTTATTAGTATTCTTACACATTATAGGTTGAATTCCTCGGAATTCCCATTACTTAGCTCACGACCGCTTAAGTGGATTTTGATCGCTTTCGCAAACTGTGAGTATATCTTTCCCCTTTTTCATTTTACTTTTGGGGTGACTCATGTACTTATTATCAAGCTTCTATTACTTCTTACTGAAATAGCAATTCTCATGTGTGCTTGCTTTATGTTAATTTGTGTGTCTATGACTTGTCAAAATCATTAACCTTTGAGGGCCTAACATTTCAATGAATAGTACTATGGTATATACCCCTTGTGACTCTGTTGAGAGACCTTGGTCATTGTCTTGTGATTCATATTAATAAAAAATGTTTTGATTCTTGATTCTTGATACTTACTACATAGGGTTGATTTTGAACGGACATTACTTAAGTTACATAATTGCAAACGGTATACAACACAAGAATTGCGAAACGTTTTATACTATATATATCCAACAAATGTACTCACCAATACATTATATGTGTTGACAATTTATTTTGTACATGTTTCAGGTGACATTTGATCTTACTTGCTTTCACGCTTAGGCTGGACCTAGTGCTTAAATAAAAGTTGAACATTTATTTTCTATGTTTGAGATTTTTATTAAGACTCTTTGTATTTCGTTTTGAATAATGGAAGTTATTAATATTTACATTTTAGTCCATGTGCTTTTGAACAATCGTCACTACGTGACACCTCGATGTTTCCGCTATCGGTTGGGGTGTTACAGATTGGTATCAGAGCCATGGTTATAGGGAATTAGGTTATTAGTAAATGCTTTTGACCTAGACTATAACTAAGCTACCCTTTATATGCTTTCTTTTATTCTCATATTTTTCTTTAGATAGATTTTCTCCTTTTACTTTTCATTATACTCGGAAAAGATTTTATTCTACAAATGGAACGAAAACACCAAGTTAGGTGTGATATCCATACCTTGGTGAATAGTTTCACTCTTTATATGTTTTATTTATTTATTTATTTATTTATCTTGTAATATTTTCCTTTCGAGATAGGAGACGTCCAAATCTCAAGGAATCTATCCCTTTAAAAGAAACCTAAATCACTAAGCTAGGAGTGATATCCTTAACTTAGTGACTAGTTTCACTCCATCGTATTTTTACTTTTTGAAAGTATATCTTTGAGTTAGGAGTGAAATCCACATCTCAAGGATATATTTCCATATCTCAAGTTCCGCTAGAGTTTTGGATTTTATTTGTGACGGGGCACGTGCAATCTGGAAGGGTGAGCGCCTGTATTCTGAGTTTTCTGTCTAGGCCTGGCATTTCGCATAAATCCCAATCAGATGAGGGACCCGTATGCCGACCTGGGAACTCTCGGGATGAGCATTCACTTATAGGCTAAAGTACGCCCCCACAAGTCACTAATAATATTTCAATTACTTTAGTCAGTCAACAGTTTCTTTGGAAACACCCTTATATCTCGTTTTATACTTGGTATTGTTTTTTTCATTTGAAGTTTTATCATGATTTTCTTTATGATATTCATAAGTTTTCTTATATCAATTTATAATTACTATATCTCATGTTATGTGTTACCTGTACTAATATAAACTATGACATTCCCAAGATTTTTGGAATCAAATCTCATAATTATTGTTGCATTTTTTTGTAGATGTCTGATCGCGAATCTCATAAGAGAGCCTCGAAGCGTCAGGCTAAACTGAAATCTGATCGTCGTATTGCGACCATGCTTAATGATAAGTTGGAAACGCTTGTTCCTAGCATCATTAATGCTATTATCCCAAACCTTAACCCAAACGGTAGCTCGAATGGGAACTCAAACGGGAATGCGGATGGAAACGGTGGAACCACAGAGAATAAGTGCACTTTCAAGCACTTCAACTCTTGCCATCCAAACAAGTTTAATGGCACTGAGGGAGCCACTGGGTTACTTGATGTAACACCCCAACCGATGACGGAAACATCGGGATGTCACGTATTGATGATTGTTCAATAGCTCATGGTAAATAACAAATTTCAATAAATGATTTAAATAAATTACATACAATTGTTCTAAGAATTTTGTACATCAAAACGAAAAATACTAGCTACGCATCTTCAAGCAATAACTCTAGCTTCAAGCAAGCTATAACCTGAAACATGTTAAGTTTGAAAATATTTTGGGTCAACAAAAGTTGGTGAGAATTACATAGGTTTTGATAATCGAATAAAACTTGTACAATTCAAGTGTCATGGCAAGTCTAGTCCATATGTGAAAACATACTAGAAGTAAATCGGGTGCATAATCAACCATTGTGACTGTTATATTGTGGTACATTCCATACGCTCATGGTTCACTCGATTATGTTATGCGATAACAATCACCCACGCTACCTTTGTAGGAGGCACGTATCCGGGTGGGATTGTCAGTCCAATAGATCTATCATTGTATACCGTCGGCTGATCAATGTTAATGATTATGCTAGAATTGTGCTTACCCTAGTCATGTTCAAGACATAATGCAACATAGAAAAACACATAGACACTTTGATGATTGAATTGCATATAGAATGTTGTAACATGTTTCACCCCAAAAATGGTGATAAATAGAAAAGGGGTTATGTAAAACTCACCTTAGCAAAATGTTATGTCTCGTGAAAAAAAATAGAATAATGTGTTGTGAATGTATGCGAGGCGAATCCCAAAGACTCAACAACGTAGCTAGTCCAAATTGAAGAAAACGAAAAAGAAAGAATATCAAGCTTCCAATTCGCCAATTACAAGAGCTTATAATCAAAGCTTCAATTGTAGAAGTAATAGACTATAGAAGAAAGGTATGAGGGAAAGTTTAATCGGATTGAAACAATCGATTTAGAGGTGCAAAGTATAATGGGTCATAGGTGGGTTTTTATACTAGTTTTGGAGTCAATTAGCCATTAAAATTGGTCAACACCATAAAGTAAGGTTTTATGATGAATTGACTATTTGACTAAGACTTTGACTGTTTGACTAAGACTTTGACTAATCAATTTAAGGAATGTGTTAAGTTTATTTTCTTCTGAAATACTACACAAGATGATAGTTGGCTCAGTTGGTTGTCACTGTGTGTTGGTTGGCTGTGGACGTGGGTTCGAGTCCCGGTCTACACAAATCTTTTTTTGGCAATTATTTCCCTAAAACTATATTATTCTAAATTCATAATATGATTATATAAGCCCAAAAGTGACTCGAAATATTTTTAAAACGTACAAAAGTGTCGAGATACAAATAATTATTAGTTTAAGATATTTAAAACATATATTGTTTAAAAAAATACGTTCTTTTTATCAAAAAAAAATTAGGGGAAATTCGCGATGTTACAGTCTCCCCTACTTTTGGAAACTTCGTCCCGAAGTTATTAAAAACACAGGTTTGAGGTTGATTAGGTAGAAATTAAGGCAGCTATGGTTTGGGTTAAGGCACGACATGAATTTATAGGTAATAGAATAATTTGTTTCGAATAATTTGGATAAGAGGTTTGAGATGTGAGTTTTAAGGATTGGATTAGGTTCGTCTGAAGTAGCAAAAAAGCATAAGAATCTAGCAAAATACTAAACTTATGTTTTAGGAATCTTATAAGAAATGCATGAATTGATTGGATATATGAAAACCAAATGAACTACTAAAACCTTATTAGAATTTCACACTACCTTAACGTACCTGTAAATTCATGATTACGTTCCGGACCGCAATCACCAATTTACCTTACATTAGGGTTTTGTGTGCTTCTATGACTCTAAACACACATGTAAGTAATGCAAAATAACCTTGTGATTGAATCGTTTACAACGTATCCAAAAATGAGTCCAACTGTTGAGTAGGAAAAAGACTTCTACTAGTCAGTGAGTAAGAACCTCTACTGATTGTTGAGCAGGTGCGATAGCCTCTACCAGTCGTTGAGCAGGTTGTAGGGCCTCTACCGACTGTTGAGCATGCATGATGACCTCTACCAATCGTTGAGTAGGTTATTTGGTACTCAACTAACTGTTGAGCAAGTACTTCATCCTCTACCAGTTGTTTGATTAAGTGTACCAATTATTTCACACATAAATTGCAAATTGATAATATGTACATATAAACAATCAAGTATCAAGCATAGCATGCGAGTTGTAATAGTGTTGTCCTAGACAAGGTTAATGACTCTAGGTGTGTCTATAGCAAATAGTTTATATTCCATGATTTCTAGTATCAAAGGTTTAAATATGGTAGATAATCGAATCCTCTTGTATAACTAAGGATTATGTTTGATGCAACACACAATCAAGTTTCAATAGTTTGGTTATCATGGGTAACTAGCTCATGTGTGAGAAGGTGAAGGATATGAATTTAGTTCTTGAGACGATGATGAAAAATCTTGAAGCAGAATCAAGGTTGTGAGAGATAGTGAATGTGAAGATAGTTTATAAAGAGTTTATTTTATAGTAAGGAGATTATGTAGCGGTGTAAATTTTGGGGTTTGGATCAAAGGTTATAATCAAGTGTATAAGAAAACATGATTGTGGTATACGCCAAATATTGTAAAAATTTGAACAAGTTGAAAATGAGTGAGTGTCGATGGAGAATCTAGAGACTAGATATTATTCCTATGGAAAAAAAAATTATTTTCAAAATTGGTTTTGTACATAAAGCAAAAGTTGTTAAATAGTACAAGCTAAGTGGACTTTGATTAAAATATTCCCGTTAGTTAGAGATTTCAAACATGACATTCGGTTTTGAAGATCAAGGTTCTATTAAGTGATTTTTAATAGTTTAAAGCATTATATAGAAAATTGTTTGTTACGTCAATAAATAAACAATTGAATTTAAGTTCGAGGACATCTTTTGACAAAAATATGTACTTTGTAAAGTTACTAGGTAATGAAAATACAACAAGATTTAGAAATCTTTAGTTTGTGCTAAGGTATGAGGTTATAGTTTTTTAAAAAATAAGTAACATGTGGAGAAATAATATGATTTGGGTAGGGTGTTGAATATTTAAAAAGTGGCTAAGATGGTAAGGTGAAGTGTGATTGTGAAATCCATAGATGGTTATGATATGAGATTGATTTAAGCTGTAAAATTTTGAGATTTTAGAGCTTAGTTTTAAGGGAAGTGAGTGTAATCATCTATTAATTAATTAAAACGAATAAATGAAAACGTTGACTTATCAAAGCTTCTAGATTCTAATAACATAGTGAAGGCATGCTTTAGTCTATAAGTGAACACTCATCCCGAGAATTCCCAGGTATGCATCCGGGTCCCTCGTCTGATTGGGATATATGCGCAATGCCAGTCCTAGACAGAAAACTCAGAATACAGGCGTTCACCCTTCCAGATTGCACGTGTTCGTTATTAAAATCTAGAACTTCGACGAGATCTCAAGGTGGTTCAGGTTAAACCTGAGGATTTTGTCTTATTAGTCTAAGAGTGGATCCAGTGATGGAGAGCAATCTTCTTGTAGGGATGAAAGTAGGGATAAGAAGTAGGAGGGAGATAGAGAATAGCAAGTAAAAGGAGCAAATACTGGTTATAATCCTATGGCTATAGACTAGATTATTTTTCTAATAACCTAATTCCCTATAACCTGGCTCTGATACCAATCTGTAACACCCCAACCGATGGCGGAAACATCGGGATGTCACGTATTGATGATTGTTCAATAGCTCATGGTAAATAATAAATTTCAATAAATGATTTAAATAAATTACATACAATTGTTCTAAGAATTTTGTACATCAAAATGAAAAATAATAGCTATGCATCTTCAAGCAATAACTCTAATCTTCAAGCAAGCTATAACCTGAAACATGTTAAGTTTGAAAATATTTTGGGTCAACAAAAGTTGGTGAGAATTACATAGGTTTTGATAATCGAATAAAACTTGTACAATTCAAGTGTCATGGCAAGTCTAGTCCATATGTGAAAACATACTAGAAGTAAATCGAGTGCATAATCAACCCTTGTGACTGTTATATTGTGGTACATTCCATACGCTCATGGTTCACTCGATTATGTTATGCGATAACAATCACCCACGCTACCTTTGTAGGAGGCACGTATCCGGGTGGGATTGTCAGTCCAATAGATCTATCATTGTATACCGTCGGCTGATCAATGTTAATGATTATGCTAGAATTGTGCTTACCCTAGTCATGTTCAAGACATAATGCAACATAGAAAAACACATAGACACTTTGATGATTGAATTGCATATAGAATGTTGTAACATGTTTCACCCCAAAAATGGTGATAAATAGAAAAGGGGCTATGTAAAACTCACCTTAGCAAAATGTTATGTCTCGTGAAAAAAAATAGAATAATGTGTTGTGAATGTATGCGAGGCGAATCCCAAAGACTCAACAACGTAGCTAGTCCAAATTGAAGAAAATGAAAAAGAAAGAATATCAAGCTTCCAATTCGCCAATTACAAGAGCTTATAATCAAAGCTTCAATTGTAGAAGTAATCGACTATAGAAGAAAGGTATGAGGGAAAGTTTAATCGGATTGAAACAATCGATTTAGAGGTGCAAAGTATAATGGGTCATAGGTGGGTTTTTATACTAGTTTTGGAGTCAATTAGCCATTAAAATTGGTCAACACCATAAAGTAAGGTTTTATAATGAATTGACTATTTGACTAAGGTTTTACTGGGAAACAACCTCAATGTGCTACGTGCCACTATCATCATCCCACCAATTTACCGTGTCGTAAGTGTGATGTTTGTGGAAGACTGGGTCATACCACTCCTTTCTGTCGTGTTGCCAATCGACCAATAAATAACCCACAGACTACTACCCAAAACCAGGGAGCTGACCAACCCAGAGTTTGTTACGCTTGTGGTGATCCTAACCATATGCAAAATAGATGCCCTCATCTTACGGCTTTTATTCAGGCTCGTCAGCAAACCCCAGCAGTCCCAGCAGTTCCAGCAATACAAGCAGCTCCAGCCCATGGTCGTGCTTTCAACATCAACGCTAACCAAGATCAAGCTACCAACGACGTTGTCAATGGTACATTTCTTATTACTAACTTATATGCTTCGATTTTGTTTGATACCGATATGGATAGGAGTTTTGTCTCGTTAGAAGTTGAACCTTTGCTTACTCGTACTTGTCCTCACCTTACCCATCCTTTCGCTGTGGAGGTTGCTAATGGCAATCTTATCCTTATAAAATTTATGCTCCATAATTGCACGTTGAACCTAAATGATTATATTTTTCCGTTGATCTAATACCCGTTTTTAGGAAACTTATGAATCGCGTTTGTAAACCTTTCATGGACCAATTCGTAATTGTTTTTCATCGATAACATACTCACATATACCACAACCAGAGACCTCCACTTGAAAGAAATTTCGAGACGAAAATTTCTAAAGTAGGGGAGCCTGTGACATCCGTCACCCTCGTCTTTCGTCAAATTTACAATAATAACCCTTGAAATATTTTCATTATAGTCCCTACGAGTTCGTCGTTTTCAAGTTTAATTTTAGAATGAACTAAAAATTAATCATACATATATATTATGGATCGGGTATACGTTTTTAAGCAAATGCATATCTTGGAACGTTTTTTTTCGAAATGGGTTTTATAATTTTTTTTTCAAGCTTATAAAGATTTGGAAACTTCTAAGTTAAGTTAAACTAACTTAGTTACACTTTTAAAAAGGAAAACTAACCAATTCATTATTAAACTAACCTAGTTGAATCTTGAGGGACCATCACTCAACTTCACACTGGTTAGCAAAACCCTAGAGCTTCCCTGCTTCGGTAGAACCTTATACTTTACCAAGTCAAAAGTTTAAGCTGGGATCGATTACCTTTCTTAGCTAGGATAAAGTCACTGTCATCGCTCTCTCCTTGAATCGCTCGGAAATCGTACCTAGCCTCTCGTCCATAACCTAGCCCGAAGCTCTCAAGCGACTGATTTCACACAAGTAGTAGGACCTTCTTTTATAGTGGAGTTAGAATAGGCTCTAGAATAGTCGAATGAATGGTCAGTCTCGCTCTCCACCCTGCTGCTAGATGGGATAGGTTCACATGCTTGAGATAAGACAGATCTTTTTTAGGCATTAAATAATTTTTGCCAAAAGCTGAAAGTTTTAAAAAAAATGCTTCCCACTCCTGTCTTCTTCGGTTTTCCGGCGAGGCCAGTTCCGGCCACCGGAAATCTTTCCGGCCAACATTAAAAATTACTTTTATCATGCTTAAACCCGTTTTTATGATTTCCATACGTTTCTCCATAAATTTGTAGTTAAATGGCACCATTATAACGATTTAAATTTGGTTATCACGCGAGTTTAATTGGGTTTTAAACTTGTAACCGTCGAATATAATCAATGGACGTGTTCCTGTTCATGATACTATAAATTGACCTTTGCAAATCACTTCTGCACATTCACACAATCTAACCCACGAAAATAAGCACTTAAACACGACCTGGAAGCCCCCTAATTGACTAAAACGTGAGCGGCCGGTTCCTCTTCTTTTCCAGCCGGATTCGTGTTGTAAGTTGTAATTTTCTGTTGCCATTTTGATTATTAATAGTTTCCAAGCATAACCCCTTTATAACAGATGGTTAATCGCGTATGTATGGGGTTCATTAGTTTTAAGGTTAGGGTTAGGGTTTTGGCTAGTTGAATGGGGAAGAAGATGAATTAGAACAATAATATAAATATACTCATATTTCAAATATCTTAACATAATTGTCCCATGGCTTAGTGGTTATGAATTCTGTTGGGTACTGAGACAACCCGGGTTCGACCCAGGCGCCCCACACCATTTTTTTTCTAATTTTTTTATCTTATATAAACCATATATAAGCATTTATAATTATATAATATATAAAACTCATAATATTCATAACTAATTCATTTCTTGTCCAAAAATTATAAAAACTTAGGTGTAGCACCTTGACATCATAAAGAAAATTTCCATATTTTTATTTTCTGGAAAATGCCCTATTTTCATATTTTTATTGAACTTATTTGTTTTAATCATATTTAGTTGTTTAAAAATTCATTTTTAATGATTTTAATCTCGAACTTTTTGAGTAATTATTTCTCATAATCATGAACTATTATAAAAAATATTTGGTTCAGAAAACAGTCATTTTTATTAATTTCCTTATTTTTAATCATTTAAACATGATTTAATATCATTAAATCAGTTTTAAATATAAATAAGTTTATAAAAATTATGGGAAAATTATTTTCATTAATTTACATCAGAAATCATCCATTTTCTATAAAAATAGCATTTTTGGAACATGTCTTGAATTATTAGTCTTATTTATGATTAATTAGACATAATTAATAATTTATTTATTTGTACTATTAAATATCTATTTTATGAATACTTTTCTTATAAAATAGAAATGTTTTATGTCTGAAAATCTTATTTACCATTTGTAGATCATTGCGAAACACATAATTATTTATTTATACATTTATGATTATTGTAATTATTTTAATTTAGTTAAAGTAAATAACTAAATTATTTTGTCTTAATTATTCAAACACATTTTTATCTAAATATTCTATTGGCAATAATTATATATTACCTAAATTCTAATTACAAACTTTAGTATATTATTTTAATATACAACTTTTATAGAAATTCGATTTATCATAGACTCTAATTCCCCAAATCGACTTAGCAAACCCTAATGCCTTAGACACTAGTTACTTTAGACTCTTAGACATTTCCTTATTAGTATTCTTACACATTATAGGTTGAATTCCTCGGAATTCCCATTACTTAGCTCACGACCGCTTAAGTGGATTTTGATCGCTTTCGCAAACTGTGAGTATATCTTTCCCCTTTTTCATTTTACTTTTGGGGTGACTCATGTACTTATTATCAAGCTTCTATTACTTCTTACTAAAATAGCAATTCTCATGTGTGCTTGCTTTATGTTAATTTGTGTGTCTATGACTTGTCAAAATCATTAACTTTTGAGGGCCTGACATTTCAATGAATAGTACTATGGTATATACTCCTTGTGACTCTGTTGAGAGACCTTGGTCATTGTCTTGTGATTCATATTACTAAAAAATGTTTTGATTCTTGATTCTTGATACTTACTACATAGGGTTGATTTTGAACGGACATTACTTAAGTTACATAATTGCAAATGGTATACAACACAAGAATTACGAAACGTTTTATACTATATATATATCCAACAGATGTACTCACCAATACATTATATGTGTTGACAAATTATTTTGTACATGTTTCAGGTAACATTTGATCTTACTTGCTTTCACGCTTAGGCTGGACCTAGTGCTTAAATAAAAGTTGAACATTTATTTTCTATGTTTGGGATTTTTATTAAGACTCTTTGTATTTCGTTTTGAATAATGGAAGTTATTAATATTTACATTTTAGTCCATGTGCTTTTGAACAATCGTCACTACGTGACACCTTGATGTTTCCGCCATCGGTTGGGGTGTTACATGATGCCTCCAAAAAAATATTTCAGTGAAGTAAATCATTGAAGTGATGTGGCAATGCAGGATTGGACCAAATCAGTTAAGTAAAAATATAACTCTAGGAGCACCCCTTCCCCCCGAATTTCGTGGAAAATGTAGTTGCATTCGCAATAGAGTATTTTGTATACGTAAGTTATATGGCGAGTTTCAGTATCATACCGATACAGTCACGAACCGAATTGGTACCGTCTGAACATGGGTGCATCTTACTTGGGGCGGAAGTGCCCCCCCCCCCCCCCCTGAAATTTTTGCTCAGAAGTTCGGATTATATAGTATCCATATATAATTTTTTTGGTATATACGGTTCCGACCCCCCGTAACTGTTGACTTCCGACCCCCCGAGACTTTCGCCCAAGCTTCGCCACTGCGTCCAAACAATATAGGCACTGGTGCCGGTCTTTTTTAATGGTGCTTAATCAATTTAAAAACATGCGTTAATATCTCCTTAGTCATATCATATCTCTTTAGGTTGCACTGAGTGATATAATCATACTCGTATTGTAACGAACCAAACTGATATCGTTGAAAGGCGCCGCATAGGCTAGGGATCCCACTAGTTAAGTAATTCTCATTTCTCATTCACAAGTGTGAATGTGTGAGATTGCTATGAAACACACACGACAGCCTACAAATATGTTGCTAAAAGGTGGGGCCCTTGATCTCAACACCGATATTTGTTCTGACCCCGAGTACTTCCAAAACGACCCATCAAAGAATCTAACCCCACACACCGTCGCCCCTCACATGCACTACCTTTAAGTTCAGCATGTTCTCAAGTTTTAAAAAGACCAACTATATATATATTTCCGTTGATTGATTTAGTAGAGAAATAATAAAAATTCATATAATCAATAAGGTATGATACACTAGCGAAAGTTATATAATTACTAAGGTGGGGTACACTGCCAGACCCAATGTCTTTTTTCATGGTGGTTGAAAACTTTTAGGCCGGTTGTCTACCGTCAAATATTATAACTTTTTCGGTCTGGATCAGGTTGAAAATGGTCACATAATAATAAAAGGGAAAATTATCAAAATAAATAGTTGACCAAGATATTTGTTAAAATAAACAAGCGTCTAAACATTATGGACGAGACACTCTTTTGCGTCTACTAATAAGATGATTACACGTGTAAAGTCTTCAGACGCTTTAATTTTTAAGGTCCATGTGTCTAAACTTTAGACGTGAGGCTGTTATTTAGACGCAAAGGGGCTAACCTATTCTTTAAACGTGAAGGATGCGTCTAAACAATAGCCTCGCGTCTAAAGTTTGGACGCAGAGACCTTTAAACTTAAAGCGTCGTAAGATTTTACACGTGTAATCATCTGATTGGTAGATAGGGATGGCAATGGGCCGGGTTTGGGACGAGTTTAGGCAATCCCAACCCCATACCCGATTATGTATGCTTGTCCCAAACTCATCCCAAAACCCGTCGGGTTTATGTCGGGTGATTAACCATCAGGTGTTGGGTATACCCGCGGGCTTCGGGTAAACCCATTAGTTTTTAAAGCTTACCCATCGGGTATATCCGACAATAAACCGGTCGGGTATCTATTGGATAACTACTAACCAATTACATTTTGAATTATTTAATATATGTGTAAATGATTACAATGTATGAATATAAAATACTTAACTCATATAAAAACACTCTAAGACATAGATAACAAATAGTATACACTATTTTTTAGTAATTTCTAGCACAAGATGGTAATCTAGATGAACTATTAGATATATTATGTATACTTAATTAAAAAATATATAAGAAAACATATTGGGTATCTAATCGGGTAAATGGGTATACTTTATCGGGCAATCGGGCCGGGTAAACGGGTATATCATCAAATCTCAAACCCGTCCCAAACCCGCGAAAAAAATAAAAACTAATCCCATACCCGGACCCATACCCTATTACCCGACCCCAAACCCGTCCCAAATGTGTCGGGTTTCGGGTTTACTCATCGGGTTCGGGTTTGATTGCCATCCCTATTGGTAGATGCAAAAGAGTGGCTCGTTCCTAATGTTTAGCACGGTTCAATTGGTAGGTTTTTGAAATCAGAGCATTCGGTTACGTGATTTTTTCTTCACGATCGCGAAACTGATTACACTGTTTGATCGGAGACACAGAAGATAATCAGAGACTCCAATTTGTTTTGATTACGCTGTGTCGTTGATAGAATAAGGAGTGCAACCGCTTAATTTAGGACAAACCGCGTTACTAGAAAAAGTCTACATTGCCCTTCTTAATATAAAGACCAGATCCACGTGGCGCTCTAAAGTTCCATTCTACGCTTTGTATGTTAAAAATCATTTCTACCGTGTACTTTCTCTATTTATTAGTTTAATACGATAGTATGGAAAAGCGATGCCCATACGGTCCTTTTCACGTGGAATTTTGTTAGACCCACGTCGCTTTGACCCGATGCCATAATCGTTGCCTCGTTCAATGTTCTTATTGGTTGTTGTTGTTCTCAGTCAACGGTCAACTTTATTTATTTGGGCAGGTTTTCCATTTTTCATGTGGATTGCAAAATGATTCTCTTTAATGTTAGCCTCTTGACGAATTAAATTTGGCTATTGTCGGTTTATATATAATATTGATTGAATATCTCTTTCTTTCTTTCTTTTTTTTTTTTTTTTTTTAAGCAAACAAACTTTAATTTATCACCCATCATATACACGTGTGTTATACAAGCAAGACACTAACCCAATACAAACAAACTTACAACAGAACACCCCATATCGCTAATCAATACTAACGATCTAGCCCGTAACATCAAATCACACCCAACTTCTCCATTACAAATCATATTTTTCGTTCTATTTTTAAACTACATGTAAGCCATAGTTTGGACTTCACCAAATATCCTGTCAACTGGGATTCGTCTCCCGGAGAAAATAAGTTGATTGCGCGTCTTCCATATATAATACCCGGTCAGTTTTTGGTATAAACTGTAAACCAAACCGTTCACTATGGTTTGGAACTTTATAAACCGACCAACCAAAAATAAAATAAAAAAAACAACCGTTGATTGGTTTAGACAGTTTCACGGTTTCAAACCAAACCGTGCACACCCATAGTTTAAAGTTATCTCCTTGCAAAGCAAATTCACTAGTAAATTCATGTATCTACTATAATATTTATCATCACAAGTGTTCACAACTGATCACAATAAAAGGATAAAAGTGTGTGTGTGTGTGACATGTATGTTAATCTCACCTTATAATAATATATATCATGTGTTGTTAACAACAAACATCATGTTAATTAGTTTCTAAACAAAAGAAATTACCCAAAAAGAACCAAAAAGATATGGAGATATATAGCTTCCTTTGAAGCAGCATTGATGGAGTTGATCAAACTTCATTAATTCTTCCCTTATGTGGTAAGATTTTGCATCAGGCCAGATAACCTTGTCATAATGTTCTCGAAGGAAGGACGAAGCGCTGGGTTGCTGCAAGTTTACAAGTTGCAAAATGAATAAGAACTCGCCTTCGACTAAAATACACATGGTTTATGAAGATAATGCTGAAAAACTATTAACATGATTGATAAACGAAACTGGAACAAAAAGAGACAGTAAGTAAGATCAAACCTTTGCCAACAATCTTGAATGATAGATGAGAGAGATGGGTCTAGGTCTTCGGGTAAATCCAATCGTCGGTCCATGAAACCCACAACTCCAACCACCTACAATCATCAAAAACTTGTTTTCGGTTATTACTTGTTAGAGTGAGACTACATTTTATTTAAATGAGAGAAAATACGCTACCTGTAGCGGATTCATATTGTTCCAAGGGACACTTTGTGTGACTAGTTCCCATAGTATTATACCGAAACTAAACACATCTGACCTGCCCATCAATAGAATAAGAACATCCATTAGCATAACGCCATAACATATCCACGTGGCCAAATTATTGTTAGCGTGTCAAATAATCGACTTTTTCAAAAATAATATTATTCTTAGAATAAAACGATTCTAAAATGGCGTATGCACCAAAAGTATCTTGCAACTCATCTTCTCCAATGACTAATTTCGAGTTAGTAACTGAATCTTACTTCTCGTTTGATGGTTCGTTACGAAGAACTTCAGGTGCCATCCACTGAGGCTGCAGAAAATATCACATAAAAGTCTTAAGTAATCATTAAAAAGACTTTTTCAAGTTTGGAACTTTATCAAGAAAATAGAGAACAGGAATGTCCTTACTGTTCCTCCTCCTGATCTTGCGCTTAAAAAGGTTGCGTGCTTTAATTTCGACAGACCAAAATCCCCAACCTGATAAATATCATAATAAATTAGCTTTTGTTTCATGATTAAAAGATAACAACAGCTAACAAATATGAGATCATTTAAAGGCGTTACGCAGTGAAACACTACCTTAACCGACCAGTTCTTGTCAACAAGAAGATTTGAAGATTTGAGGTCTCTGTGTACGATTGGCGGATTTCTGTGGTGCAAGTAGTTCATACCTCTTGCCTACAAATCAAGAAAGAAAAAGTTAATATATACAAAAAAAAAAAAAAAAAAAAAAAAAAAAAAAAAAAAAACCTTAATACCAGTGCGACTAGCAACGATAAAACAAAAGTTCTTCATTTAAGAGAACTTACAACATCTGCAGCCATCTTTAGACGCCGCTTAATATCAAAAGAGTGACCATTGTTGTGAAGAAGATTGAAAAGGCTTCCCCTGATCATGATGAATATAGTTAAGTTGGTTAGTGGTTACTGACTCATTGTAATGAACATTTTTTTTGGGTGCACAGTAAAAAAAAGGATGCCTTACCTAGGTAGTAACTCTGTAACAATGGCAAGTTTATCTTGTGAACAAACCGACCCCATAAAAAGCAAAACATTTGGATGGCGGAGTCTTTTCATGATATCGATCTGAAGTACATGCGTAATTTAGTATATATCATTTGCTTATACATTAGCCACACATAATTAAGGACCTTTAGTTTGATGTTAAGTCCACATACCTCTTTATTGTAGTCCTGCAAAGCCTTCTCACTGTATTGATTACCAAAATAAACTTTAACCGCAACATCCTGATTAAAGGAGCAACAAACAGTGTTATTTTGAGGTTTTATGGCATATTTGAAAGTTCTCATAAGCCATAAGCATAAGCTAAGAATACGCAATCCCAAGCACTGCCTTCAACATGAATTACAGGTATGGAAAGCTTCTAGTTCAGTTAAAATTTACCGATCCGTTCCAAATTCCACGGTATACTCGAGCAAATGACCCTGAAAAGGTAAGAAACCTATTAATATCTTTACTAACAAATATGAGAGATGAGGTGGCAACCACCTGTTTTGACCCATACCCCAACCCGCCCGACCAGCCCATTTTGTCAAATCTAATGAAAGACAACATGAAAAGCTTCTATAGGCGTGCTCAACGCATTCAAGAAAAAAGTGAAAAACCATCACATCCTTACCATGCCCAATCTCTACCTTAAAAATCAAATCCTCCCATCGAATTTCGCAGTCAATCGGAGAGTTAAGATCATTCTCAAGCTCCATTTCTTTTCTTGGAAATCGGTAAGTTGAAACCGCCAACCGCTCAACTGCATTAGCTACCTCAGCACACTCTTCTTGCTCTTCCTCAAGGGCTTCCAATGGATAACCATCTTCAATAATATTAGGATACTGTGCTTGTTTGTTCCCCTTTGCATACCTTTGTTGATAATCTGGCATGTAATTTGCAGCTGGGATTTCTATAGGAGGACCATCTGGTTGTATGTTTCCACTTTTTTGAATATTCAACTTTGACAACATTTTTGCAGCCTAAATGTTTGTTCCAAACAATAAGTCTCACCACATGAATTATTTTTAAAAAAAGAAGAAGAAGATTTTAGATTAATTTTCACAAATAATAAACGTACTTAGAAGGAGCATAGTTATCAAAGCGCCTAGGCGCACTCAAGGCACATAGGCCGAGCCCGGAGCCTAGGCGCAAGGCGCATAAAAATGAGGGCTTTTTATAATTAGGCGCATAGTATAAAATACATTTTTTTAGGGATTTTAGAGATGTTTTAGGAATGTTTATGGCTACTTTAGGATGTTTTAGGGATGTTTAGGACTTGTTCATAGCTCATTTAGGATGTTTTAGTGGTTTAGGCAACTTTTAGCCTGAATTTGGCCGGAAAATCAGCCTGATGAGTTTAAGCTCTCGTTTTTTTTATCACCTGCGCCTGGTTCAGGCGCGCGCCTAGGTACCGTTTTTCACAAAAAAAAAAAAAAAAAAAAAAAGCCAGATTTGCGCCTAAGCCACCACCAGGCGCTATAGGTGCGCCTCGCTGCGCCCGAGCACCTAGGCTCGCTCCAGAGGGGCTTTTGACAACATAGAGAAGGAGTTCATACGTAATTTGAAGACACAGAAAAACCATTCTCATCACTCTCACCACCACCGGTCGCTTTCTTCCAGAGATTATAGCCAAAACCGCGCTTAACAGGCTGCAATAACCAATCAAGATATTAACCTAAGCATCAATACATCAAGAACCAACTAATTAACTTGTGGATGTTTACTTGAACTTACAGGTGCTTTTGGAGGCTTCTCTAAGTTCCCATTTTCAGATTCTGGAATGTCCCCATCCATGTCCGCCGATGTATTTTGCGCATGGGAATCATTTTCGCCACCTTTTCGCAAAATATCTTTCGACGTCTAATCACAAGGTCCATTAAAAAAAGTTGTTACTTAACAAAATATAAAACAAGATAAGGATTTGCATGTTAAGATGAAGATAAAAAGTTATATAGACAAGCACCAGATTTGAAACAAAGGATGATAACTGTTGTGGTGGCTGCCATTGAATCTTCTTGAAGTTTAAACCTTTGGATTTAGTTTGAGCATTGGAAGAAGGATCCTCATCGAATGATCTCGGGTTTTCGGATTTGATTTTGTTGAATACAGTTGCATCACTTGCAACTGTGACAATGCCAACAAGCTCATCATCTTCATATAATGGGCTTTTGTTGACTAAAGCCATGAATGTAACACCTGACCTCTTTCTGAAAGGGAACTGGCCAGCCCAGCTTTGACCAGACTTTACTCTTCTCAGAATCTTCTCTGAAGATATCTGAAACTCATCATATATAAGCAAGTCTGAGACTGTTTGACCAAGTGCCTCATAGTCCTGATAGCCAAACAGTTTCTCAGCAGACCGGTTCCTGAAACATGATTATCTTTATGATCAGAAAAAGCTAGCGGTGCAGCTTGTTGCTTGTTTACCTTCTGTTTATATGTAACTAGATTATACCCCGGGAGCGTCCCGGGTTGAGAAATTTAATATGATACATTAATTTTACATATGAAATATATTGATGTATAACTCTAATATTAATATCTAACCTAAAACAAATTAACAATGTACAACTCCAATGCTAGCACCTAACCTAAAAGAATGTCGAACTTTAATGTAACTTTAATATTAACACCTATCCTAAAGACTAAACAAATGTAAAACTCTAACATACTAATATTGATACCTAACTTAAAACAACGTATAACTTTATTAACCTATTCGGCTCTGGTTGAAAAAAAATTCATATTTACTGATTTAAACATAATTAGTGACTTGTCTGTACATAATTAATGATTTACCTGAACACTTTGTGTTTTTTTTCTTGTATAAACAAAACCACACAAAAAAAATTATCCGTTTTTTATATAGTACTATGGTACTCGTTGGAAAGATAATAAAACGCTCGTTAATTTGGTGTGATTTTTTTCTTTAAAAAATCTGGTATATTAAAGATATTAACGTTTAAAAATTATGGGAGGAAACATGAGGGTGAAAAATCTAATTTTGTTTTTAAATTATTTTTTTTCCTAAAATATCTCAATGCCACATGGGATGACACATGGCACACTCAAGGAAGAGAATGCATATTTGAGTGCCATGTCATTAAAATGGCTTTGGTTTATTATATGTATAGATAGATTTTGTATGATCATTTATATAGATGCAAAGTTTAATACATTGAGTCAATTTATTTAATAATGTGGTTTATTTGTTTTTTATTAGTTTAGTTAGTTAGTTGCTTGATATAAATCATTTGGGTCTATTTTGTTTCCTATGTGAGTTAGTTTCTTGTTTTCCAAGTTTGGGCCTATTATATAAAGAATGTTAGGGCTATGTAATTTTTGGGTGGTTTTTTACTAATAAAAATATAAAAGTTCGCGACCTAGAGTTTTGGTCACAGAATTATCGGCGTTTATTTTTTGTTTGTATTGCTCGATTCGGCTAGAACTTTGGGCCTCCACTTTTCCCAAGCTTCCCCAAATTCTAAAATGTATGCACACACAATGACTACAGCCGCATATAATTTGGGCTTTGGGTTTGTTGGTGAGATTTGTAGTTAATTTAATTATGCATACACAAATGTTAAATGAATCATAGGATAGAGAGTAAAATTTTATTTTTATTTTTATGAATTTATATGAAAATGGCTCAAATTTATTTTTCGCTTTGGGCCCAAAAATCTTGGGCCAGACATGCTTTTCTGTGTATATTATGTCTCATCACACTCCAAAGTCCAAACTCTTGTATCGAAGTGGATCGATCGAGTCATGTGTTGATAGAGGAAAGCCTCCTAAGGCCCAATAACTATGTAAAAAATTATTTAGGGCCTGTTTGGTAGCCTCTTAATGAGGCTCTGAACCATTCAGCTCTGAATTGTTCAACATTCAGACTGTGTGTTTCAACTTAAAAAAGACTCTGAATTGAATGGTTAAGAGCTGAATCATTCAGACTTGGTGCATAGCTGAATCATTCAGCACTTAATCATTCAGAGCCTCTTAATCATTCAAACCTCTTAATAATTCAGCACTTAATCAACCAAACATCACGTTACACATTTTAGTCCATGTTGGGTTGGGTGGGAGCACAAAATCACAAATGCACAATTCTGTTTTAAGTGGGTGGGACACAAACAAACATAATGAATCTCAGTTTGACTTTCCAAATCTATACATATAATAAACCAAAGCCATTTTAATGACATGGCACTCAAAGAGACATTCTCTTCCTTGAGTGTGCCATGTGTCATCCTATGTGGCATTGAGATATTTTAGGAAAAAAATAATTTAAAAACAAAATTGGATTTTTCACCCTCATGTTTCCTCCCATAATTTTTAAACGTTAATATCTTTAATATACGAGATTTTTTAAAGAAAAAAATTACACCAAATTAACGAGCGTTTTATTATCTTTCCAACGAGTACCATAGTGCTATATAAAAAACGGAGAAATTTCGTTAATATCTTTAATATACGAGATTTTTTAAAGAAAAAAATTACACCAAATTAACGAGCGTTTTATTATCTTTCCAACGAGTACCATAGTGCTATATAAAAAACGGAGAAATTTTTTTGTGTGGTTTTGTTCATACAGGAAAAAAACACAAAGTGTTCAGGTAAATCATTAATCATGTATAGACAAGTCACTAATTATGTTTAAATCAGTAGATATGAATTTTTTTTTTCAACCAGAGCCAAATAGGTTAATAAAGTTATACGTTGTTTTAAGTTAAGTATCAATATTAGTATGTTAGAGTTGCACATTTGTTTAGTCTTTAGGATATGTGTTAATATTAGAGTTACATTAAAGTTCTACATTCTTTTAGGTTAGGTGTTAGCATTGGAGTTGTACATTGTTAATTTGTTTTAGGTTAGATATTAATATTAGAGTTATACATCAGTCTATTTCATATGTAAAATTGATGTATCATATTAAATTTCTCAACCCGGGACGCTCCCGGGGTATAATCTAGTTTTTGTATATTATAAAAATAAAAAATCTCCACAAATCCACAATAGGTTATTGAATAAAAAATCGTCACAAATTCATAATAGGTCACTGAAGAAGAAATCTCCACAAACTCATAATAGTTTATTGAAATAAAAATCTCCACAAAAGGTTATTGCATGATCTTCCAATTGTTTTATGTTTAATTTACTTCACATGCTATTTTTTTTTCTATTTTTTCTCTAGTATTGTGTTTAATTTTTATTTTTATACATAAGTTTTTCCATCACAATATGTAATTGGGTGTTTTTAAAGGATAAAGCATATAGTATATGAAGTAGACTTATAAAAGGTCAACTGCAAATGTAATTTTGTTATGTTTTTAGGTTATATTAGATCGGTTAACGTTATTTTATAGTGTTTTTTAACACACCACATTTGCCCAGGCTCATATTTTGCCTCAGTAACAGAATTTATATATCCCTAAAATAAGAACATTATACTAAGTTTATGTGAGATATATTAAAAAACTAAGGTAAATTGAATTTTAACACCCTGAACTATTGATTATTGGCCGCTGAAACACTGTACTACAGAATTATTCACCACCACACCGTACTTCCAACTTTTTGGAATGTGTCACCCTCAGACTAACCATGGTTAGTTTTTTTCCTGACGTAGCCATTTTTGCTGATGTGGCATGTGCCACATCAGCAAAAATCGTCACGTCACCATGCCACATCAGCAAAAAATAGCCATGTCACTATGCCACATCAGCAAAATGGCCACGTCACCATGTCACATCAGCAAAAATGATCACGTCAGCAAAAAAATAGCTATGGTTAGTCCGATGGTGACACGGGCCAAGAAGTTAAAAGTACAGTATGGTGGTGAACAATTTTATAGTTCAGTATGTCAATGGCCAATAATCAATAGTTCTGGGTATTAAAATCCAATTTCTCAAAAACTAATAAAAAAGAAAATTGGCTTGTAAAAGGAAACTAAGTCCTATCTAATCAATGATGATAAAAAGACTTCTAACCACTTATCAAGTTATTAATAGTCGGACCCGTACATATCACACTAACATCAATATGATCAATGCTTGTCAAACTTCATAACAAATAAAACTTTGTAACTAGCTTTATTCCTAAATCGATCCTAAAGAAGTCACCGTCTCATAATATTACTTTGAAGAAATTTTAAACAATAATATTATCAAAATGAACCTAAATATAATAAACATGAAACATCAACATAAAGTTGACTTTGAAAAGTATTATCATTGAACTTTCATAAGCAAAAGTTGAAATGTTCATCTATTATAAAAAAATTATAAAACCAATTTTAAGCAGTTCGAACTTATACGTAATGTTTAAACCATTTTTAAAAATTCCAAACCAAATTTAAAAAAAAAAAAAAAAAAAAAAAAAAAAACTAACCAGTAAATAATTTCACGGTTGACAGCTTTGCTAACATAAACTGCATGACCCAACTGATCCAATGCTCTCTTATACGTAAACCCTACCGGCAAAACATCCGGTACACTATTCCAACCGGAAAATGACGTCATCCCAGGTGGTGAATTGATCACTTCATCGTCCTGTAGCTTTCCATGATTACCGGATGACATCTGCTCAAGCTCCAGCATGTGGAACTGTTCTTGAAGGTCAGCATAACTTGTTTCCAAGGTCCGGCAACGGTCGAGAAGAAGCTCGTAGATGGATGAGTCGTCGCTGCCGGTGGGATTATCCGGCGGAGCGTATCTGGGTCTGACGGTTGACAGAGCCATATGATGTTATTGTCTCCATTGATGGGGAGTATGTTGTGTGCATATATGCTTAAAGTTTGTGTCAGAACCGCCATTTGAGATAAACATAAAGAGGAAATAATATTATTTTGGGGTTTCACTTAGTTTTGGTTGAGTTTTGTGTTTTGCCCTTGATGATTATGCAACTAGCACTCTTTACCCTGATACTTTTTTATTTAGCGGTTTCAATCACGGTTTTGTTTAACTGAACTGAGTTAAGAGCATTCAGGTTGAAATACTTATGGTTATCCATACAACTTAACAAAAAATACATTCATTCTTGGGCCACAAGGGGTGGTCTAACTTTCATCACACCTATCACACTATCACACCCAATTAGATTCTGTCACCTTATTTTATCACATTTTGGGTATGTTTGGCAAGGAGCTTTTAAGAACTTTTAGGAGCTTCAAGATTTTAAGAAAAAACTCATACTTAATAAAAAGTCTTGTTTGGTTGAAGGGGCTGGAAGCTTTTAGGTTAGAGAAAAAACTCTACAGTGAAAAGCTACTAGTATTAGCTTTTATAAAAAAAGCTCTAATAGCTACAAGCTTTTAATTAGTAAATGACACAAATACCCATTCTATTTTAAAGGGTCTGTCTATTGGCACCCCCTCAACTTCTATTTTAACCCCCCTCCGAAGCGCCTCGCTTAGACCTAAGCGAGGCGCTTCGGCCACATTAATTACAAATCAGTACGAGGTTGCATGGGAGTTTGAAAAAGGGGGGGCCAAGCGCCTCGCTTAGGCCTAAGCGAGGTGCTTGGCAACAGGGGGGATGAATCTGGACATTTTGATGTTGGGAAGGTTTTGTTTGGATTTTTTTTTGTTTGTTTTGAAGTGTTTTTTTTAAGTGTTTTTTTTTTGTTTTTAACTTTTTTATCTATTTAGCGTTTTTATCTATTGTAATTTTTTTAAATTTAAAAATTTTAAAAACACCGAAATAACCCGTGTTTTTTTTTTAAATCTTTTTTATTGATTTAGGGTCTTTATCTATTGTAATTTTTTAAAATTTAAAAAACAACGTAATAACCCTAATCAAACTATAATTAATCAAGTAATCCCAACTTTAACCTTTTTTTTAGTATTAGTTTAAAAAAAACAGGGGCACATTTGTAATTCCTAGGATTTTTAAGCCTACTTTGGTATTTATACCCTCTGTCTCCTCGCTCTCTCTCTAAACGAACACATTTGGTCACTTCATTTATACCAAAAACAGGGGCATATTTTGGTATCTACACGTTTCTCTGTTTCTCTCTAACCATTCATCTTCTCTGTTACAAAATATAAACTAAAACCCTTGTCTTGTTTGATTGTTCCTTACAACACAATGAACATTTATAATCTTTCTGTACCTGTGGCCAAACGAACTCGGCTTCAAACACTACTTTATGCTCAAAGTAATATTACTACTTTATCATGCATAAACTGGTCACATATATATATATATATATATATATATATATTTTTGTTTTTATTTTCCAACACATTTATTTTTGCTGTAACATTGTTATGATGACTGATATTATGTTTGATGATCGTGTGTTTATGTTTTAATGAAACCAATCAAGGGTTGTTCGGTTCTCGAAAGCGGAACAGAGAACCAGGGATTATTCAGTGTGATGTTGATGATGATAATGAAGTTATTGTTGTTGATGATCATGATGATGATTGTAGTGCTTCTGAACCAACTAGTCAACATGGTAATAATGTCTACTAACGTTTATAATCGAATGTTTACTGTTTGGATCTCATTGGTTTTACTGGCTTGCAATTTATAATTTGGTTTTAGTTCGTTTATTATTTATGGGTTTAGTATTTATTAGACAATTAAACATTCAAAACACACAACATATATATATATATATATATATATATAAACAAACGATCAAAATGCATAATAATAATAAGAGTAATAAGTTTGTCCATACACATCATAAAAAAAATACAAGTAAAATGAGTCTACTGCGGCGGTGGTGGTGGGGCCCCCTGTGCTGGTCCACGGTGTGGTGGTGGGCGTAACTCTACGTGCCAATGCCTCGCCATCGCCTGCATCGCGTCGACCGTCCACTCCTGAACCTCCCGGAGCTCACCGATGTGGCGATCCATGTCCTCTGCCACGAAACGCGCAGCAGGAGTGAGGTCATCATAAATATGACGGGGGTACTGCTGTTGTGGTGGCGGCGGAGGAGGTGGGGGGGGGGGTCATCGTCGTCAGCCTCGTCGTCCTGACCCGCCATCTCTACCAGGAGAGGCTCTCCCGGACGCACCTCAACGTAGGGCGGTA
>CM054128.1:40111272-40121272 GCA_028751855.1 Ambrosia trifida | reverse complement strand
TAATAATCACAAAATCCATGAAAGATTACATGTGATAAGGCTATAAATAACATGTGTTAGAGATTTGGATATCAAAGCAAAACAACTCTTCTTCTTCTTGTTCTTGGCCGTAGGTTATCCCACCCCCATACACATTCTTCTTTCAAGTTTTTACATCTCCAAATCACTCAAAACAATCCATCATCCAAACCCCTATTGTGTGTTTCAAGCTTGGAGCTTAACCATTAAGGAAGAACACACTAAACCCCTCTCAAAATCAAAGGTTTTGTCTTCCCTAGCCTTGTGCTAGTAGTAAGCTTCTTAACCTTGTTTTTGATTATTATTATTCATGTATGTGTTCTTAGAAGCAAGTTGTACATGAAGGGTTTAAAAGGTGGTTTGAACATAATCTTTAATAGGTTTTACATGTGTAAAATGGATGATTAAAGATATGTAAATAAATCATGGATTTGATGATGATAAAGTAATGATCTTGAAAATATATAAAGTTTACACTTAAACTAAGTAGGATGATGATTTGGTTAAGATTGTGGAATGAACTTGAATATGTTAAAAAGTAACTTTAAATCATCTTATTATGATCATCTAAGGTATAATGTATGGTGGAACATGTTAGAAGTTCAAGAATAAAGAAGATGAAAAATTAAAGTTAACTTACTTAGAAGAATGATATTTTGTCAAAATGGGCAAATACATAAAACACATATACAAGTAGTCTTATATATGGAATATAAGACTAATAAAAGTGTTTTGATACAAAAATAACTTACCAATAAAAAGTTGAATCTTCAAAGTCTACTATTTTGAGTGAAAAATGTTAACTTTGGAAGTTAGAGTGGAAAAATGCAACATTTGAAAGTTAAGGGAATAATATTGTAACTTTGAAAGTTAGAGGACTAAAATGGATATTTTAGAAACTATTAGTCAAAAAATGCAAGGATGGAAAGTTTGGTGTCAAAAGTGTAAGTAATAAATTTCTAAGGATGATTTTGGTAAATACTAGTAGATATACTTGGGTATTTTTGTATAAAAGTATATTTTTGAAAGTTATAAAAATATGGATTATATTAACATAAGGATTTTTATAAAAGAGAGATTTTATAAAAATATTAAACAAACTTGAGAAACTTATACAAAAATGAATACTTTTATATAAATGGGAATATAAAAGTATTGGAAACATTTTTGTAGTTAAGTTAACAAGTTGGGTTAAAAATACATAAGTTTTTCAAACCTTCCAAGTAATATGTGTAAAGAGGAAGAAATATGGATAATAATTCTATAAAACACATATTGGGAAAAACTTGGGAAAAATTAACTATTCGAGCTAAGACATCGAACTAAGGCGCGTTAACGAACCGTACACGGACAAAACATGAGAAAAATGCCATTGCGGCAAGATAAGAAAATATATATTTTTAAGAAGTAAAATATATATACATCATGGGTGAAAACTAATAAACACTTTCCTAAGTGTTGAAGGAAATATTCGTGGGAGAAAAACATGACATAAACAAATAAGACGTTAAACAAACGTATATACTTAACAAGAAAAATTACACATTTATATATATGTACACTCGCCTCGGCAAAATTCTAGTATATCTACTTAATGGGAAAGTAGATATGTGGGAAGGAAAGCCGCGACGAGTAGACAAAGATATATATGTGTATACCGCACCGACAAGACCCTAGTATATTTATTTGAATGGGAAAATAAATATACGGTATGGTGAGTTGAATCGGACGTTGAGAATATACAATCGAACGACAAGACCTTAGTATATTTGTTTAAATGGGAAAACAAATGTGCGGCAAAGTGAGTCGGGTCGAGTGTTGAAATATATATATTATGTCGAGCGATGCGATCTTAAGTATAATTATTTAAATGGGAAAATAATTATATGTCAAGTGAAGTCGAGTCGATGATAATAAAATACAAGTTAAGGAAATATTAACAAGAGTAATATATAACTTGTAACGCAAAGGGTAATCTAACGCCAACGAAACCTAGGATACGCGCTTAATTAAACGGGATTTGGAATAACTTGTGGTCGGGAGTTGGGTGTACAACTTGCCAAGGCACATGCACTATAGGAATAGTGACTTATACGTCTAGGACGTTTGTAGGTGCGAGACCCTCCTTGCTATCCGCCTAGTAAGCCAGACAGAGTTTCAGGTGAGTTTCACGGCCCCATTTTAAACTATTTTTACGTTTTCCGGGGGAAAGATATGTTAGGGAAAATGTTTGACGGAATTATTACTTGAGGTGTGACCGCCACTCGGGGTTGAGTCCTCGCCTCTATAATCATTTGTTCAGGGAAATGAAACTGGTGGAATATTGGATAGTACTATTGGTGTCTGACAAGGCCCACCCCTAATCGATAGCGTCGATTATGCATTAGGTTATGCCTGGGGTGCATATATTCTGAACTTAAGTCGTGGGAAACCGAGTAACGACTTGGGGCGGGGCATTATTATTATACGTCTTGGTTTGATTATAGTCTCAAGTAGAATTATAGGAATTTGCAACTCCTATATATTGTCATAACATGGTATTTCCCAAGTATACAAGTTTTGGAAACTAAAAACCTGTGAACTCACCAATATATTTATATTGACGAAACTTTTAAACATATCTTTCAGGTAATTAGATGAAGACGAACCGGGGCAAGCTGGGTCGTGGAATCCTCCAATGCGGCGTCAAACATTTTGCGGGGTTTCACCTTTATTTCCCAAGGCTTTGGGATATATTTGAGAAACCTCTATGTTGTCTTAAAAACAATTTACTTTTATGTAATATTTGGAACAAGATTTGACGCCTTAATAAATGACCCATTTTCTTAAATTACTTGTGTTTAGCAATAACCTTGACTTTATGCTTTGAACCGTCGCGCCACGTGTTTCCGCCATTGTCGTGGTGTGACAGAAGGTGGTATCAGAGCCAAGGTTATAGCGAACTAGAGTATTTTCTTTAAAAACTAGACTATAACCGGATTTGGTTCAAAAAGATAAAAGTTTTCAAAAATATACATAGTTGCTAAATGCAATAAAGTAATTTTTCAAGAAGCATTGGGCATGAGGAGATTCCGACCGAGCTAGCCAGGGGTATCGTTACGCATTAACGTAGTATTAGAGGTTAGGAAGGATACTGATAATGTACGCCTTAACTATCTAATTTAAAATTAATTCATATATATACATGTACGGTTCTTTTGCCAGGATGTCGGACGCTGGTAGCATAGCGCCCAGTTACGATAGCAGTATTCAGATTATCCCAGCGCCGCCACCAGAGCCGATCGAGCTTGTGGTACTCGATCCGGAGGATGACGAGATGGAGATTGACGCCGCCGTGGAAGGCGCAGGAGGAGATAGCTCGGACGAGACTGACCCGAGCGAGGACCCAGCGTGGGCCCCCGCTGAGGGCGACGTGGTCGACCTACCTATGGCCGAGGCACCACAGGCAGACTTGCCTATAGTGCCATTCCAGGCAGCGCCACTGCCAGTACTGCCTCTCCAGGCCATCAGAGACTTCCCACAGGGCTGTGCAGGTCCATCGAGGCCTGTCCCCGCGCAGTCAGAGACCGTTGAGTCTCCCTATGATCGACACGCACCGATCGATCGTGAGCCCTTACCTACCCCACTTATCCCCGTACCCCCGGGCATGATGCTCGTGCCCGTTCCCCGTGGACATAACGGGTGGATCTCTGATGACTCAGACGATGAGTCGACCGCATCGGTGGAGCACATCGCTGTACCGATCCTACCAGTAGACCAGGAGGAGCACGTCGCTCCGATTATCGAGCATGCCACTACTGCACCAGCCACTCTACCCACCATACCCGTAGCCCCACCAGCACCACTTGAGCCCGTACCTCAGGATGGGCCAGTTCCTACTGGGCACATCCTGGAGGGGAGCTCTGTCCGCAGCTCGGAGCTGCACCGGGCGGGCGTGACGGCATACGCCACCGCGAGCCCTCCCACCCCCACTGTTGTGGTATCCACTCCAGAGTGGGCCACTGTTTCAGAGCCTCTGGTAGCCCCATTGGCCGAGCCTGTGCCACCACCCCCAGTAGCCATGACTTTACCGATCCCCACCCTTCCCAGCATGACACCTGCACCGTATCCTCTAGGTGCAGGGGACCCTTACATGATGCCACCTCACTTTACCAGACCACAGGGTTTTACCCCATTGCATCCACACATACCGATACCAGCCCCCTTTGGGCCATTCCCATCAGCTCACCCAGATATACCCGGACCATCCCAGCCACCTAGGATGACACCCTTGTCTGGACCAGCATGGTCCACTGCCATCACCTTAGAGCGAGACTTCCAGACTCTCGCAGACACGGTGCAGCGCACCGTGACACAGGTAGAGCAGCAGACCCGTCTGATGTGGACGCGGATGATTGATGCACGAGATGCTTTGGCGCATTATGCGGAAGAGTTACTGAGCATGGACGCTCAGTGTGGTATTACAGGGGATGCTCATTTTGCGCATCGACAGTTCTTATATGAGCGTATCATGACGATCAGCATGACGATCAGTATGCATGCACCACAGTACCAGTATCCGCCACCACCGCCACAGTAGAGATGCATCAGGGACGCACGGAAGAATCACCAGCTTATGTACATAGTAGCAGCAGTATGGTAGTATAGCACGGGTTATGACACTCGTCTGCATTTTGCCTAGCCGTGCGGGTACGACGGCACATGATATGATGTTTTATTATTTCAAAAACAATGTATTGTATGAGAAACGTATTCTCCATTTTGTTATTATGAACAAGCATTGTACTAGTACTATTGAAATTAATGAAAAATCTTATTATTATGATGGTGAAATATGTTGTTGTCTATGATTATTATTGCTTACTCCATATATTGTGATTTGTGTGATTGTGTGGTGATGTTGTGTTGATTACTATTTATTCTGTATGATGTGTTGGTATGTTGTGTGATGACATGGTGTTGATTATTGTGTTCATATTCTGGTTTGTTATTTATGCTTTATATTGTATAAATGTTTGCCAAATTAACCTTTGATAATTATTATTGAAGAAAATGGCACCAGCCACCAGAAGCAACAGCGGTGCAGACGGACTGCCCGCAACACCAGCCGAACTTGAGACCATGATTTCGGAGCGCATAGCCCGCGCGATCCCGAAGCACGAAGCTGCTCGCTCCGAACGATCACGTGACTTGACTGGGAGTGACCGACGAGAAACCTCCCCCAATGGTAAGAAGGTTTAAAAATAATTGATAAAGCGGTGGGAGAATATCCTGAAAACTCCTATCCCATAATAACTTACACTTTTATTAATGCAGAAACGGCCTCGCGAGAGCGTGGCTGCACCTTCAAAGCCTTCCTAGACTGCAAACCGATCAACTTCAACGGCACCGAAGGATCTGTTGGACTGGTCAAGTGGTTTGAAAAGACCGAGGCAGTCATCCGTATCAGTGGGTGTACCCCTCGCCAGTCGGTTATGTACTCCACCAACTTGTTCTTGGATCAAGCACTCACGTGGTGGAATGGACAAGTACAGTCATTGGGTGATGACACTGCTTACTCCCTGTCGTGGACAGAACTGAAGGAACTCATGATTGCTGAGTACCGCCCGGCGAGCGAGGTACAGAAACTGGAAACTGAATTCTGGAACCTCACTATGATGGGAGCGGACGTGACTGGTTACACGTCCCGATTCCATGATCTCGCCAGACTAGTGCCACGGTTGGTCACCCCTGAAAAGAACAAAATTGAGCGTTATTTGTTCGGCTTAGCACCGCAAATACGCAGCATGGTCACTGCTTCTAAACCCACGACCATGCGCGCAGCCATCGACCTTGCGCTAAGCCTCACTGAAGATGCTATACGCATGGGTACACTGATCCGACAAGTTTCGGGATTGAAAATTTCTGAGGCAAGCAGTGTAGAAGCCAATAATCAGGGGTCAAACTCAGCTGTTGTGTCGAACGACCAGGGTAACAAGCCAAGATTTGGGAAAAGGAAACGGGACAAAGGGAAGAGGGACAGAGCGTCGGGTAGCTCAAAAGGAAAGGGATATGTTGCCACGGGACGTGGTAATGGTAATAAACAGGGTAATCAGGGAAGGAATAATGGGTTGACTTGTGGAAAGTGCCACCTCACAGGGCACAAGACTGAAGACTGTCGGTCCGGAGCACCGAAAAACGGAGGAGCTAAACCATGCTTCGCATGCGGGTCACTGGACCATTGGAAAAGGGATTGCCCCAAGATCAACAACCAGGCCCGCGGGCGGGCATTTGTGATTGGAGCCGGTGATGCACGACAAGACCCCAACGTGGTCACTGGTACGTTTCCTCTTAATGGTCATTATGCCTCTGTATTATTTGACACCGGTGCTGACTTTAGCTTCGTATCCATTGAGTTTAAAAGACTACTTGGTTTAAAAACTAGCAAACTAGATACACCCTACTCCATAGAACTGGCTAATTGTAAAACTATTGAAACGAGAGAGGTAGCGAGGGATTGTAAATTAGAACTCTGTGGGCACGAGTTTGGGATTGATCTTTTGCCAGTCGTATTGGGAAGTTTTGACATAGTTGTTGGCATGGACTGGTTGTCCGCACACCATGCCGTCGTGATTTGCAATGATAGAGTCATTCAAGTCCCCCTCGCAAACGGTGAAACTCTCTCAATTCAAGGGGAAAGGCACGGAACGCCGCTAAGAATTATCTCGAGCATGAAGGCTCGTAAGTGTCTAAGAAAAGGGCTTGTCGCATTCTTGGCACACGTAGTGGACAAGAAGGCCGACGAGCGAAAGTTGGAAGACATTCCAGTAGCTAGAGATTTTCCGGATGTATTCCCAGAAGATTTGCCGGGGTTGCCACCACCTCGACAAGTCGAGTTCCGCATCGACCTCGTTCCTGGAGCTGCTCCTGTGGCACGATCGCCATACCGCCTAGCTCCATCAGAAATGCAGGAACTGTCCAGCCAGCTACAAGAATTATTGGACAAAGGTTTTATAAGACCGAGTTTCTCACCTTGGGGAGCTCCCGTCTTATTTGTAAAGAAGAAGGATGGCACATTTCGCATGTGCATCGACTATCGAGAGCTGAACAAGCTAACCATCAAGAATCGCTATCCTCTCCCCAGGATCGACGACTTATTTGATCAGCTCCAAGGATCTAGCTATTACTCCAAAATCAATTTGAGGTCCGGCTATCACCAGTTGCATATACAAGAAGAGGATGTACCAAAAACGGCCTTCAGAAACTGGTATGGACACTATGAATTTTTGGTAATGCCGTTCGGCTTAACCAACGCACCAGCGGTTTTCATGGACCTAATGAACCGCGTGTGTAAGCCATACCTGGATAAATTCGTCATAGTCTTCATTGACGATATTTTGATATATTCACGCACCAAAGAAGACCATGAGAATCACCTTCGGTTAATTCTTGAAGTATTACGCAAAGAGAAGCTCTACGCTAAATTCTCAAAGTGTGACTTTTGGATTCGGGAAGTTCACTTTTTAGGCCACGTGGTAAACGAGAAGGGCATACACGTCGACCCCGCCAAGATCGAGGCAATTAAAAATTGGGAAGCCCCTCGAACTCCTACCGAAGTACGACAATTTCTAGGCCTTGCGGGTTATTACAGAAGGTTCAACGAGAACTTTTCAAAGATAGCACAAGCTTTAACCATGTTAACCCAAAAGGATAAGAAATTCGAGTGGACGGAAAAGCAAGAGGCAGCATTCCAATTGTTAAAAGACAAGTTATGTGGCGCTCCGATACTATCACTCCCCGATGGTACGGAAGATTTTGTAGTTTACTGTGATGCCTCACATCAAGGTTTGGGTTGCGTATTGATGCAGCGAGAAAAAGTGATAGCATATGCTTCCAGGCAACTGAAAATCCACGAGAGGAACTACACTACACACGATTTGGAATTAGGTGCAGTGGTGTTCGCTCTCAAGATATGGAGGCACTATTTGTACGGAACCAAGTGCACGATTTTCACTGATCATAAGAGTTTGCAACACATCTTTGATCAGAAGGACTTAAACATGCGACAACGGCGATGGGTCGAATTATTAAACGATTACGATTGTGAAATTAAGTACCATCCCGGTAAGGCGAACGTCGTAGCCGACGCCTTGAGTCGCAAGGAACGGGTTAAACCATTGCGTGTTCGAGCTTTGGGTCTGACTATCCACACGAATCTGACTGAACGAATTCGTGAAGCTCAAGTTAACGCCCTTAAACCCGAGAATTTCAAAGGTGAAAGGTTACGAAAGATGGTTGATTCACTGGAACCAAAAGCGGACCAGACACTGTATTTCATGAATAGAATTTGGGTCCCAGTATATGGTGGATTGCGTGAGCTAGTATTAGCCGAAGCTCACAGTTCTAGATATTCGGTTCACCCGGGTGCAGACAAGATGTTCCACGATTTGAAGGAACTTTATTGGTGGCCGAATTTCAAAAGAGATATAGCAGCCTATGTTGCGCGATGTTTGACTTGCGCAAAGGTCAAGGCTGAGCACCAGAGACCTTCCGGTTTGCTCCAGCAACCGGAAATACTGGAATGGAAATGGGAACGAATCACCATGGATTTCATTACCAAGTTACCCAAGACGACAAGCGGCCATGACATGATCTGGGTAATCGTAGATCGATTGACAAAATCTGCACACTTCCTTCCGATTCGCGAAACGGACAGATTAGAGAAACTGACCCGTTTGTACATTAAGGAAGTGGTGTCTAAACACGGTGTACCTGTTTCTATCATCTCCGATCGGGATAGTCGTTTCACTTCCAGATTTTGGGAAAGTTTAAACGAAGCCCTCGGTACTCGCCTCGACATGAGTACCGCATATCACCCCCCAAACGGATGGTCAAAGTGAACGAACCATCCAGACATTGGAAGATATGTTACGGGCATGCGCGATTGATTTCGGAGGTAATTGGGATACGCACTTGCCATTGGTAGAATTTTCTTACAACAACAGTTATCATACGAGCATTCAAGCCGCACCGTTTGAAGCTCTATATGGACGCAAGTGTCGGTCGCCGTTATGTTGGGCGGAAGTTGGAGAAAAACAACTCACCGGACCCGAAATTGTTCAAGAGACCACGGACAAGGTCTTTTTGATAAAGGAACGCCTTAAAGCGGCCCGGGACCGCCAGAAAAGCTATGCTGATATGAGGCGAAAGCCTTTAGAGTTTCAAGTCGGAGACAGGGTCCTACTAAAAGTGTCACCTTGGAAAGGTGTCGCGCGCTTTGGGAAGCGCGGAAAGCTGAACCCACGATATATTGGACCGTTCGAAGTCTTGTCCATGGTAGGCACAGTGGCATACAAGCTCAAGTTGCCTCAAGAGCTTAGTGGAATACACGACACGTTTCATGTGTCAAATTTGAAAAAGTGCCTATCCGACGAAACTCTCATCATTCCAGCAGACGAAATTCAGATTGACGACAAGTTACATTTTGTTGAAGAACCAATCGAGGTAACTGATTGGAAGGTCCAAAAACTAAGGCGCAGCAAGATCAGATTGGTCAAAGTGCGCTGGAATGCCAAGCGTGGACCAGAGTTCACGTGGGAAAGGCTGGACCGGATGAAGCAAAAATACCCCGCCCTATTCGAGAAGGCACCTGTACCGGAGAACTCGAAGTGAATTCCGGGACGGAATTCTCTTAATGGGGGGAGAATGTAACAACCGGCAAAAATAAGGTAATTCCGTACAAATTAATTAATATATGATTAACGTAATTAAATGCAATTATGCGTGATTTAATTATCGAGGCCTTAGGAGATAGAAAATTTCCAAATAGTGCATAGGAATGCATACGTTTAATGGTAAAAACATGATTGGATCATGTGCGAATAAACTATCCGGTATGGACGCTGGCAATTACCCGGTAATAATTAAATAAACGAAAAGGATCCCGGACACCCAGGATATAAAATAAAGGGTATTTTCATAAAATATAATGAGTTTTGGAACT